>CATKUP010000275.1:0-449713 GCA_949786385.1 Onychomys leucogaster
AGAGACAAGAGCATGCCCAGGAAAAAGAACTGTGTTTCCTTCTCATACAGACCATATGTAGTTCAACTCTGCTTATGAAACTGATACAAACCACATCTCATCTTACATAAATGCTCTTTAGTTAATAGTGAGAATCATGTTGGGTTCGTGAACTGCAAAAACTCACTTGAGCCCAAAATTCTCAACGTTTACCAGAAATGAACTCTTGCTTTAGGGAAGACACAGATCCTGGGTTTAACTGCGTTTCGGAAGGGAAATTCAGACCAGAGTTCTTATCCCTGAAACACACTCTGTTTTAATGAAGAAGCAAGCTGTTCTTTCAAGATTCAAAAATAAAGCAAGAACCATGAGCATGGTCTGAAAAAAAGAACTGTGTTTCCTATCAATACGGACCTTATGTAGTTCAACTCTGCTTATGAAACTGATACAGACTACACCTCTTCTTACATGAATGCTCTTTAGTTAATAGTGAGAATCATGTTGGGTTCGTGATCTGCGAAAAAACATTTGAGCCCAAAATTCACTGGGTTTACCAGAACTGAACTCTTGCTTGTAGGAAGACACAGATCCTGGGTTTAACTCCGTTTCTGAAGGCAAATTCAGACCAGAATCTCATCCCTGAAAAACACTCTGTTTTAAGCCATGAATCATCCTCTTATTTGCAGGGTCTCCCATACATTAAGAACCATGAGCACGCCAAGAAAAAAGAACTGTGTTTCCTACTCATACGGACCATATGTAGTCCAACTCTGCTTATGAAAATGATATAGACCACAGCTCCTCTTACATAAATGCTCTTTAGTTAATAGTGAGAATCGCGTTAGGTTGGTGAACAGCGAAAAAATCATTTGAGCCCAATATTCACTGGGTTAACAAGAAATGAACTCTTGCTTCTAGGAAGTCACAGATCATGGGGTTTAACTCCGCTTCTGAAGGGAATTCAGACCAGAGTTCTCATTCATGAAACACACTCTGCTTTAACGCAAGAGGAAGCTCTTCTTTCCAGAGTCTAAATACAGCAAGAACCATGAGCATGCCCTGAAAAAAAAAATTGTGTTTCCTCTTCATACGGACCATATGTAGTTCAACTCTGCTTAAGAAACTGATACAGACCACACCTCTTCTTACATAAATGCTCTTTAGTTAATAATGAGACTCATGTTGGGTCCATGAACTGCGAAAAATCATTTGAGCCCAAAATTCACTGGGTTTACCAGAACTGAACTCTTGCTTGTAGGAAGACACTGATCCTGGGGTTTAACTCCATTTGTGAAGGCAAATTAAGACCAGAATTCTCATGCCTGAAAATCACTGTTTTAAGGCAAGAATCATCCTCTTCTTTCCAGAGTCTCCAATACATTAAGAACCATGAGCATGCCAAGAAAAAAGACCTGTGTCCTACTCATACAGACCATATGTAGTTCAACTCTGCTTATGAAACTGATACAAAGCACACCTCCTCTTACATAAATGCTCCTTAGTTAATAGTGAGAATAGCGTTGGGTTCGTGAACTGCGAAAATCATTTGAACACAAAATTCAATGGGTTTACCATAAATGAACTCTTGCTTGTAGGAGGTCACAGATCCTGGGGTTTAACTCCGTTTCTGAAGGTAAATTCAGACCAGAATTCTCATCCCTGAACAACACTCTGTTTTAAGGCATGCATTATAATCTTTTGTCCAGGGTCTCTAATACACTAAGAACCATGAGCATGCCAAGAAAAAATGAACTGTGATTCCTACTCATACGGACATATGCAGTTCAACTCTGCTTATGAAACTGATACAAAACACAGCTCCTCTTACATAAATGCTCTTTAGTTAATGGTGAGAATCATGTTGGATTGGTGAACTGCGAAAAATCTTTAAAGCCCAAAATTCACTGGGTTTACCAGAAATGAACTCTTTTTTGTAGGAAGACACTGATCCTGGGGTTTATCTCCGTTTCTGAAGGGCAATTCAGACCAGAGTTCTCATCCTGAAAAACACTGTTTTAGGCAAGAATCATACTCTTCTTTCCAGCACTCCAATATAGTAAGAGACAAGAGCATGCCCAGGAAAAAGAACTGTGTTTCCTACTCATGCAGACCATATGTAGTTCAACTCTGCTTATGAAACTGATACATACCACAGCTCCTCTTACATAAATGCTCTTTAGTTAATAGTGAAAATCGCGTTTGGTTCGTGAACATTGAAAAATCATTTGAGCCCAAAATTAACTGGGTTAACCAGAAATGAAATCTTGCTTGTAGGAAGACACAGATTCTGCTGTTTAACTCCATTTCTGAAGGTAAATTCAAACCAGAATTCTCATCCTTGAAACACACTCTGTTTTAATGAAGAAGCAAGCTCTTCTTTCCAGATTCTAAAATACAGAAAGAACCATGAAGCCAGGCCTGAAAAAAGAACTGTGTTTCCAAGTCATAAGGACCGTATCTAGTTCAACTCTGCTTATGAGACTGAAACAAACCAAAGCTCCTCTTACATAAATGCTCTTTAGTTAATAGTGAGAATCGGTTTGGGTTGGTGAACTGAGAAAATCATTTGAGCCCAAAATTCACTGGGTTTACCAGAAATGAACTCTTGCTTGTAGGAAGACACACAACCTGGGGTTTAACTCCGTTTCTGAAGGGAAATTCAGACCAGAGTTCTCATCCCTGAAAAACACTGTTTTAAGGCAAGAATCATACTCTTCTTCCAGCAACTCCAATATAGTAAGAGACAAGAGCATGCCCAGGAAAAAGAACTGTGTTTCCTACTCATACAGACCATATGTAGTTCAACTCTGCTTATGAAACTGATACAAACCACATCTCATCTTACATAAATGCTCTTTAGTTAATAGTGAGAATCATGTTGGTTCGTGAACTGCGAAAAATCACTTGAGCCCAAAATTCCCTGCGTTTACCAGAAATGAACTCTTGCTTCTCGGAAGTCACAGATCATGGGGTTTAACTCCGCTTCTGAGGGAAATTCAGACCAGAGTTCTCATTCATGAAACACACTCTGCTTTAACGCAAGAGGAAGCTCTTCTTTCCAGAGTCTAAATACAGCAAGAACCATGAGCATGCCTGAAAAAAAAATTGTGTTTCCTCTTCATACGGACCATATGTAGTTCAACTCTGCTTAAGAAACTGATACAGACCACACCTCTTCTTACATAAATGCTCTTTAGTTAATAATGAGACTCATGTTGGGTCCATGAACTGCGAAAAATCATTTGAGCCCAAAATTCACTGGGTTTACCAGAACTGAACTCTTGCTTGTAGGAAGACACTGATCCTGGGGTTTAACTCCGTTTCTGAAGGCAAATTAAGACCAGAATTCTCATCCCTGAAAATCACTGTTTTAAGGCAAGAATCATCCTCTTCTTTCCAGAGTCTCCAATATATTAAGAACCATGAGCATGCCAAGAAAAAAAGACCTGTGTCCTACTCATACACACCATATGTAGTTCAATTCTGCTTATGAAACTGATACAAACCACAGCTCCTCTTACATAAATGCTCTTTAGTTAATAGTGAAAATCGCGTTTGGTTCGTGAACATTGAAAAATCATTTGAGCCCAAAATTAACTGGGTTAACCAGAAATGAAATCTTGCTTGTAGGAAGACACAGATTCTGCTGTTTAACTCCATTTCTGAAGGTAAATTCAAACCAGAATTCTCATCCTTGAAACACACTCTGTTTTAATGAAGAAGCAAGCTCTTCTTTCCAGATTCTAAAATACAGAAAGAACAATGAGCCAGGCCTGAAAAAAAGAACTGTGTTTCCAAGTCATAAGGACCGTATCTAGTTCAACTCTGCTTATGAGACTGATACAAACCAAAGCTCCTCTTACATAAATGCTCTTTAGTTAATAGTGGGAATCATGTTGGGTTCGAAACTGCGAAAAATTATTTGAGCCCAAAATTCACTGGGTTTACCAGAAATGAACTCTTGCTTGTAGGAAGACACTGATCCTGGGTTTTAACTCGGGTTCAGAATACAAATTCAGACCAGAGTTCTCATCCCTGAAACACACTCTCTTTTAACGCAAGAAGCAAGCTCTTCTTTCCAGAGTCTAAAATACAGCAAGAACCATGAGCATGCCCTGAAAAAATGAACTGTGTTTCCTACTCATAGGGACCATTTGTAGTTCAACTCGGCTTATGAAACTTATACAGACCACACCTCTTCTTACATAAATGCTCTTTAGTTAATAATGAGAATCATGTTGGGTCCATGAACTGCGAAACATCATTTGAGCCCAAAATTCACTGGGTTTACCAGAACTGAACTCTTGCTTGTAGGAAGACACTGATCCTGGGGTTTAACTCCATTTAGGAAGGCAAATTCAGACCAGAATTCTCATCCCTGAAAAACACTGTTTTAAGGCAAGAATCATCCTCTTCTTTCCAGAGTCTCCAATACATTAAGAACCATGAGCATGCCAAGAAAAAAAGACCTGTGTCCTACTCATACACACCATATGTAGTTCAACTCTGCTTATAAAACTGATACAAAGCACACTTCCTCTTACATAAATGCTCCTTAGTTAATAGTGAGAATAGCGTTGGGTTTGTGAACTGCGAAAAATCATTTGAACACAAAATTCAATGGGTTTACCATAAATGAACTCTTGCTTGTAGGAGGACACAGATCCTTGGGTTTAACTCCGTTTCTGAAAGGAAATTAAGACCAGAATTCTCATCCCTGAACAACACTCTGTTTTAAGGCATGCATTATCCTCTTTTGTCCAGGGTCTCTAATACACTAAGAACCATGAGCATGAAAGAAAAAAAGAACTGTGATTCCTACTCATACAGACCATATGCAGTTCAACTCTGCTTATGAAAATGATACAAAACACAGCTCCTCTTACATAAATGCTCTTTACTTAATAGTGAGAATCATGTTGGGTTCGTGAACTGTGAAAAATCATTTGAGCCCAAAATTCACTGGGTTTACCAGAAATGAACTCTTTTTTGTAGGAAGACACTAATCCTGGGGTTTATCTCCATTTCTGAAGGGCAATTCAGACCAGAGTTCTCATCCCTGAAAAACACTGTTTTAAGGCAAGAATCATACTCTTCTTTCCAGCGACTCCAATATAGTAAGAGACAAGAGCATGCCCAGGAAAAAGAACTGTGTTTCCTTCTCATACAGACCATATGTAGTTCAACTCTGCTTATGAAACTGATACAAACCACATCTCATCTTACATAAATGCTCTTTAGTTAATAGTGAGAATCATGTTGGGTTCGTGAACTGCAAAAACTCACTTGAGCCCAAAATTCTCAACGTTTACCAGAAATGAACTCTTGCTTTAGGGAAGACACAGATCCTGGGGTTTAACTGCGTTTCGGAAGGGAAATTCAGACCAGAGTTCTTATCCCTGAAACACACTCTGTTTTAATGAAGAAGCAAGCTGTTCTTTCAAGATTCAAAAATAAAGCAAGAACCATGAGCATGGTCTGAAAAAAAGAACTGTGTTTCCTATTCATACGGACCTTATGTAGTTCAACTCTGCTTATGAAACTGATACAGACTACACCTCTTCTTACATGAATGCTCTTTAGTTAATAGTGAGAATCATGTTGGGTTCGTGATCTGCGAAAAAACATTTGAGCCCAAAATTCACTGGGTTTACCAGAACTGAACTCTTGCTTGTAGGAAGACACAGATCCTGGGGTTTAACTCCGTTTCTGAAGGCAAATTCAGACCAGAATTCTCATCCCTGAAAAACACTCTGTTTTAAGCCATGAATCATCCTCTTATTTGCAGGGTCTCCCATACATTAAGAACCATGAGCACGCCAAGAAAAAAAGAACTGTGTTTCCTACTCATACGGACCATATGTAGTCCAACTCTGCTTATGAAAATGATATAGACCACAGCTCCTCTTACATAAATGCTCTTTAGTTAATAGTGAGAATCGCGTTAGGTTGGTGAACAGCGAAAAATCATTTGAGCCCAATATTCACTGGGTTAACAAGAAATGAACTCTTGCTTCTAGGAAGTCACAGATCATGGGGTTTAACTCCGCTTCTGAAGGGAAATTCAGACCAGAGTTCTCATTCATGAAACACACTCTGCTTTAACGCAAGAGGAAGCTCTTCTTTCCAGAGTCTAAATACAGCAAGAACCATGAGCATGCCCTGAAAAAAAAAATTGTGTTTCCTCTTCATACGGACCATATGTAGTTCAACTCTGCTTAAGAAACTGATACAGACCACACCTCTTCTTACATAAATGCTCTTTAGTTAATAATGAGACTCATGTTGGGTCCATGAACTGCGAAAAATCATTTGAGCCCAAAATTCACTGGGTTTACCAGAACTGAACTCTTGCTTGTAGGAAGACACTGATCCTGGGGTTTAACTCCATTTGTGAAGGCAAATTAAGACCAGAATTCTCATGCCTGAAAATCACTGTTTTAAGGCAAGAATCATCCTCTTCTTTCCAGAGTCTCCAATACATTAAGAACCATGAGCATGCCAAGAAAAAAAGACCTGTGTCCTACTCATACAGACCATATGTAGTTCAACTCTGCTTATGAAACTGATACAAAGCACACCTCCTCTTACATAAATGCTCCTTAGTTAATAGTGAGAATAGCGTTGGGTTCGTGAACTGCGAAAAATCATTTGAACACAAAATTCAATGGGTTTACCATAAATGAACTCTTGCTTGTAGGAGGTCACAGATCCTGGGGTTTAACTCCGTTTCTGAAGGTAAATTCAGACCAGAATTCTCATCCCTGAACAACACTCTGTTTTAAGGCATGCATTATAATCTTTTGTCCAGGGTCTCTAATACACTAAGAACCATGAGCATGCCAAGAAAAAATGAACTGTGATTCCTACTCATACGGACCATATGCAGTTCAACTCTGCTTATGAAACTGATACAAAACACAGCTCCTCTTACATAAATGCTCTTTAGTTAATGGTGAGAATCATGTTGGATTGGTGAACTGCGAAAAATCTTTAAAGCCCAAAATTCACTGGGTTTACCAGAAATGAACTCTTTTTTGTAGGAAGACACTGATCCTGGGGTTTATCTCCGTTTCTGAAGGGCAATTCAGACCAGAGTTCTCATCCCTGAAAAACACTGTTTTAGGCAAGAATCATACTCTTCTTTCCAGCACTCCAATATAGTAAGAGACAAGAGCATGCCCAGGAAAAAGAACTGTGTTTCCTACTCATGCAGACCATATGTAGTTCAACTCTGCTTATGAAACTGATACATACCACAGCTCCTCTTACATAAATGCTCTTTAGTTAATAGTGAAAATCGCGTTTGGTTCGTGAACATTGAAAAATCATTTGAGCCCAAAATTAACTGGGTTAACCAGAAATGAAATCTTGCTTGTAGGAAGACACAGATTCTGCTGTTTAACTCCATTTCTGAAGGTAAATTCAAACCAGAATTCTCATCCTTGAAACACACTCTGTTTTAATGAAGAAGCAAGCTCTTCTTTCCAGATTCTAAAATACAGAAAGAACCATGAGCCAGGCCTGAAAAAAAGAACTGTGTTTCCAAGTCATAAGGACCGTATCTAGTTCAACTCTGCTTATGAGACTGAAACAAACCAAAGCTCCTCTTACATAAATGCTCTTTAGTTAATAGTGAGAATCGGTTTGGGTTGGTGAACTGAGAAAATCATTTGAGCCCAAAATTCACTGGGTTTACCAGAAATGAACTCTTGCTTGTAGGAAGACACACAACCTGGGGTTTAACTCCGTTTCTGAAGGGAAATTCAGACCAGAGTTCTCATCCCTGAAAAACACTGTTTTAAGGCAAGAATCATACTCTTCTTTCCAGCAACTCCAATATAGTAAGAGACAAGAGCATGCCCAGGAAAAAGAACTGTGTTTCCTACTCATACAGACCATATGTAGTTCAACTCTGCTTATGAAACTGATACAAACCACATCTCATCTTACATAAATGCTCTTTAGTTAATAGTGAGAATCATGTTGGGTTCGTGAACTGCGAAAAATCACTTGAGCCCAAAATTCCCTGCGTTTACCAGAAATGAACTCTTGCTTCTCGGAAGTCACAGATCATGGGGTTTAACTCCGCTTCTGAAGGGAAATTCAGACCAGAGTTCTCATTCATGAAACACACTCTGCTTTAACGCAAGAGGAAGCTCTTCTTTCCAGAGTCTAAATACAGCAAGAACCATGAGCATGCCCTGAAAAAAAAATTGTGTTTCCTCTTCATACGGACCATATGTAGTTCAACTCTGCTTAAGAAACTGATACAGACCACACCTCTTCTTACATAAATGCTCTTTAGTTAATAATGAGACTCATGTTGGGTCCATGAACTGCGAAAAATCATTTGAGCCCAAAATTCACTGGGTTTACCAGAACTGAACTCTTGCTTGTAGGAAGACACTGATCCTGGGGTTTAACTCCGTTTCTGAAGGCAAATTAAGACCAGAATTCTCATCCCTGAAAATCACTGTTTTAAGGCAAGAATCATCCTCTTCTTTCCAGAGTCTCCAATATATTAAGAACCATGAGCATGCCAAGAAAAAAAGACCTGTGTCCTACTCATACACACCATATGTAGTTCAATTCTGCTTATGAAACTGATACAAACCACAGCTCCTCTTACATAAATGCTCTTTAGTTAATAGTGAAAATCGCGTTTGGTTCGTGAACATTGAAAAATCATTTGAGCCCAAAATTAACTGGGTTAACCAGAAATGAAATCTTGCTTGTAGGAAGACACAGATTCTGCTGTTTAACTCCATTTCTGAAGGTAAATTCAAACCAGAATTCTCATCCTTGAAACACACTCTGTTTTAATGAAGAAGCAAGCTCTTCTTTCCAGATTCTAAAATACAGAAAGAACAATGAGCCAGGCCTGAAAAAAAAGAACTGTGTTTCCAAGTCATAAGGACCGTATCTAGTTCAACTCTGCTTATGAGACTGATACAAACCAAAGCTCCTCTTACATAAATGCTCTTTAGTTAATAGTGGGAATCATGTTGGGTTCGAAACTGCGAAAAATTATTTGAGCCCAAAATTCACTGGGTTTACCAGAAATGAACTCTTGCTTGTAGGAAGACACTGATCCTGGGTTTTAACTCGGGTTCAGAATACAAATTCAGACCAGAGTTCTCATCCCTGAAACACACTCTCTTTTAACGCAAGAAGCAAGCTCTTCTTTCCAGAGTCTAAAATACAGCAAGAACCATGAGCATGCCCTGAAAAAATGAACTGTGTTTCCTACTCATAGGGACCATTTGTAGTTCAACTCGGCTTATGAAACTTATACAGACCACACCTCTTCTTACATAAATGCTCTTTAGTTAATAATGAGAATCATGTTGGGTCCATGAACTGCGAAACATCATTTGAGCCCAAAATTCACTGGGTTTACCAGAACTGAACTCTTGCTTGTAGGAAGACACTGATCCTGGGGTTTAACTCCATTTAGGAAGGCAAATTCAGACCAGAATTCTCATCCCTGAAAAACACTGTTTTAAGGCAAGAATCATCCTCTTCTTTCCAGAGTCTCCAATACATTAAGAACCATGAGCATGCCAAGAAAAAAAGACCTGTGTCCTACTCATACACACCATATGTAGTTCAACTCTGCTTATAAAACTGATACAAAGCACACTTCCTCTTACATAAATGCTCCTTAGTTAATAGTGAGAATAGCGTTGGGTTTGTGAACTGCGAAAAATCATTTGAACACAAAATTCAATGGGTTTACCATAAATGAACTCTTGCTTGTAGGAGGACACAGATCCTTGGGTTTAACTCCGTTTCTGAAAGGAAATTAAGACCAGAATTCTCATCCCTGAACAACACTCTGTTTTAAGGCATGCATTATCCTCTTTTGTCCAGGGTCTCTAATACACTAAGAACCATGAGCATGAAAGAAAAAAAGAACTGTGATTCCTACTCATACAGACCATATGCAGTTCAACTCTGCTTATGAAAATGATACAAAACACAGCTCCTCTTACATAAATGCTCTTTACTTAATAGTGAGAATCATGTTGGGTTCGTGAACTGTGAAAAATCATTTGAGCCCAAAATTCACTGGGTTTACCAGAAATGAACTCTTTTTTGTAGGAAGACACTAATCCTGGGGTTTATCTCCATTTCTGAAGGGCAATTCAGACCAGAGTTCTCATCCCTGAAAAACACTGTTTTAAGGCAAGAATCATACTCTTCTTTCCAGCGACTCCAATATAGTAAGAGACAAGAGCATGCCCAGGAAAAAGAACTGTGTTTCCTTCTCATACAGACCATATGTAGTTCAACTCTGCTTATGAAACTGATACAAACCACATCTCATCTTACATAAATGCTCTTTAGTTAATAGTGAGAATCATGTTGGGTTCGTGAACTGCAAAAACTCACTTGAGCCCAAAATTCTCAACGTTTACCAGAAATGAACTCTTGCTTTAGGGAAGACACAGATCCTGGGGTTTAACTGCGTTTCGGAAGGGAAATTCAGACCAGAGTTCTTATCCCTGAAACACACTCTGTTTTAATGAAGAAGCAAGCTGTTCTTTCAAGATTCAAAAATAAAGCAAGAACCATGAGCATGGTCTGAAAAAAAGAACTGTGTTTCCTATTCATACGGACCTTATGTAGTTCAACTCTGCTTATGAAACTGATACAGACTACACCTCTTCTTACATGAATGCTCTTTAGTTAATAGTGAGAATCATGTTGGGTTCGTGATCTGCGAAAAAACATTTGAGCCCAAAATTCACTGGGTTTACCAGAACTGAACTCTTGCTTGTAGGAAGACACAGATCCTGGGGTTTAACTCCGTTTCTGAAGGCAAATTCAGACCAGAATTCTCATCCCTGAAAAACACTCTGTTTTAAGCCATGAATCATCCTCTTATTTGCAGGGTCTCCCATACATTAAGAACCATGAGCACGCCAAGAAAAAAAGAACTGTGTTTCCTACTCATACGGACCATATGTAGTCCAACTCTGCTTATGAAAATGATATAGACCACAGCTCCTCTTACATAAATGCTCTTTAGTTAATAGTGAGAATCGCGTTAGGTTGGTGAACAGCGAAAAATCATTTGAGCCCAATATTCACTGGGTTAACAAGAAATGAACTCTTGCTTCTAGGAAGTCACAGATCATGGGGTTTAACTCCGCTTCTGAAGGGAAATTCAGACCAGAGTTCTCATTCATGAAACACACTCTGCTTTAACGCAAGAGGAAGCTCTTCTTTCCAGAGTCTAAATACAGCAAGAACCATGAGCATGCCCTGAAAAAAAAAATTGTGTTTCCTCTTCATACGGACCATATGTAGTTCAACTCTGCTTAAGAAACTGATACAGACCACACCTCTTCTTACATAAATGCTCTTTAGTTAATAATGAGACTCATGTTGGGTCCATGAACTGCGAAAAATCATTTGAGCCCAAAATTCACTGGGTTTACCAGAACTGAACTCTTGCTTGTAGGAAGACACTGATCCTGGGGTTTAACTCCATTTGTGAAGGCAAATTAAGACCAGAATTCTCATGCCTGAAAATCACTGTTTTAAGGCAAGAATCATCCTCTTCTTTCCAGAGTCTCCAATACATTAAGAACCATGAGCATGCCAAGAAAAAAAGACCTGTGTCCTACTCATACAGACCATATGTAGTTCAACTCTGCTTATGAAACTGATACAAAGCACACCTCCTCTTACATAAATGCTCCTTAGTTAATAGTGAGAATAGCGTTGGGTTCGTGAACTGCGAAAAATCATTTGAACACAAAATTCAATGGGTTTACCATAAATGAACTCTTGCTTGTAGGAGGTCACAGATCCTGGGGTTTAACTCCGTTTCTGAAGGTAAATTCAGACCAGAATTCTCATCCCTGAACAACACTCTGTTTTAAGGCATGCATTATAATCTTTTGTCCAGGGTCTCTAATACACTAAGAACCATGAGCATGCCAAGAAAAAATGAACTGTGATTCCTACTCATACGGACCATATGCAGTTCAACTCTGCTTATGAAACTGATACAAAACACAGCTCCTCTTACATAAATGCTCTTTAGTTAATGGTGAGAATCATGTTGGATTGGTGAACTGCGAAAAATCTTTAAAGCCCAAAATTCACTGGGTTTACCAGAAATGAACTCTTTTTTGTAGGAAGACACTGATCCTGGGGTTTATCTCCGTTTCTGAAGGGCAATTCAGACCAGAGTTCTCATCCCTGAAAAACACTGTTTTAGGCAAGAATCATACTCTTCTTTCCAGCACTCCAATATAGTAAGAGACAAGAGCATGCCCAGGAAAAAGAACTGTGTTTCCTACTCATGCAGACCATATGTAGTTCAACTCTGCTTATGAAACTGATACATACCACAGCTCCTCTTACATAAATGCTCTTTAGTTAATAGTGAAAATCGCGTTTGGTTCGTGAACATTGAAAAATCATTTGAGCCCAAAATTAACTGGGTTAACCAGAAATGAAATCTTGCTTGTAGGAAGACACAGATTCTGCTGTTTAACTCCATTTCTGAAGGTAAATTCAAACCAGAATTCTCATCCTTGAAACACACTCTGTTTTAATGAAGAAGCAAGCTCTTCTTTCCAGATTCTAAAATACAGAAAGAACCATGAGCCAGGCCTGAAAAAAAGAACTGTGTTTCCAAGTCATAAGGACCGTATCTAGTTCAACTCTGCTTATGAGACTGAAACAAACCAAAGCTCCTCTTACATAAATGCTCTTTAGTTAATAGTGAGAATCGGTTTGGGTTGGTGAACTGAGAAAATCATTTGAGCCCAAAATTCACTGGGTTTACCAGAAATGAACTCTTGCTTGTAGGAAGACACACAACCTGGGGTTTAACTCCGTTTCTGAAGGGAAATTCAGACCAGAGTTCTCATCCCTGAAAAACACTGTTTTAAGGCAAGAATCATACTCTTCTTTCCAGCAACTCCAATATAGTAAGAGACAAGAGCATGCCCAGGAAAAAGAACTGTGTTTCCTACTCATACAGACCATATGTAGTTCAACTCTGCTTATGAAACTGATACAAACCACATCTCATCTTACATAAATGCTCTTTAGTTAATAGTGAGAATCATGTTGGGTTCGTGAACTGCGAAAAATCACTTGAGCCCAAAATTCCCTGCGTTTACCAGAAATGAACTCTTGCTTCTCGGAAGTCACAGATCATGGGGTTTAACTCCGCTTCTGAAGGGAAATTCAGACCAGAGTTCTCATTCATGAAACACACTCTGCTTTAACGCAAGAGGAAGCTCTTCTTTCCAGAGTCTAAATACAGCAAGAACCATGAGCATGCCCTGAAAAAAAAATTGTGTTTCCTCTTCATACGGACCATATGTAGTTCAACTCTGCTTAAGAAACTGATACAGACCACACCTCTTCTTACATAAATGCTCTTTAGTTAATAATGAGACTCATGTTGGGTCCATGAACTGCGAAAAATCATTTGAGCCCAAAATTCACTGGGTTTACCAGAACTGAACTCTTGCTTGTAGGAAGACACTGATCCTGGGGTTTAACTCCGTTTCTGAAGGCAAATTAAGACCAGAATTCTCATCCCTGAAAATCACTGTTTTAAGGCAAGAATCATCCTCTTCTTTCCAGAGTCTCCAATATATTAAGAACCATGAGCATGCCAAGAAAAAAAGACCTGTGTCCTACTCATACACACCATATGTAGTTCAATTCTGCTTATGAAACTGATACAAACCACAGCTCCTCTTACATAAATGCTCTTTAGTTAATAGTGAAAATCGCGTTTGGTTCGTGAACATTGAAAAATCATTTGAGCCCAAAATTAACTGGGTTAACCAGAAATGAAATCTTGCTTGTAGGAAGACACAGATTCTGCTGTTTAACTCCATTTCTGAAGGTAAATTCAAACCAGAATTCTCATCCTTGAAACACACTCTGTTTTAATGAAGAAGCAAGCTCTTCTTTCCAGATTCTAAAATACAGAAAGAACAATGAGCCAGGCCTGAAAAAAAGAACTGTGTTTCCAAGTCATAAGGACCGTATCTAGTTCAACTCTGCTTATGAGACTGATACAAACCAAAGCTCCTCTTACATAAATGCTCTTTAGTTAATAGTGGGAATCATGTTGGGTTCGAAACTGCGAAAAATTATTTGAGCCCAAAATTCACTGGGTTTACCAGAAATGAACTCTTGCTTGTAGGAAGACACTGATCCTGGGTTTTAACTCGGGTTCAGAATACAAATTCAGACCAGAGTTCTCATCCCTGAAACACACTCTCTTTTAACGCAAGAAGCAAGCTCTTCTTTCCAGAGTCTAAAATACAGCAAGAACCATGAGCATGCCCTGAAAAAAATGAACTGTGTTTCCTACTCATAGGGACCATTTGTAGTTCAACTCGGCTTATGAAACTTATACAGACCACACCTCTTCTTACATAAATGCTCTTTAGTTAATAATGAGAATCATGTTGGGTCCATGAACTGCGAAACATCATTTGAGCCCAAAATTCACTGGGTTTACCAGAACTGAACTCTTGCTTGTAGGAAGACACTGATCCTGGGGTTTAACTCCATTTAGGAAGGCAAATTCAGACCAGAATTCTCATCCCTGAAAAACACTGTTTTAAGGCAAGAATCATCCTCTTCTTTCCAGAGTCTCCAATACATTAAGAACCATGAGCATGCCAAGAAAAAAAGACCTGTGTCCTACTCATACACACCATATGTAGTTCAACTCTGCTTATAAAACTGATACAAAGCACACTTCCTCTTACATAAATGCTCCTTAGTTAATAGTGAGAATAGCGTTGGGTTTGTGAACTGCGAAAAATCATTTGAACACAAAATTCAATGGGTTTACCATAAATGAACTCTTGCTTGTAGGAGGACACAGATCCTTGGGTTTAACTCCGTTTCTGAAAGGAAATTAAGACCAGAATTCTCATCCCTGAACAACACTCTGTTTTAAGGCATGCATTATCCTCTTTTGTCCAGGGTCTCTAATACACTAAGAACCATGAGCATGAAAGAAAAAAAGAACTGTGATTCCTACTCATACAGACCATATGCAGTTCAACTCTGCTTATGAAAATGATACAAAACACAGCTCCTCTTACATAAATGCTCTTTACTTAATAGTGAGAATCATGTTGGGTTCGTGAACTGTGAAAAATCATTTGAGCCCAAAATTCACTGGGTTTACCAGAAATGAACTCTTTTTTGTAGGAAGACACTAATCCTGGGGTTTATCTCCATTTCTGAAGGGCAATTCAGACCAGAGTTCTCATCCCTGAAAAACACTGTTTTAAGGCAAGAATCATACTCTTCTTTCCAGCGACTCCAATATAGTAAGAGACAAGAGCATGCCCAGGAAAAAGAACTGTGTTTCCTTCTCATACAGACCATATGTAGTTCAACTCTGCTTATGAAACTGATACAAACCACATCTCATCTTACATAAATGCTCTTTAGTTAATAGTGAGAATCATGTTGGGTTCGTGAACTGCAAAAACTCACTTGAGCCCAAAATTCTCAACGTTTACCAGAAATGAACTCTTGCTTTAGGGAAGACACAGATCCTGGGGTTTAACTGCGTTTCGGAAGGGAAATTCAGACCAGAGTTCTTATCCCTGAAACACACTCTGTTTTAATGAAGAAGCAAGCTGTTCTTTCAAGATTCAAAAATAAAGCAAGAACCATGAGCATGGTCTGAAAAAAAGAACTGTGTTTCCTATTCATACGGACCTTATGTAGTTCAACTCTGCTTATGAAACTGATACAGACTACACCTCTTCTTACATGAATGCTCTTTAGTTAATAGTGAGAATCATGTTGGGTTCGTGATCTGCGAAAAAACATTTGAGCCCAAAATTCACTGGGTTTACCAGAACTGAACTCTTGCTTGTAGGAAGACACAGATCCTGGGGTTTAACTCCGTTTCTGAAGGCAAATTCAGACCAGAATTCTCATCCCTGAAAAACACTCTGTTTTAAGCCATGAATCATCCTCTTATTTGCAGGGTCTCCCATACATTAAGAACCATGAGCACGCCAAGAAAAAAAGAACTGTGTTTCCTACTCATACGGACCATATGTAGTCCAACTCTGCTTATGAAAATGATATAGACCACAGCTCCTCTTACATAAATGCTCTTTAGTTAATAGTGAGAATCGCGTTAGGTTGGTGAACAGCGAAAAATCATTTGAGCCCAATATTCACTGGGTTAACAAGAAATGAACTCTTGCTTCTAGGAAGTCACAGATCATGGGGTTTAACTCCGCTTCTGAAGGGAAATTCAGACCAGAGTTCTCATTCATGAAACACACTCTGCTTTAACGCAAGAGGAAGCTCTTCTTTCCAGAGTCTAAATACAGCAAGAACCATGAGCATGCCCTGAAAAAAAAAATTGTGTTTCCTCTTCATACGGACCATATGTAGTTCAACTCTGCTTAAGAAACTGATACAGACCACACCTCTTCTTACATAAATGCTCTTTAGTTAATAATGAGACTCATGTTGGGTCCATGAACTGCGAAAAATCATTTGAGCCCAAAATTCACTGGGTTTACCAGAACTGAACTCTTGCTTGTAGGAAGACACTGATCCTGGGGTTTAACTCCATTTGTGAAGGCAAATTAAGACCAGAATTCTCATGCCTGAAAATCACTGTTTTAAGGCAAGAATCATCCTCTTCTTTCCAGAGTCTCCAATACATTAAGAACCATGAGCATGCCAAGAAAAAAAGACCTGTGTCCTACTCATACAGACCATATGTAGTTCAACTCTGCTTATGAAACTGATACAAAGCACACCTCCTCTTACATAAATGCTCCTTAGTTAATAGTGAGAATAGCGTTGGGTTCGTGAACTGCGAAAAATCATTTGAACACAAAATTCAATGGGTTTACCATAAATGAACTCTTGCTTGTAGGAGGTCACAGATCCTGGGGTTTAACTCCGTTTCTGAAGGTAAATTCAGACCAGAATTCTCATCCCTGAACAACACTCTGTTTTAAGGCATGCATTATAATCTTTTGTCCAGGGTCTCTAATACACTAAGAACCATGAGCATGCCAAGAAAAAATGAACTGTGATTCCTACTCATACGGACCATATGCAGTTCAACTCTGCTTATGAAACTGATACAAAACACAGCTCCTCTTACATAAATGCTCTTTAGTTAATGGTGAGAATCATGTTGGATTGGTGAACTGCGAAAAATCTTTAAAGCCCAAAATTCACTGGGTTTACCAGAAATGAACTCTTTTTTGTAGGAAGACACTGATCCTGGGGTTTATCTCCGTTTCTGAAGGGCAATTCAGACCAGAGTTCTCATCCCTGAAAAACACTGTTTTAGGCAAGAATCATACTCTTCTTTCCAGCACTCCAATATAGTAAGAGACAAGAGCATGCCCAGGAAAAAGAACTGTGTTTCCTACTCATGCAGACCATATGTAGTTCAACTCTGCTTATGAAACTGATACATACCACAGCTCCTCTTACATAAATGCTCTTTAGTTAATAGTGAAAATCGCGTTTGGTTCGTGAACATTGAAAAATCATTTGAGCCCAAAATTAACTGGGTTAACCAGAAATGAAATCTTGCTTGTAGGAAGACACAGATTCTGCTGTTTAACTCCATTTCTGAAGGTAAATTCAAACCAGAATTCTCATCCTTGAAACACACTCTGTTTTAATGAAGAAGCAAGCTCTTCTTTCCAGATTCTAAAATACAGAAAGAACCATGAGCCAGGCCTGAAAAAAAGAACTGTGTTTCCAAGTCATAAGGACCGTATCTAGTTCAACTCTGCTTATGAGACTGAAACAAACCAAAGCTCCTCTTACATAAATGCTCTTTAGTTAATAGTGAGAATCGGTTTGGGTTGGTGAACTGAGAAAATCATTTGAGCCCAAAATTCACTGGGTTTACCAGAAATGAACTCTTGCTTTTAGGAAGACAGAGATCATGAGGTTTAACTCCGTTTCTGAAGGGAAATTCATGCCAGAGTTCTCATCCCTGAAAAACACTGTTTTAAGGCAAGAATCATACTCTTCTTTCCAACGACTCCAATATAGTAAGAAACAAGAGCATGCCCAGAAAAAAAGAACTGAGTTTCCTACTCATACAGACCATATGAAGTTCAACTCTGCTTATGAAACTGATACAAACCACAGCTCCTCTTACATAAATGCTCTTTAGTTAATAGTGAGAATCACGTTGGGTTAATGAACTGTGTAAAATCATTTGAGCACAAAATTCACTGCGTTTACCAGAAATGAAATCTTGATTGTAGGAAGACACAGAACCTGGGGTTTAACTCCGTTTCTGATGGGAAATTCAGACCAGAGTTCTCATCCCTGAAACATAATCTGTTTAACACAAGAAGCAAGCTCTTCTTTCCAGCATCTCTAATACAGCAAGAACCATGAGCATGCCCAGAAAAAAAAGAACTGTGTTTCCTACTCATACGGACAATATGTAGTTCAACTCTGCTTATGAAAATGATACCAACCACATCTCATCTTACCTAATGTTCTTTAGTTAAAAGTGAGAATCGCGTTGGGTTCATGAACTGCGAAAAATCATTTGAGCCCAAAATTCACTGGGTTTACCAGAAATGAACACTTGCTTGTAGTAAGACACTGATCCTGGGGTTGAACTCCGTTTCTGAAGTCTAATTCAGACCAGAGTTCTCATCCCTGAAAAACACTCTGTTTTAGGGCAATAATCATCCTCTTTTTTCCAGCGTCTCTGATAGAGTAAGAACCTTCACCATGCCCAGAAAAAAATAACTGTGTTTCCTACTCATGTGGACCATATGTAGTTCAACTCTGCTTATGAAACTAATACAAACCACAGCTCCTCTTACTTAAATGCTCTATAGTTAATAGTGATAATCGTGTTGGGTTAATGAACTGTGTAAAATCATTTGAGCACAAAATTCACTGCGTTTACCAGAAATGAACTCTTGCTTGCAGGAAGACACTGATCCTGGGTTTAACACTGTTTCTGAAGTCAAATTCAGACGAGAGTTCTCCTCACTAAAAAACACTCTGTTTTAAGGCAAGAATCATCCTCTTCTTTAATGCGTCTCCAATAAAGTAAGAACCATGAGAATGCCCAGAAAAAAATAACTGTGTTTCCTACTCATACAGACCATATGTAGTTCAACTCTGCTTATGAAACTGATACAAACCACATCTCATCTTACATAAATGCTCTTTAGTTAATAGTGAGAATCATGTTGGGTTCGTGAACTGCGAAAAATCACTTGAGCCCAAAATTCCCTGCGTTTACCAGAAATGAACTCTTGCTTCTCGGAAGTCACAGATCATGGGGTTTAACTCCGCTTCTGAAGGGAAATTCAGACCAGAGTTCTCATTCATGAAACACACTCTGCTTTAACGCAAGAGGAAGCTCTTCTTTCCAGAGTCTAAATACAGCAAGAACCATGAGCATGCCCTGAAAAAAAAATTGTGTTTCCTCTTCATACGGACCATATGTAGTTCAACTCTGCTTAAGAAACTGATACAGACCACACCTCTTCTTACATAAATGCTCTTTAGTTAATAATGAGACTCATGTTGGGTCCATGAACTGCGAAAAATCATTTGAGCCCAAAATTCACTGGGTTTACCAGAACTGAACTCTTGCTTGTAGGAAGACACTGATCCTGGGGTTTAACTCCGTTTCTGAAGGCAAATTAAGACCAGAATTCTCATCCCTGAAAATCACTGTTTTAAGGCAAGAATCATCCTCTTCTTTCCAGAGTCTCCAATATATTAAGAACCATGAGCATGCCAAGAAAAAAAGACCTGTGTCCTACTCATACAGACCATATGTAGTTCAATTCTGCTTATGAAACTGATACAAACCACAGCTCCTCTTACATAAATGCTCTTTAGTTAATAGTGAAAATCGCGTTTGGTTCGTGAACATTGAAAAATCATTTGAGCCCAAAATTAACTGGGTTAACCAGAAATGAAATCTTGCTTGTAGGAAGACACAGATTCTGCTGTTTAACTCCATTTCTGAAGGTAAATTCAAACCAGAATTCTCATCCTTGAAACACACTCTGTTTTAATGAAGAAGCAAGCTCTTCTTTCCAGATTCTAAAATACAGAAAGAACAATGAGCCAGGCCTGAAAAAAAGAACTGTGTTTCCAACTCATAAGGACCGTATCTAGTTCAACTCTGCTTATGAGACTGATACAAACCAAAGCTCCTCTTACATAAATGCTCTTTAGTTAATAGTGGGAATCATGTTGGGTTCGAAACTGCGAAAAATTATTTGAGCCCAAAATTCACTGGGTTTACCAGAAATGAACTCTTGCTTGTAGGAAGACACTGATCCTGGGTTTTAACTCGGGTTCAGAATACAAATTCAGACCAGAGTTCTCATCCCTGAAACACACTCTCTTTTAACGCAAGAAGCAAGCTCTTCTTTCCAGAGTCTAAAATACAGCAAGAACCATGAGCATGCCCTGAAAAAATGAACTGTGTTTCCTACTCATAGGGACCATTTGTAGTTCAACTCGGCTTATGAAACTTATACAGACCACACCTCTTCTTACATAAATGCTCTTTAGTTAATAATGAGAATCATGTTGGGTCCATGAACTGCGAAACATCATTTGAGCCCAAAATTCACTGGGTTTACCAGAACTGAACTCTTGCTTGTAGGAAGACACTGATCCTGGGGTTTAACTCCATTTAGGAAGGCAAATTCAGACCAGAATTCTCATCCCTGAAAAACACTGTTTTAAGGCAAGAATCATCCTCTTCTTTCCAGAGTCTCCAATACATTAAGAACCATGAGCATGCCAAGAAAAAAAGACCTGTGTCCTACTCATACACACCATATGTAGTTCAACTCTGCTTATAAAACTGATACAAAGCACACTTCCTCTTACATAAATGCTCCTTAGTTAATAGTGAGAATAGCGTTGGGTTTGTGAACTGCGAAAAATCATTTGAACACAAAATTCAATGGGTTTACCATAAATGAACTCTTGCTTGTAGGAGGACACAGATCCTTGGGTTTAACTCCGTTTCTGAAAGGAAATTAAGACCAGAATTCTCATCCCTGAACAACACTCTGTTTTAAGGCATGCATTATCCTCTTTTGTCCAGGGTCTCTAATACACTAAGAACCATGAGCATGAAAGAAAAAAAGAACTGTGATTCCTACTCATACAGACCATATGCAGTTCAACTCTGCTTATGAAAATGATACAAAACACAGCTCCTCTTACATAAATGCTCTTTACTTAATAGTGAGAATCATGTTGGGTTCGTGAACTGTGAAAAATCATTTGAGCCCAAAATTCACTGGGTTTACCAGAAATGAACTCTTTTTTGTAGGAAGACACTGATCCTGGGGTTTATCTCCGTTTCTGAAGGGCAATTCAGACCAGAGTTCTCATCCCTGAAAAACACTGTTTTAAGGCAAGAATCATACTCTTCTTTCCAGCGACTCCAATATAGTAAGAGACAAGAGCATGCCCAGGAAAAAGAACTGTGTTTCCTTCTCATACAGACCATATGTAGTTCAACTCTGCTTATGAAACTGATACAAACCACATCTCATCTTACATAAATGCTCTTTAGTTAATAGTGAGAATCATGTTGGGTTCGTGAACTGCAAAAACTCACTTGAGCCCAAAATTCTCAACGTTTACCAGAAATGAACTCTTGCTTTAGGGAAGACACAGATCCTGGGGTTTAACTGCGTTTCGGAAGGGAAATTCAGACCAGAGTTCTTATCCCTGAAACACACTCTGTTTTAATGAAGAAGCAAGCTGTTCTTTCAAGATTCAAAAATAAAGCAAGAACCATGAGCATGGTCTGAAAAAAAGAACTGTGTTTCCTATTCATACGGACCTTATGTAGTTCAACTCTGCTTATGAAACTGATACAGACTACACCTCTTCTTACATGAATGCTCTTTAGTTAATAGTGAGAATCATGTTGGGTTCGTGATCTGCGAAAAAACATTTGAGCCCAAAATTCACTGGGTTTACCAGAACTGAACTCTTGCTTGTAGGAAGACACAGATCCTGGGGTTTAACTCCGTTTCTGAAGGCAAATTCAGACCAGAATTCTCATCCCTGAAAAACACTCTGTTTTAAGCCATGAATCATCCTCTTATTTGCAGGGTCTCCCATACATTAAGAACCATGAGCACGCCAAGAAAAAAAGAACTGTGTTTCCTACTCATACGGACCATATGTAGTCCAACTCTGCTTATGAAAATGATATAGACCACAGCTCCTCTTACATAAATGCTCTTTAGTTAATAGTGAGAATCGCGTTAGGTTGGTGAACAGCGAAAAATCATTTGAGCCCAATATTCACTGGGTTAACAAGAAATGAACTCTTGCTTCTAGGAAGTCACAGATCATGGGGTTTAACTCCGCTTCTGAAGGGAAATTCAGACCAGAGTTCTCATTCATGAAACACACTCTGCTTTAACGCAAGAGGAAGCTCTTCTTTCCAGAGTCTAAATACAGCAAGAACCATGAGCATGCCCTGAAAAAAAAAATTGTGTTTCCTCTTCATACGGACCATATGTAGTTCAACTCTGCTTAAGAAACTGATACAGACCACACCTCTTCTTACATAAATGCTCTTTAGTTAATAATGAGACTCATGTTGGGTCCATGAACTGCGAAAAATCATTTGAGCCCAAAATTCACTGGGTTTACCAGAACTGAACTCTTGCTTGTAGGAAGACACTGATCCTGGGGTTTAACTCCATTTGTGAAGGCAAATTAAGACCAGAATTCTCATGCCTGAAAATCACTGTTTTAAGGCAAGAATCATCCTCTTCTTTCCAGAGTCTCCAATACATTAAGAACCATGAGCATGCCAAGAAAAAAAGACCTGTGTCCTACTCATACAGACCATATGTAGTTCAACTCTGCTTATGAAACTGATACAAAGCACACCTCCTCTTACATAAATGCTCCTTAGTTAATAGTGAGAATAGCGTTGGGTTCGTGAACTGCGAAAAATCATTTGAACACAAAATTCAATGGGTTTACCATAAATGAACTCTTGCTTGTAGGAGGTCACAGATCCTGGGGTTTAACTCCGTTTCTGAAGGTAAATTCAGACCAGAATTCTCATCCCTGAACAACACTCTGTTTTAAGGCATGCATTATAATCTTTTGTCCAGGGTCTCTAATACACTAAGAACCATGAGCATGCCAAGAAAAAATGAACTGTGATTCCTACTCATACGGACCATATGCAGTTCAACTCTGCTTATGAAACTGATACAAAACACAGCTCCTCTTACATAAATGCTCTTTAGTTAATGGTGAGAATCATGTTGGATTGGTGAACTGCGAAAAATCTTTAAAGCCCAAAATTCACTGGGTTTACCAGAAATGAACTCTTTTTTGTAGGAAGACACTGATCCTGGGGTTTATCTCCGTTTCTGAAGGGCAATTCAGACCAGAGTTCTCATCCCTGAAAAACACTGTTTTAGGCAAGAATCATACTCTTCTTTCCAGCACTCCAATATAGTAAGAGACAAGAGCATGCCCAGGAAAAAGAACTGTGTTTCCTACTCATGCAGACCATATGTAGTTCAACTCTGCTTATGAAACTGATACATACCACAGCTCCTCTTACATAAATGCTCTTTAGTTAATAGTGAAAATCGCGTTTGGTTCGTGAACATTGAAAAATCATTTGAGCCCAAAATTAACTGGGTTAACCAGAAATGAAATCTTGCTTGTAGGAAGACACAGATTCTGCTGTTTAACTCCATTTCTGAAGGTAAATTCAAACCAGAATTCTCATCCTTGAAACACACTCTGTTTTAATGAAGAAGCAAGCTCTTCTTTCCAGATTCTAAAATACAGAAAGAACCATGAGCCAGGCCTGAAAAAAAGAACTGTGTTTCCAAGTCATAAGGACCGTATCTAGTTAAACTCTGCTTATGAGACTGAAACAAACCAAAGCTCCTCTTACATAAATGCTCTTTAGTTAATAGTGAGAATCGGTTTGGGTTGGTGAACTGAGAAAATCATTTGAGCCCAAAATTCACTGGGTTTACCAGAAATGAACTCTTGCTTTTAGGAAGACAGAGATCATGAGGTTTAACTCCGTTTCTGAAGGGAAATTCATGCCAGAGTTCTCATCCCTGAAAAACACTGTTTTAAGGCAAGAATCATACTCTTCTTTCCAACGACTCCAATATAGTAAGAAACAAGAGCATGCCCAGAAAAAAAGAACTGAGTTTCCTACTCATACAGACCATATGAAGTTCAACTCTGCTTATGAAACTGATACAAACCACAGCTCCTCTTACATAAATGCTCTTTAGTTAATAGTGAGAATCACGTTGGGTTAATGAACTGTGTAAAATCATTTGAGCACAAAATTCACTGCGTTTACCAGAAATGAAATCTTGATTGTAGGAAGACACAGAACCTGGGGTTTAACTCCGTTTCTGATGGGAAATTCAGACCAGAGTTCTCATCCCTGAAACATAATCTGTTTAACACAAGAAGCAAGCTCTTCT
This sequence comes from Onychomys leucogaster, assembly GCA_949786385.1. Taxonomy (NCBI): domain Eukaryota; kingdom Metazoa; phylum Chordata; class Mammalia; order Rodentia; family Cricetidae; genus Onychomys; species Onychomys leucogaster. Next base: position 24,510 of record CATKUP010000275.1, read on the forward strand.
TTCCAGCATCTCTAATACAGCAAGAACCATGAGCATGCCCAGAAAAAAAAGAACTGTGTTTCCTACTCATACGGACAATATGTAGTTCAACTCTGCTTATGAAAATGATACCAACCACATCTCATCTTACCTAATGTTCTTTAGTTAAAAGTGAGAATCGCGTTGGGTTCATGAACTGCGAAAAATCATTTGAGCCCAAAATTCACTGGGTTTACCAGAAATGAACACTTGCTTGTAGTAAGACACTGATCCTGGGGTTGAACTCCGTTTCTGAAGTCTAATTCAGACCAGAGTTCTCATCCCTGAAAAACACTCTGTTTTAGGGCAATAATCATCCTCTTTTTTCCAGCGTCTCTGATAGAGTAAGAACCTTCACCATGCCCAGAAAAAAATAACTGTGTTTCCTACTCATGTGGACCATATGTAGTTCAACTCTGCTTATGAAACTAATACAAACCACAGCTCCTCTTACTTAAATGCTCTATAGTTAATAGTGATAATCGTGTTGGGTTAATGAACTGTGTAAAATCATTTGAGCACAAAATTCACTGCGTTTACCAGAAATGAACTCTTGCTTGCAGGAAGACACTGATCCTGGGTTTAACACTGTTTCTGAAGTCAAATTCAGACGAGAGTTCTCCTCACTAAAAAACACTCTGTTTTAAGGCAAGAATCATCCTCTTCTTTAATGCGTCTCCAATAAAGTAAGAACCATGAGAATGCCCAGAAAAAAATAACTGTGTTTCCTACTCATACAGACCACATGGAGTTCAACTCTGCTTATGCAACTGATACAAACCACAGCTCCTCTTACATAAATGCTCTTTAGTTAATAGTGAGAATCGCATTAGGACTTTGAACTGTGTAAAATCATTTGAGCCCAAAATTCACTTGGTTTACCCGAAATGAACTCTTGCTTGTAGGAAGACAAAGAACCTGGAGTTTACCTCCGTTTCTGAAGGTAAATTCAGACCAGAGTTCTCATTCCTGAAAATCACTCTGTTTTAAGGCAAGAATCATCCTCTTCTTTCCAGCGTCTCCAATAGAGTAAGAAGAATCACCATGCCCAGAAAAAAAGAACTGTGTTTCCTACTCATATGGACCATATGTAGTTCAACTCTGCTTATGAAACTGATACAAAGCACAGCTCCCCTTACATAAATGCTCTTTAGTTAATAGTGAGAATCGCATTAGGACTTTGAACTGTGTAAAATCATTTGAGCGCAAAATTCACTTGGTTTACCTGAGATGAACTCTTGCTTGTAGGGAGACACAGAACCTGGGGTTTACCTCCGTTTCTGAAGGGAAATTCAGACCAGAGTTCTCATCCCTGAAACATAATCTGTTTAACGCAAGAAGCAAGCTCTCTTTTCCAGCATCCCCAATACAGCAAGAACCATGAGCATGCCCACAAAAAAAGAACTGTGTTTCCTACTCATACTGACCATATGTAATTCAACGCTGATTATGAAACTGATACAAACCACAGCTCCTGTTACATAAATGCTCTTTAGTTAAAAGTGAGAATTGCATTGGGTTCATGAACTGCGAAAAATCATTTGAGTCCAAAATTCACTGGGTTTACACGAAATGAACACTTGCTTGTAGTAAGACACTGATCCTGGGGTTTAACTCCGTTTCTGAAGTCGAATTCAGAAAAGAGTTCTCATCCCTGAAAAACACTAAGTTTTAGGGCAAGAATCATCCTCTTCTTTCCAGCGTCTCCAATACAGTAAGAACCGTCACCATGCCCAGAAAAAAATAACTGTGTTTCCTACTCATATGGGCCATATGTAGTTCAACTCTGCTTATGAAAATATACAAACCACAGCTCCTCTTACATAAATGCTCTTTAGTTAATAGTGATAATCGCGTTGGGTTCATGAACTGAGTTAAATCATTTGAGCACAAAATTCACTGGGTTTACCAGAAATGACTCTGGCTTGTAGGAAGACACAGATCCTGGGGTTTTACTCCGTTTCTGAAGGGAAATTCAGACCAGAGTTCTCATCCCTGAAACACATGCTGTTTTAACGCAAGAAGCAAGCTCTTCTTTCCAGCGTCTCCAATACAGGAAGAACCATGAGCATGCCCATAAAAAAAGAACTGTGTTTCCTACTCATACGGACCATATGTAATTCAACTCTGCTTATGAAACTGAAACAAACCACAGCTCCTGTTACATAAATGCTCTTTAGTTAATAGTGAGAATCACGTTGGGTTCATGAACTGTGTAAAATCATTTGAGTCCAAAATTCACTGGGTTTACCAGAAATGAACTCTTGCTTGTAGGAAGACACACAACCTGGGGTTTAACTCCGTTTCTGAAGGGAAATTCAGACCAGAGTTCTCATCCCTTTAACATAATCTGTTTAACGCAAGAAGCAAGCTATTCTTTCCAGCGTCTCAAATACAGCAAGGACCATGAGCATGCCCAGAACAAAAGAACTGTGTTTGCTACTCATACGGACCAAATGTAGTTCAACTCTGCTTATGAAAATGATACAAACCACAGCTCATCTTACATAAATGCTTTTAGTTAATAGTGATAATCACGTTGGGTACATGAACTGTGTAAAATCATTTGAGCACAAAATTCACTGTGTTTACCAGAAATGAACTCTAGCTTGTAGGAAGACACAGACCCTGGGGTTTTACTCCGTTTCTGAAGGGAAATTCAGACCAGAGTTCTCGTCCCTGAAACACATGCTGTTTTAACGCAAGAAGCAAGCTCTTCTTTCCAGCGTCTCCAATACAGCAAGAACCATGAGCATGCCCAGAAAAAAAGAACTATGTTTCCTACTCATACGGACCATATGTAATTCAACTCTGCTTATGAAACTGAAACAAACCACAGCTCCTGTTACATAAATGCTCTTTAGTTAATAGTGAGAATCGCATTGGGTTCATGAACTGTGTAAAATCATTTGAGCACAAAATTCACTGGTTTTACAAGAAATGAACTCTTGCTTGTAGGAAGACACAGATACTGGGGTTTAACTCCGTTTCTGATAGGAAATTCAGACCAGAGTTCTCATCCCTGAAACACAATCTGTTTTAACGCAAGAAGCAAGCTCTTCTTTCCAGATTCTAAAATACAGAAAAAAACATGACCATGCCCAGAAAAAAAGAACTGTGTTTCCTACTCATATGGACCATATGTAGTTCAACTCTGCTTATGAAACTTATACAAACTACAGCTCCACTTACATAAATGCTCTTTAGTTAATAGTGAGAATCGCATTAGGATTTTGAACTGTGTAAAATCATTTGAGCCCAAAATTCTCTTGATTTAACCGAAATGAACTCTTGCTTGTAGGAAGACACAGAACCTTTGCTTAACTCCGTTTCTGAAGGGAAATTCAGACCAGAATTCTCATCCCTGAAACATAATCTGTTTTACGCAAGAAGCAAGCTCTCCTTTCTAGTGTCTCCAATACAGCAAGAACCATGAGCATGCCCAGAAAAAAAGAACTGTGTTTGCTACTCATACGGACCATATGTAGTTCAACTCTGCTTATGAAAATGATACAAACCACAGCTCATGTTACATAAATGCTCTTTAGTTAAAAGTGAAATTTGCGTTGGGTTCGTGAACTGCGAAAAATCATTTGAGTCCAAAATTCACTGGGTTTATCAGAAATGAACACTTGCTTGTAGTAAGACACTGATCCTGGGGTTTAACTCCGTTTCTGAAGTCAAATTCAGACCAGAGTTCTCATCACTAAAAAACACTCTGTTTTAAGGCAAGAATCATCCTCTTCTTTAATGCATCTCTAATACAGAAAGAACCATGAGCATGCCCAGAAAAAAAGAACTGTGTTTCCTACTCATAAGGACCATATGTAGTTCAACTTTGCTTTTGAAACTGATACAAACCGCAGCTCCTCTTACATAAATGCTCTTTAGTTAATAGTGAGAATGTCGTTGGGTTCTTGAATGGCGAAAAATCATTTGAGGCCAAAATTCACTGGGTTTACCAGAAATGATCTCTTACTTGTACAAAGACACAGATCATGGGGTTTAACTCTGTTTCTGAAGTCAAATTCAGACGAGAGTTCTCATCCCTGAAAAACACTCTGTTTTAAGGCAAGAATCATCCTCTTCTATAAGCATCTCCAATACAGTAAGAACCATGAGCATGCCAGGAAAAAAGAACTTTGTTTCCTACTCAAATTGACAATATGGTGTTCAACTCTGCTATGTAACTGATACAAACCACAGCTCCTCTTACATAAATGCTCTTTAGTTAATAGTGAGAATCGCGTTGGGTTCATGAACTGTGTAAAATCATTTGAGCACAATATTCACTGGGTTTACCAGAAATGAAATGTTTTTGTAGGAAGACACAGATCCTGGGGTTTTACTACGTTTCTGAAGGTAAATCAGACCAGAGTTCTCATTCCTGAAAAACACTCTGTTTTAAGCAAGTATCATCATCTTCTTTCCAGCATCTCTAATAGTGTAAGAACAATCACCATGCCCAGAAAAAAAAACTGTGTTTCCTACTCATATGGACAATATGTAGTTCAACTCTGCTTATGAAACAGATAAAAACCCCAGCTTCTCTTAAATAAATGCTCTATGGATAACAGTGAAAATCGCATAGGGTTCATGAACTGTGTAAAATCATTTGAGCACAAAATTCACAGGGTTTATCAGAAATGAACTCTTGCTTGTAGTAAGACACAGATCCTGGGGTTTTACTCCATTTCTGAAGGGAAATTCACACCAGAGTTCTCATCACTGTAACACACTCCTTTTTAACGCAAGAAAAAGATCTTCTTTCCAGAGTCTAAAATATAGCAAGAACCATGAGCATGCCCACAAAAAAAGAACTGTGTTTCCTACTCATACGGACCATATGTAATTCAACGCTGATTATGAAAATGTTACAAACCACAGCTCCTGTTACATAAACGCTCTTTAGTTAATAGTGAGAATCACGTTGGGTTCATGAACTGTGTAAAATCATTTGAGCACAAAATTAACTGGGTTACCAGAAATGAACTCTTGCTTGTAGGAAGACATAGATCATTGGGTTTAACTCTGTTTCTGAAGGTAAATTCAGACCAGAGTTCTCATTCCTGAAAATCACTCTGTTTTAAGGCAAGAATCATCCTCTTCTTTCCAGCGACTCCAATAGAGTAAGAAGAATCACCATGCCCAGAAAAAAAGAACTGTGTTTCCTACTCATATGGACCATATGTAGTTCAACTCTGCTTATGAAACTGATACAAAGCACAGCTCCCCTTACATAAATGCTCTTTAGTTAATGGTGATAATCGCGTTGGGTTCATGAATTGTGTTAAATCATTTGAGCACAAAATTCACTGGGTTTACCAGAAATGATTCTGGCTTGAAGGAAGACACAGATCCTGGGGTTTTACTCCGTTTCTGAAGGGAAATTCAGACCAGAGTTCTCATCCCTGAAACACATGCTGTTTTAACGCAAGAAGCAAGCTCTTCTTTCCAGCGTCTCCAATACAGCAAGAACCATGAGCATGCCCATAAAAAAAGAACTGTGTTTCCTACTCATACGGACCATATGTAATTCAACTCTGCTTATGAAACTGAAACAAACCACAGCTCCGGTTACATAAATGCTCTTTAGTTAATAGTGACAATCACGTTGGGTTCATGAACTGTGTAAAATCATTTGAGCCCAAAATTCACTGGGTTTACCAGAAATGAACTCTTGCTTGTAGGAAGACACAGATCCTGGGGTTTAACTCCGTTTCTGACTGGAAATTCAGACATGAGTTCTCATGCCTGAAACACAATCTGTTTTAACGCTAGAAGCAAGCTCTTCTTTCCAGAGTCTAAAATACAGCAAAAACCATGAGCATGACCTGAAATAAAGAACTGTGTTTCCCACTCATACGGACCATATGTAGTTCAACTCTGCTTATGAAACTGATAAAAACCACAGCTTCTCTTACATAAATGCTCTTTATATAATAGTGAGAATCACGTTGGGTTCTTGAACTGCGAAAAATCATTTGAGCACAAAATTCACTGGGTTTACCAGAAATGATCTCTTGCTTGTACGAAGACACAGATCATGGGGTTTAACTCCGTTTCTGAAGTCAAATTCAGACGAGATTTCTCATCACTAAAAAACACTCTGTTTTAAGGCAAGAATCATCCTCTTCTTTAATGCGTCTCCAGTACAGTAAGAACCGTCACCATGCCCAGAAAAAAACAACTGTGTTTCCTACTCTCATGTACCATATGTAGTTCAACTCTGCTTATGAAAATATACAAATCACAGCTCCTCTTACATAAATGCTCTTTAGTTAATAGTGATAATCGCGTTGGGTTCCTGAACTGTGAAATCATTGAACACAAAATTCACTGGGTTTACCAGAAATGAACTCTTGCTTGTAGAAGACACAGATCCTGGGGTTTTACTCCGTTTCTGAAGGGAAATTCAGACCAGAGTTCTCATCCCTGAAACACATGCTGTTTTAACGCAAGAAGCATGCTCTTCTTTCCAGAGTCTCCAATACAGCAAGAACCATGAGCATGCCCATAAAAAAAGAACTGTGTTTCCTACTCATACGGACCATATGTAATTCAACTCTGCTTATGAAACTGAAACAAACCACAGCTCCTGTTACATAAATGCTCTTTAGTTAATAGTGAGAATCGTGTTGGGTTCGTGAACTGCGAAAAATCATTTGAACCCAAAATTCACTGAGTTTACCAGAAATGAAATCTTATTGTAGGAAGACACAGATACTGGGGTTTAACTCCGTTTCTGAAGGGAAATTCAGACAAGAGTTCTCATCCCTGAAACACACTCTGTTTTATCGCAAGAAGCAAGCTCCTCTTTCCAGGGTCTAAAATAGAGCAAAAACCATGAGCATGCCCTCAAATAATGAACTGTGATTCCTACTCATACGGACCATATGTAGAACAACTTTGCTCATGAAACTGATACAAACCACAGCTCCTCTTACATAAATGCTCTTTAGTTAACAGTGATAATCGCGTTGGGTTCTGGAACTGCGAAAAATCATTTGAGCACAAAATTCACTGGGTTTACAAGAAATGATCTCTTGCTTGTACGAAGACACAGATCATGGGGTTTAACTCCGTTTATGAAGTCAAATTCAGACGAGAGTTCTCATCCCTGAAAAACACTCTGTTTTAAGGCAAGAATCATCCTCTTCTATAAGCGTCTCCAATACAGTAGGAAACATGAGCATGCCCAGAAAAAAGAACTGTGTTTCGTACTCAAACAGAGCATATGGTGTTCAACTCTGCTTATGCAACTGATACAAACCACAGCTCCACTTACATAAATGCTCTTTAGTTAATAGTGAGAATCGCGTTGGGTTCGTGAACTGTGAAAAATCATTTGAGTCCAAAATTCAATGGGTTTACCAGAAATGAACTCTTGCTTGTAGGAAGACACAGAACCTGGGGTTTAACTCCGTTTCTGAAGGGAAATTCAGACCAGAGTTCTCATCCCTGAAACATAATCTGTTTAACACAAGAAGCAAGCTCTTCTTTCCAGCTTCTCCAATACAGCAAGAACCATGAGCATGCCCAGAAAAAAAGAAGTGTGTTTCCTACTCATACGGACCATATGTAGTTCAACTCTGCTTATGAAAATGATACACACCACAGCTCATTTTACATAAATGCTCTTTAGTTAAAAGTGAGAATCGCGTTGGGTTCGTGAACTGCGAAAAATCATTTGAGTCCAAAATTCACTGGGTTTACCAGAAATGAACTCTTGCTTGTAGGAAGACACAGACACTGGGGTTTTACTCCGTTTCTGAAGGGAAATTCAGACCAGAGTTCTCGTCCCTGAAACACATGCTGTTTTAACGCAGGAAGCAAGCTCTTCTTTCCAGCGTCTCCAATACAGCAAGAACCATGAGCATGCCCAGAAAAAAAGAACTATGTTTCCTACTCATACGGACCATATGTAATTCAACTCTGCTTATGAAACTGAAACAAACCACAGCTCCTGTTACATAAATGCTCTTTAGTTAATAGTGAGAATCACGTTGGGTTCATGAACTGTGTAAAATCATTTGAGCACAAAATTCACTGGGTTTACAAGAAATGAACTCTTGCTTGTAGGAAGACACAGATACTGGGGTTTAACTCCGTTTCTGATAGGAAATTCAGACCAGAGTTCTCATCCCTGAAACACAATCTGTTTTAACGCAAGAAGCAAGCTCTTCTTTCCAGATTCTAAAATACAGAAAAAAACATGACCATGCCCAGAAAAAAAGAACTGTGTTTCCTACTCATATGGACCATATGTAGTTCAACTCTGCTTATGAAACTTATACAAACCACAGCTCCACTTACATAAATGCTCTTTAGTTAATAGTGAGAATCGCATTAGGATTTTGAACTGTGTAAAACCATTTGAGCCCAAAATTCTCTTGATTTAACCGAAATGAACTCTTGCTTGTAGGAAGACACAGAACCTTTGCTTAACTCCGTTTCTGAAGGGAAATTCAGACCAGAGTTCTCATCCCTGAAACATAATCTGTTTTACGCAAGAAGCAAGCTCTCCTTTCTAGTGTCTCCAATACAGCAAGAACCATGAGCATGCCCAGAAAAAAAGAACTGTGTTTGCTACTCATACGGACCATATGTAGTTCAACTCTGCTTATGAAAATGATACAAACCACAGCTCATGTTACATAAATGCTCTTTAGTTAAAAGTGAAATTTGCGTTGGGTTCGTGAACTGCGAAAAATCATTTGAGTCCAAAATTCACTGGGTTTATCAGAAATGAACACTTGCTTGTAGTAAGACACTGATCCTGGGGTTTAACTCCGTTTCTGAAGTCAAATTCAGACCAGAGTTCTCATCACTAAAAAACACTCTGTTTTAAGGCAAAAATCATCCTCTTCTTTAATGCGTCTCTAATACAGAAAGAACCATGAGCATGCCCAGAAAAAAAGAACTGTGTTTCCTACTCATAAGGACCATATGTAGTTCAACTTTGCTTTTGAAACTGATACAAACCGCAGCTCCTCTTACATAAATGCTCTTTAGTTAATAGTGAGAATGTCGTTGGGTTCTTGAATGGCGAAAAATCATTTGAGGCCAAAATTCACTGGGTTTACCAGAAATGATCTCTTACTTGTACAAAGACACAGATCATGGGGTTTAACTCTGTTTCTGAAGTCAAATTCAGACGAGAGTTCTCATCCCTGAAAAACACTCTGTTTTAAGGCAATTACCATCCTCTTCTATAAGCATCTCCAATACAGTAAGAACCATGAGCATGCCAGGAAAAAAGAACTTTGTTTCCTACTCAAATTGACCATATGGTGTTCAACTCTGCTATGTAACTGATACAAACCACAGCTCCTCTTACATAAATGCTCTTTAGTTAATAGTGAGAATCGCGTTGGGTTCATGAACTGTGTAAAATCATTTGAGCACAATATTCACTGGGTTTACCAGAAATGAAATGTTTTTGTAGGAAGACACAGATCCTGGGGTTTTACTACGTTTCTGAAGGTAAATCAGACCAGAGTTCTCATTCCTGAAAAACACTCTGTTTTAAGCAAGTATCATCATCTTCTTTCCAGCATCTCTAATAGTGTAAGAACAATCACCATGTCCAGAAAAAAAAACTGTGTTTCCTACTCATATGGACAATATGTAGTTCAACTCTGCTTATGAAACAGATAAAAACCCCAGCTTCTCTTACATAAATGCTCTATGGATAACAGTGAAAATCGCATTGGGTTCATGAACTGTGTAAAATCATTTCAGCACAAAATTCACAGGGTTTATCAGAAATGAACTCTTGCTTGTAGTAAGACACAGATCCTGGGGTTTTACTCCGTTTCTGAAGGGAAATTCACACCAGAGTTCTCATCACTGTAACACACTCCTTTTTAACGCAAGAAAAAGATCTTCTTTCCAGAGTCTAAAATATAGCAAGAACCATGAGCATGCCCACAAAAAAAGAACTGTGTTTCCTACTCATACGGACCATATGTAATTCAACGCTGATTATGAAAATGTTACAAACCACAGCTCCTGTTACATAAACGCTCTTTAGTTAATAGTGAGAATCGCGTTGGATTCATGAACTGTGTAAAATCATTTGAGCACAAAATTAACTGGGTTACCAGAAATGAACTCTTGCTTGTAGGAAGACACAGAACCTGGGGTTTAACTCCGTTTCTGAAGGGAAATTCAGACCAGAGTTCTCATCCCTGAAGCAAAATCTGTTTAACACACGAAGCAAGCACTTCTTTCCAGCGTCTCCAATACAGCAGAACCATGAGCATGCCCAGAAAAAAAGAACTGTGTTTCCTACTCACACGGACCATATGTAGTTCAATTCTGCTTATGAAAATGATACAAACCACATCCCATCTTACATAAAGGCTCTCTAGTTAAAAGTGGGAATCACGTTGGGTTCGTGAACTGCGAAAATCATTTGAGTCAAAAATTCACTGGGTTTACCAGAAATGAACACTTGCTTGTAGTAAGACACTGATCCTGGGGTTTAACTCCGTTTCTGAAGTCAAATTCAGACCAGAGTTCTCATCCCTGAAAAACACTCTGTTTTAGGGCAAGAATCATCCTCTACTTTCCAGCGTCTCCAATAGAGTAAGAACCGTCACCATGCCCAGAAAAAATAACTGTGTTTTCTATTCATATGGACCATATCTAGTTCAACTCTGCTTATGAAACTGATACAAACCACAGCTCCTCTTACACAAATGCTCTTTAGTTAATAGTGATAACCGCGGTGGGTTCAAGAACTGTGTAAAATCATTTGAGCACAAAATTCTCTGGGTTTACCAGAAATGAACTCTTGCTTGTAGTAAGACACAGCTCCTGGTGTTTTACTCCATTTCTGAAGGGAAATTCAGACCAGAGTTCTCATCCCTGAAACATAATCTGTTTAACGCAAGAAGCAAGCTCTTCTTTCCAGCGTCTCCAATAGAGTAAGAACTATCACCATGCCCAGAAAAAAATAACTGTGTTTCCTACTCATATGGACCATATGTAGTTCAACTCTGCTTATGAAACTAATACAAACCACAGCTCCTCTTACATAAATGCTCTTTAGTTAATAGTGAGAATCACGTTGGGTTAATGAACTGTGTAAAATCATTTGAGCACAAAATTCACTGCGTTTACCAGAAATGAAATCTTGATTGTAGGAAGACACAGAACCTGGGGTTTAACTCCGTTTCTGATGGGAAATTCAGACCAGAGTTCTCATCCCTGAAACATAATCTGTTTAACGCAAGAAGCAAGCTCTTCTTTCCAGCATCTCTAATACAGCAAGAACCATGAGCATGCCCAGAAAAAAAAGAACTGTGTTTCCTACTCATACGGACAATATGTAGTTCAGCTCTGCTTATGAAAATGATACCAACCACATCTCATCTTACCTAATGTTCTTTAGTTAAAAGTGAAAATCGCGTTGGGTTCATGAACTGCGAAAAATCATTAGAGCCCAAAATTCACTGGGTTTACCAGAAATGAACACTTGCTTGTAGTAAGACACTGATCCTGGGGTTGAACTCCGTTTCTGAAGTCTAATTCAGACCAGAGTTCTCATCCCTGAAAAACACTCTGTTTTAGGGCAATAATCATCCTCTTTTTTCCAGCGTCTCTGATAGAGTAAGAACCTTCACCATGCCCAGAAAAAATAACTGTGTTTCCTACTCATGTGGACCATATGTAGTTCAACTCTGCTTATGAAACTAATACAAACCACAGCTCCTCTTACTTAAATGCTCTATAGTTAATAGTGATAATCGTGTTGGGTTAATGAACTGTGTAAAATCATTTGAGCACAAAATTCACTGCGTTTACCAGAAATGAACTCTTGCTTGCAGGAGGACACTGATCCTGGGTTTAACAGTGTTTCTGAAGTCAAATTCAGACGAGAGTTCTCCTCACTAAAAAACACTCTGTTTTAAGGCAAGAATCATCCTCTTCTTTAATGCGTCTCCAATACAGTAAGAACCATGAGAATGCCCAGAAAAAAATAACTGTGTTTCCTACTCATACAGACCACATGGAGTTCAACTCTGCTTATGCAACTGATACAAACCACAGCTCCTCTTACATAAATGCTCTTTAGTTAATAGTGAGAATCGCGTTGGGTTCATGAACTGTGTAAAATCATTTGAGCACAATATTCACTGGGTTTACCAGAAATGAAATGTTTTTGTAGGAAGACACAGATCCTGGGGTTTTACTACGTTTCTGAAGGTAAATCAGACCAGAGTTCTCATTCCTGAAAAACACTCTGTTTTAAGCAAGTATCATCATCTTCTTTCCAGCATCTCTAATAGTGTAAGAACAATCACCATGTCCAGAAAAAAAAACTGTGTTTCCTACTCATATGGACAATATGTAGTTCAACTCTGCTTATGAAACAGATAAAAACCCCAGCTTCTCTTACATAAATGCTCTATGGATAACAGTGAAAATCGCATTGGGTTCATGAACTGTGTAAAATCATTTCAGCACAAAATTCACAGGGTTTATCAGAAATGAACTCTTGCTTGTAGTAAGACACAGATCCTGGGGTTTTACTCCATTTCTGAAGGGAAATTCACACCAGAGTTCTCATCACTGTAACACACTCCTTTTTAACGCAAGAAAAAGATCTTCTTTCCAGAGTCTAAAATATAGCAAGAACCATGAGCATGCCCACAAAAAAAGAACTGTGTTTCCTACTCATACGGACCATATGTAATTCAACGCTGATTATGAAAATGTTACAAACCACAGCTCCTGGTACATAAACGCTCTTTAGTTAATAGTGAGAATCACGTTGGGTTCATGAACTGTGTAAAATCATTTGAGCACAAAATTAACTGGGTTACCAGAAATGAACTCTTGCTTGTAGGAAGACACAGAACCTGGGGTTTAACTCCGTTTCTGAAGGGAAATTCAGACCAGAGTTCTCATCCCTGAAGCAAAATCTGTTTAACACAAGAAGCAAGCACTTCTTTCCAGCGTCTCCAATACAGCAGAACCATGAGCATGCCCAGAAAAAAAGAACTGTGTTTCCTACTCACACGGACCATATGTAGTTCAATTCTGCTTATGAAAATGATACAAACCACATCCCATCTTACATAAATGCTCTCTAGTTAAAAGTGGGAATCACGTTGGGTTCGTGAACTGCGAAAAATCATTTGAGTCAAAAATTCCCTGGGTTTACCAGAAATGAACACTTGCTTGTAGTAAGACACTGATCCTGGGGTTTAACTCCGTTTCTGAAGTCAAATTCAGACTAGAGTTCTCATCCCTGAAAAACACTCTGTTTTAGGGCAAGAATCATCCTCTACTTTCCAGCGTCTCCAATAGAGTAAGAACCGTCACCATGCCCAGAAAAAATAACTGTGTTTTCTATTCATATGGACCATATCTAGTTCAACTCTGCTTATGAAACTGATACAAACCACAGCTCCTCTTACACAAATGCTCTTTAGTTAATAGTGATAACCGCGGTGGGTTCAAGAACTGTGTAAAATCATTTGAGCACAAAATTCTCTGGGTTTACCAGAAATGAACTCTTGCTTGTAGTAAGACACAGCTCCTGGTGTTTTACTCCGTTTCTGAAGGGAAATTCAGACCAGAGTTCTCATCCCTGAAACATAATCTGTTTAACGCAAGAAGCAAGCTCTTCTTTCCAGCGTCTCCAATAGAGTAAGAACTATCACCATGCCCAGAAAAAAATAACTGTGTTTCCTACTCATATGGACCATATGTAGTTCAACTCTGCTTATGAAACTAATACAAACCACAGCTCCTCTTACATAAATGCTCTTTAGTTAATAGTGAGAATCACGTTGGGTTAATGAACTGTGTAAAATCATTTGAGCACAAAATTCACTGCGTTTACCAGAAATGAAATCTTGATTGTAGGAAGACACAGAACCTTGGGTTTACCTCCGTTTCTGAAGGTAAATTCAGACCAGAGTTCTCATTCCTGAAAATCACTCTGTTTTAAGGCAAGAATCATCCTCTTCTTTCCAGCGTCTCCAATAGAGTAAGAAGAATCACCATGCCCAGAAAAAAAGAACTGTGTTTCCTACTCATATGGACCATATGTAGTTCAACTCTGCTTATGAAACTGATACAAAGCACAGCTCCCCTTACATAAATGCTCTTTAGTTAATAGTGAGAATCACATTAGGACTTTGAACTGTGTAAAATCATTTGAGCGCAAAATTCACTTGGTTTACCTGAGATGAACTCTTGCTTGTAGGGAGACACAGAACCTGGGGTTTACCTCCGTTTCTGAAGGGAAATTCAGACCAGAGTTCTCATCCCTGAAACATAATCTGTTTAACGCAAGAAGCAAGCTCTCCTTTCCAGCATCCCCAATACAGCAAGAACCATGAGCATGCCCACAAAAAAAGAACTGTGTTTCCTACTCATACTGACCATATGTAATTCAACGCTGATTATGAAACTGATACAAACCACAGCTCCTGTTACATAAATGCTCTTTAGTTAAAAGTGAGAATTGCATTGGGTTCATGAACTGCGAAAAATCATTTGATTCCAAAATTCACTGGGTTTACACGAAATGAACACTTGCATGTAGTAAGACACTGATCCTGGGTTTTAACTCCGTTTCTGAAGTCGAATTCAGAAAAGAGTTCTCATCCCTGAAAAACACTAAGTTTTAGGGCAAGAATCATCCTCTTCTTTCCAGCGTCTCCAATACAGTAAGAACCGTCTCCATGCCCAGAAAAAAATAACTGTGTTTCCTACTCATATGGGCGATATGTAGTTCAACTCTGCTTATGAAAATATACAAACCACAGCTCCTCTTACATAAATGCTCTTTAGTTAATAGTGAGAATCGCGTTGGGTTCATGAACTGTGTTAAATCATTTGAGCACAAAATTCACTGGGTTTACCAGAAATGACTCTGGCTTGTAGGAAGACACAGATCCTGGGGTTTTACTCTGTTTCTGAAGGGAAATTCAGACCAGAGTTCTCATCCCTGAAACACATGCTGTTTTAACGCAAGAAGCAAGCTCTTCTTTCCAGCGTCTCCAATACAGGAAGAACCATGAGCATGCCCATAAAAAAAGAACTGTGTTTCCTACTCATACGGACCATATGTAATTCAACTCTGCTTATGAAACTGAAACAAACCACAGCTCCTGTTACATAAATGCTCTTTAGTTAATAGTGAGAATCACGTTGGGTTCATGAACTGTGTAAAATCATTTGAGTCCAAAATTCACTGGGTTTACCAGAAATGAACTCTTGCTTGTAGGAAGACACACAACCTGGGGTTTAACTCCGTTTCTGAAGGGAAATTCAGACCAGAGTTCTCATCCCTTTAACATAATCTGTTTAACGCAAGAAGCAAGCTATTCTTTCCAGCGTCTCAAATACAGCAAGGACCATGAGCATGCCCAGAACAAAAGAACTGTGTTTGCTACTCATACGGACCAAATGTAGTTCAACTCTGCTTATGAAAATGATACAAACCACAGCTCATCTTACATAAATGCTTTTAGTTAATAGTGATAATCACGTTGGGTACATGAACTGTGTAAAATCATTTGAGCACAAAATTCACTGTGTTTACCAGAAATGAACTCTAGCTTGTAGGAAGACACAGACCCTGGGGTTTTACTCCGTTTCTGAAGGGAAATTCAGACCAGAGTTCTCGTCCCTGAAACACATGCTGTTTTAACGCAAGAAGCAAGCTCTTCTTTCCAGCGTCTCCAATACAGCAAGAACCATGAGCATGCCCAGAAAAAAAGAACTATGTTTCCTACTCATACGGACCATATGTAATTCAACTCTGCTTATGAAACTGAAACAAACCACAGCTCCTGTTACATAAATGCTCTTTAGTTAATAGTGAGAATCGCGTTGGGTTCATGAACTGTGTAAAATCATTTGAGCACAAAATTCACTGGTTTTACAAGAAATGAACTCTTGCTTGTAGGAAGACACAGATACTGGGGTTTAACTCCGTTTCTGATAGGAAATTCAGACCAGAGTTCTCATCCCTGAAACACAATCTGTTTTAACGCAAGAAGCAAGCTCTTCTTTCCAGATTCTAAAATACAGAAAAAAACATGACCATGCCCAGAAAAAAAGAACTGTGTTTCCTACTCATATGGACCATATGTAGTTCAACTCTGCTTATGAAACTTATATAAACCACAGCTCCACTTACATAAATGCTCTTTAGTTAATAGTGAGAATCGCATTAGGATTTTGAACTGTGTAAAATCATTTGAGCCCAAAATTCTCTTGATTTAACCGAAATGAACTCTTGCTTGTAGGAAGACACAGAACCTTTGCTTAACTCCGTTTCTGAAGGGAAATTCAGACCAGAGTTCTCATCCCTGAAACATAATCTGTTTTACGCAAGAAGCAAGCTCTCCTTTCTAGTGTCTCCAATACAGCAAGAACCATGAGCATGCCCAGAAAAAAAGAACTGTGTTTGCTACTCATACGGACCATATGTAGTTCAACTCTGCTCATGAAAATGATACAAACCACAGCTCATGTTACATAAATGCTCTTTAGTTAAAAGTGAAATTTGCGTTGGGTTCATGAACTGTGTAAAATCATTTGAGTCCAAAATTCACTGGGTTTATCAGAAATGAACACTTGCTTGTAGTAAGACACTGATCCTGGGGTTTAACTCCGTTTCTGAAGTCAAATTCAGACGAGAGTTCTCATCCCTGAAAAACACTCTGTTTTAAGGCAAGAATCATCCTCTTCTATAAGCATCTCCAATACAGTAAGAACCATGAGCATGCCAGGAAAAAAGAACTTTGTTTCCTACTCAAATTGACCATATGGTGTTCAACTCTGCTATGTAACTGATACAAACCACAGCTCCTCTTACATAAATGCTCTTTAGTTAATAGTGAGAATCGCGTTGGGTTCATGAACTGTGTAAAATCATTTGAGCACAATATTCACTGGGTTTACCAGAAATGAAATGTTTTTGTAGGAAGACACAGATCCTGGGGTTTTACTACGTTTCTGAAGGTAAATCAGACCAGAGTTCTCATTCCTGAAAAACACTCTGTTTTAAGCAAGTATCATCATCTTCTTTCCAGCATCTCTAATAGTGTAAGAACAATCACCATGCCCAGAAAAAAAAACTGTGTTTCCTACTCATATGGACAATATGTAGTTCAACTCTGCTTATGAAACAGATAAAAACCCCAGCTTCTCTTACATAAATGCTCTAAGGATAACAGTGAAAATCGCATTGGGTTCATGAACTGTGTAAAATCATTTGAGCACAAAATTCACAGGGTTTATCAGAAATGAACTCTTGCTTGTAGTAAGACACAGATCCTGGGGTTTTACTCCGTTTCTGAAGGGAAATTCACACCAGAGTTCTCATCACTGTAACACACTCCTTTTTAACGCAAGAAAAAGATCTTTCCAGAGTCTAAAATATAGCAAGAACCATGAGCATGCCCACAAAAAAAGAACTGTGTTTCCTACTCATACGGACCATATGTAATTCAACGCTGATTATGAAAATGTTACAAACCACAGCTCCTGTTACATAAACGCTCTTTAGTTAATAGTGAGAATCACGTTGGGTTCATGAACTGTGTAAAATCATTTGAGCACAAAATTAACTGGGTTACCAGAAATGAACTCTTGCTTGTAGGAAGACATAGATCATGGGGTTTAACTCCGTTTCTGAAGGTAAATTCAGACCAGAGTTCTCATTCCTGAAAATCACTCTGTTTTAAGGCAAGAATCATCCTCTTCTTTCCAGCGACTCCAATAGAGTAAGAAGAATCACCATGCCCAGAAAAAAAGAACTGTGTTTCCTACTCATATGGACCATATGTAGTTCAACTCTGCTTATGAAACTGATACAAAGCACAGCTCCCCTTACATAAATGCTCTTTAGTAAATAGTGAGAATCGCATTAGGACTTCGAACTGTGTAAAATCATTTGAGCACAAAAATCACTTGGTTTACCTGAGATGAACTCTTGCTTGTAGGGAGACACAGAACCTGGGGTTTACCTCCGTTTCTGAAGGGAAATTCAGACCAGAGTTCTCATCCCTGAAAAATAATCTGTTTAACGCAAGAAGCAAGCTCTCCTTTCCAGCATCCCCAATACAGCAAGAACCATGAGCATGCCCACAAAAAAAGAACTGTGTTTCCTACTCATACGGACCATATGTAATTCAACGCTGATTATGAAAATGTTACAAACCACAGCTCCTGTTACATAAACGCTCTTTAGTTAATAGTGAGAATCGCGTTGGGTTCATGAACTGTGTAAAATCATTTGAGCACAAAATTAACTGGGTTACCAGAAATGAACTCTTGCTTGTAGGAAGACACAGAACCTGGGGTTTAACTCCGTTTCTGAAGGGAAATTCAGACCAGAGTTCTCATCCCTGAAGCAAAATCTGTTTAACACAAGAAGCAAGCACTTCTTTCCAGCGTCTCCAATACAGCAGAACCATGAGCATGCCCAGAAAAAAATAACTGTGTTTCCTACTCACACGGACCATATGTAGTTCAATTCTGCTTATGAAAATGATACAAACCACATCCCATCTTACATAAATGCTCTCTAGTTAAAAGTGGGAATCACGTTGGGTTCGTGAACTGCGAAAAATCATTTGAGTCAAAAATTCACTGGGTTTACCAGAAATGAACACTTGCTTGTAGTAAGACACTGATCCTGGGGTTTAACTCCGTTTCTGAAGTCAAATTCAGACCAGAGTTCTCATCCCTGAAAAACACTCTGTTTTAGGGCAAGAATCATCCTCTACTTTCCAGCGTCTCCAATAGAGTAAGAACCGTCACCATGCCCAGAAAAAATAACTGTGTTTTCTACTCATATGGACCATATCTAGTTCAACTCTGCTTATGAAACTGATACAAACCACAGCTCCTCTTACACAAATGCTCTTTAGTTAATAGTGATAACCGCGGTGGGTTCAAGAACTGTGTAAAATCATTTGAGCACAAAATTCTCTGGGTTTACCAGAAATGAACTCTTGCTTGTAGTAAGACACAGCTCCTGGTGTTTTACTCCTTTTCTTAAGGGAAATTCAGACCAGAGTTCTCATCCCTGAAACATAAACTGTTTAACGCAAGAAGCAAGCTCTTCTTTCCAGCGTCTCCAATAGAGTAAGAACTATCACCATGCCAGGAAAAAAATAACTGTGTTTCCTACTCATATGGACCATATGTAGTTCAACTCTGCTTATGAAACTAATACAAACCACAGCTCCTCTTACATAAATGCTCTTTAGTTAATAGTGAGAATCACGTTGGGTTAATGAACTGTGTAAAATCATTTGAGCACAAAATTCACTGCGTTTACCAGAAATGAAATCTTGATTGTAGGAAGACACAGAACCTGGGGTTTAACTCTGTTTCTGATGGGAAATTCAGACCAGAGTTCTCATCCCTGAAACATAATCTGTTTAACGCAAGAAGCAAGCTCTTCTTTCCAGCATCTCTAATACAGCAAGAACCATGAGCATGCCCAGAAAAAAAAGAACTGTGTTTCCTACTCATACGGACAATATGTAGTTCAACTCTGCTTATGAAAATGATACCAACCACATCTCATCTTACCTAATGTTCTTTAGTTAAAAGTGAGAATCGCGTTGGGTTCATGAACTGCGAAAAATCATTTGAGCCCAAAATTCACTGGGTTTACCAGAAATGAACACTTGCTTGTAGTAAGACACTGATCCTGGGGTTTAACTCCGTTTCTGTAGTCAAATTCAGACCAGAGTTCTCATCCCTGAAAAACACTCTGTTTTAGGGCAAGAATCATTCTCTTCTTTCCAGCGTCTCCAATAGAGTAAGAACCGTCACCATGCCCAGAAAAAAATAACTGTGTTTCTTACTCATATGGACCATATGTAATTCAACTCTGCTTATGAAACTGAAACAAACCGCAGCACCTGTTATATAAATGCTCTTTAGTTAATAGTGAGATCGCGTTGGGTTCATGAACTGTGTAAAATCATTTGAGCCCAAAATTCACTGGGTTATCCAGAAATGAACTCTTGCATGTAGGAAGACACTGATCCTGGGTTTAACTCCGTTTCTGAAGTCATATTCAGACGAGAGTTCTCATCACTAAAAAACACTTTATTATAAGGCAAGAATCATCCTCTTCTTTAATGCGTCTCCAATACAGTAAGAACCATGTGCATGCCCAGAAAAAAAGAACTGTGTTTCCTACACATACAGTCCACATGGAGTTCAACTCTGCTTATGCAACTGATACAAACCACATCTCTGCTTACATAAATGCTCTTTAGTTAATAGTGCGTATCGCGTTGGGTTCGTGAACTGCGAAAAATCATTTGAGCACAAAATTCACTGCGTTAACCAGAAATGAACTCTTGCTTGTAGGAAGACACAGATCCTGGGGATTTACTCCGTTTCTGAAGGGAAATTCAGACCGGAGTTCTCCTCCCTGAAACACATGCTGTTTAACGCAAGAATCAAGCTATTCTTTCCAGCGTCTCCAATAGAGTAAGAATCATCACCATGCCCAGAAAAAAATAACTGTGTTCACTACTCATATGGACAATATGTAGTTCAACTCTGCTTATGAAACTGATACAAACCACAGCTCCTCTTACATAAATGCTCTTTAGTTAATAGTGATAATCGCGTTGGGTTCATGAACTGTGTAAAATCATTTGAGCACAAAATTCTCTGGGTTTATCAGAAATGAACTCTTGCTTGTAGTAAGACACATATCCTGGGGTTTTACTCCGTTTCTGAAGGGAAATTCACACCAGTGTTCTCATCCCTGAAACACACTCCTTTTTAATGCAAGAACTAAGCTCTTCTTTCCAGAGTCTAAAATACAGCAAGAACCATGAGCATGCCCTCAAAAAAAGAACTGTGTTTCCTACTCATACAGACCATATGTAATTCAACGCTGATTATGAAAATGTTACAAACCACAGCTCCTCTAACATAAACGCTCTTTATTTAATAGTGAGAATAGCGTTGGGTTCATGAACTGTGTAAAATCATTTGAGCACAAAATTCACTAGGTTACCAGAAATGAACTCTTGCTTGTAGGAAGACACAGAACCTGGGGTTTAACTCCGTTTCTGAACGGAAATTCAGACCAGAGTTCTCATCCCTGAAACATAATCTGTTTAACGCAATAAGCAAGCTCTTCTTTCCAGCGTCTCCAATACAGCAAGAACCATGAGCATGCCCAGAAAAAAAGAACCGTGTTTCCTACTATTACGGACCATATGTAGTTCAACTCAGCTTATGAAAATGATAAAAACCACATCTCCTCTTACATAAATATTCTTTTGTTAAAAGTGAGAATCGCGTTGGGTTCATGAACTGTGAAAAATCATTTGGGTCAAAAATTCACTGGGTTAACCAGAAATGAACACTTGCTTGTAGTAAGACACTGATCCTGGGGTTTAACTCAGTTTCTGAAGTCAAATTCAGACCAGAGTTCTCATCCCTGAAAAACACTCTGTTTTACGGCAATAATCATCCTCTTATTTCCAGCGTCTCCAATAGGGTAAGAACCGTCACTATGCCCAGAAAAAGTAACTGTGTTTTCTACTCATATGTACCATATGTAGTACAACTCTGCTTATGTAACTGATAAAAACCACAGCTTCTCTTTCATAAATGCTCTTTAGATAATAGTGAGAATCGCATTAGGATTTTGAACTGTGTAAAATCATTTGAGCCCAAAATTCACTTTTTCCAGAGTCTAAAATAGAGCAAGAACAATGAGCATGCCCTCAAATAATGAACTGTGTTTCCTACTCATAGGGACCATATGTAGATCAACTTTGCTTATGAAACTGATACAAACCACAGCTCCTCTTACATAAATGCTCGTTCGTTAATAGTGAGAATCGTGTTGGGTTCTTGAACTGCAAATAATTTTTTGAGCACAAAATTCACTGGGTTTACCAGAAATGATCTCTTGCTTGTACGAAGACACAGATCATGGGGTTTAACTCCGTTTCTGAAGTCAAATTCAGACGAGAGTTCTCATCCCTGAAAAACACTCTGTTTTAAGGCAAGAATCATGCTCTTCTATAAGCGTCTCCAATACAGTAAGAACCATGAGCATGCCCAGCAAAAAGAACTGTGTTTCCTACTCAAACAGACCATATGGTGTTCAACTCTGCTTATGCAACTGATAAAAAACACAGCTCCACTTACATAATGCTCTTTAGTTAATAGTGAGAATCGCGTTGGGATCGTGAACTGTGAAAAATCATTTGAGTCCAAAATTCACTGGGTTTACCAGAAATGAACACTTGCTTGTAGTAAGACACTGATCCTGTGGTTGAACTCCATTTCTGAAGTCTAATTCAGACCAGAGTTCTCATCCCTGAAAAACACTCTGTTTTAGGGCAATAATCATCCTCTTTTTTCCAGCGTCTCTGATAGAGTAAGAACCTTCACCATGCCCAGAAAAAAATAACTGTGTTTCCTACTCATGTGGACCATATGTAGTTCAACTCTGCTTATGAAACTAATACAAACCACAGCTCCTCTTACTTAAATGCTCTATAGTTAATAGTGATAATCGTGTTGGGTTAATGAACTGTGTAAAATCATTTGAGCACAGAATTCACTGCGTTTACCAGAAATGAACTCTTGCTTGCAGGAAGACACTGATCCTGGGTTTAACACCGTTTCTGAAGTCAAATTCAGACGAGAGTTCTGCTCACTAAAAAACACTCTGTTTTAAGGCAAGAATCATCCTCTTCTTTAATGCGTCTCCAATACAGTAAGAACCATGAGAATGCCCAGAAAAAAATAACTGTGTTTCCTACTCATACAGACCACATGGAGTTCAACTCTGCTTATGCAACTGATACAAACCACAGCTCCTCTTACATAAATGCTCTTTAGTTAATAGTGAGAATCGCATTAGGACTTTGAACTGTGTAAAATCATTTGAGCCCAAAATTCACTTGGTTTACCCGAAATGAACTCTTGATGTAGGAAGACACAGAACCTGGGGTTTACCTCCGTTTCTGAAGGGAAATTCAGACCAGAGTTCTCATCCCTGAAACATAATCTGTTTAACGCAAGAAGCAAGATCTCCTTTCAAGCATCTCCAATACAGCAAGAACCATGAGCATGCCCAGAAAAAAAGAACTGTGTTTCCTACTCAAACAGACCATATGTTGTTCAACTCTGCTTATGCAACTGATACAAACCACAGCTCCTCTTACATAAATGCTCTTTAGTTAATAGTGAGAATCGCGTTGGGTTCATAAACTGTGTAAAATCATTTGAGCACAAAATTCACTGGGTTTACCAGAAATGAACTCTTGCTTGTAGGAAGACATAGATCATGGGGTTTAACTCCATTTCTGAAGGTAAATTCAGACCAGAGTTCTCATTCCTGAAAATCACTCTGTTTTAAGGCAAGAATCATCCTCTTCTTTCCAGCGACTCCAATAGAGTAAGAAGAATCACCATGCCCAGAAAAAAAGAACTGTGTTTCCTACTCATATGGACCATATGTAGTTCAACTCTGCTTATGAAACTGATACAAATCACAGCTCCCCTTACATAAATGCTCTTTAGTTAATAGTGAGAATCGCATTAGGACTTCGAACTGTGTAAAATCATTTGAGCACAAAAATCACTTGGTTTACCTGAGATGAACTCTTGCTTGTAGGGAGACACAGAACCTGGGGTTTACCTCCGTTTCTGACGGGAAATTCAGACCAGAGTTCTCATCCCTGAAACATAATCTGTTTAACGCAAGAAGCAAGCTCTCCTTTCCAGCATCCCCAATACAGCAAGAACCATGAGCATGCCCACAAAAAAAGAACTGTGTTTCCTACTCATACGGACCATATGTAATTCAACGCTGATTATGAAACTGATACACACCACAGCAGTTTTACATAAATGCTCTTTAGTTAAAAGTGAGTATCGCATTGGGTTCGTGAACTGCGAAAAATCATTTGAGTCCAAAATTCACTGGGTTTACACGAAATGAACACTTGCTTGTAGTAAGACACTGATCCTTGGGTTTAACTCCGTTTCTGAAGTAGAATTCAGACCAGAGTTCTCATCCCTAAAAACACTCTGTTTTAGTGCAAGAATAATCCTCGTCTTTCCAGTGTCTCCAATACAGTAAGAACCGTCACCATGACCAGAATAAAATAATTGTGTTTCCTACTCATATGGACCATACGTAGTTCAACTCTGCTTATGGAAATGATAAAAATCACAGCTCCTCTTATATAAATGCTCTTTAGTTAATAGTGGTAATCGCGCTGGGTTCATGAACTGTGTAAAATCATTTGAGCCCAAAATTCACTTGGTTTACCAGAAATGAATTCTTGCATGTAGGAAGCCACAGATAACGGGGTTTAACTCCGTTTCTGAAGGAAAATTGAGACCAGGGTTCTCATCCCTGAAACATAATGTGTTTAACGCAAGAAGCAAGCTCTTCTTTCCAGCTTCTCCAATAGAGCAAGAACCATGAGCATGCCCAGAAAAAAAGAACTGTGTTTCCCACTCATACGGACCATATGTAGTTCAACTCTGCTTATGAAAATGATACAAACCACAGCTCCACTTACATGAATGATCTTTAGTTAAAAGTGAGAATCGCGTTGGGTTCATGAACTGCGAAAAATCATTTGAGTCCAAAATTCACTGGGTTTACCAGAAATGAACACTTGCTTGTAGTAAGACATTGATCCTGGGGTTTAACTCCGTTTCTGAAGTCGAATTCAGACCAGAGTTCTCATCCCTGAAAAACACTCTGTTTTAAGGCAAGAATCATCCTCTTCTTTAATGCGTCTCCAATACAGTAAGAACCATGAGAATGCCCAGAAAAAAATAACTGTGTTTCCTACTCATACAGACCACATGGAGTTCAACTCTGCTTATGCAACTGATACAAACCACAGCTCCTCTTACATAAATGCTCTTTAGTTAATAGTGAGAATCGCATTAGGACTTTGAACTGTGTAAAATCATTTGAGCCCAAAATTCACTTGGTTTACCCGAAATGAACTCTTGCTTGTAGGAAGACACAGAACCTGGGCTTTACCTCCGTTTCTGAAGGGAAATTCAGACCAGAGTTCTCATCCCTGAAACATAATCTGTTTAACGCAAGAAGCAAGATCTCCTTTCCAGCATCTCCAATACAGCAAGAACCATGAGCATGCCCAGAAAAAAAGAACTGTGTTTCCTACTCAAACAGACCATATGTTGTTCAACTCTGCTTATGCAACTGATACAAACCACAGCTCCTCTTACATAAATGCTCTTTAGTTAATAGTGAGAATCGCGTTGGGTTCATGAACTGTGTAAAATCATTTGAGCACAAAATTCACTGGGTTTACCAGAAATGAACTCTTGCTTGTAGGAAGACACAGTTCATGGGGTTTAACTCCGTTTCTGAAGGTAAATTCAGACCAGAGTTCTCATCCCTGAGAAACACTCTGTTTTAAGGCAAGAATCATCCTGTTCTTTCCAGCGACTCAAATTGAGTAAGAACAATCACCATGGCCAGAAAAAATGAACTGTGTTTCCTACTCATATGGACCATATGTAGTTTAACTCTGCTTATGAAACTGATACAAACCACAGCTCCCCTTACATAAATGCTCTTTAGTTAATAGTGAGAATCGCATTAGGATTTTGAACTGTGTAAAATCATTTGAGCCCAAAATTCAATGGGTTTACCAGAAAGGAACTCTTGCTTGTATGAAGACACAGAACCTGGGGTTTAACTCCGTTTCTGAAGGGAAATTCAGACCAGAGTTCTCATCCCTGAAACATAATCTGTTTAACGCAAGAAGCAAGCTCTTCTTTCCAGCGTCTCCAATACCCAAGAACCATGAGCAGGCCCAGAAAAAAAGAACTGAGTTTCCTATTCATACGGACCATATGTAGTTCAATTTTGCTTATGAAAATGATACAAACCTCATCTCATCTTACATAAATTCTCTTTTGTTAAAAGTGAGAATCGCGTTGGGTTCGTGAACTGTGAAAAATCATTTGAGTCAAAAATACACTGGGTTTACCAGAAATGAACACTTGCTTGTAGTAAGACACTGATCCTGGGGTTTAACTCCGTTTCTGAAGTCAAATTCAGACCAGAGTTCTCATCCCTGAAAAACACTCTGTTTTAGGGAAATAATCATCCTCTTATTTCCAGCGTCTCCAATAGAGTAAGAACCATCACCATGCCCAGAAAAAAATAACTGTGTTTTCTACTCATATGGACCATATGTAGTACAACTCTGCTTATGAAACTGATAAAAGACACAGCTTCTCTTTCATAAATGCTCTTTAGATAATGGTGAGAATCGCATTGGGTTTTTGATCTGCGACAAATCATTTGAGCCCAAAATTCACTGGGTTTCCCAGAAATGAACTCTTGCTTCTAGGAAGACACTGATCCTGGGTTTAACTCCGTTTCTGAAGTCAAATTCAGATGAGAGTTCTCACCACATAAATACACTCTGTTTTAAGGCAAGTTTCATTCTCTTCTTTAATGCATCTCCAATACAGTAAGAACCATGAGCATGGCCAGAAAAAAAGAACTCTGTTTCCTACACATACAGACCTCATGGAGTTCAACTCTGCTTATGCAACTGATACAAACCACATCTCCTCTTACATAAATGCTCTTTAGTTAATAGTGAGAATCGCGTTGGGATCGTGAACTGCGAAAAATCATTTGAAGCCAAAATTCACTGAGTTTACAAGAAATGAAATCTTATTGTAGGAAGACATAGATCCTGGGGTTTAACTCCGTTTTTGAAGGGAAATTCAGACAAGAGTTCTCATCCCTGAAAAACACTCTGTTTTAGGGCAATAATCATCCTCTTATTTCCAGCGTCTCAAATAGAGTAAGAACCGTCACCATGCCCAGAAAAAAATTACTGTGTTTTCTACTCATATGGACCATATGTAGTACAATTCTGCTTATGAAACTGATAAAAACCACAGCTTCTCTTTCATAAATGCTCTTTAGATAATAGTGAGAATCGCATTAGGATTTTGAACTGTGTAAAATCATTTGAGCCCAAAATTCACTGTGTTTACCAGAAAGGAACTCTTGCTTGTATGAAGACACAGACCCTGGGGTTTAACTCCATTTCTGAAGGGAAATTCAGACCAGAGTTCTCATCCCTGAAACATAATCTGTGTAACGCAAGAAGCAAGCTCTTCTTTCCTTGTCTCCAATACAGCAAGAACCATGAGCATGCACAGAAAAAAAGAACTGTGTTTCCTACTCATACGGACCATATGTAGTTCAACTCTGCTTATAAAAATGATACACACCACAGCTCCTCTTTCATAAATGCTCTTTAGTTAAAAGTGGGAATCTCGTTGGGTTTGTGAAGTGCAAAAAATCATTTGAGTCAAAAATTCACTGGGTTTACCAGAAATGAACACTTGGTATTAGTTAGACACTGATCCTGGGGTTGAACTACGTTTCTGAAGTCAAATTCAGACCAGTGTTCTCATCCCTGAAAAACACTCTGTTTTAGGGCAGGAATCATCTTCTTCTTTCCAGCGTCTGCAATAGAGTAAGAACCACCACCATGCCTAGAAAAAATGAGCTGTGTTTCCTACTCATATGGACCATATGTAGTTCAACTCTGCTTATGAAACTGATACAAATCACAGCTCCCCTTACATAAATGCTCTTTAGTTAATAGTGAGAATCGCATTAGGATTTTGAACTGTGTAAAATCATTGAGCCCAAAATTCACTTGGTTTACCCGAAATGAACTCTTGCTTGTAGGAAGACACAGAACCTGGGCTTTACCTCCGTTTCTGAAGGGAAATTCAGACCAGAGTTCTCATCCCTGAAACATAATCTGTTTAACGCAAGAAGCAAGCTCTTCTTTCCAGCGTCTCCAATACCCAAGAACCATGAGCAGGCCCAGAAAAAAAGAACTGAGTTTCCTATTCATACGGACCATATGTAGTTCAATTTTGCTTATGAAAATGATACAAACCTCATCTCATCTTACATAAATTCTCTTTTGTTAAAAGTGAGAATCGCGTTGGGTTCGTGAACTGTGAAAAATCATTTGAGTCAAAAATACACTGGGTTTACCAGAAATGAACACTTGCTTGTAGTAAGACACTGATCCTGGGGTTTAACTCCGTTTCTGAAGTCAAATTCAGACCAGAGTTCTCATCCCTGAAAAACACTCTGTTTTAGGGAAATAATCATCCTCTTATTTCCAGCGTCTCCAATAGAGTAAGAACCATCACCATGCCCAGAAAAAAATAACTGTGTTTTCTACTCATATGGACCATATGTAGTACAACTCTGCTTATGAAACTGATAAAAGACACAGCTTCTCTTTCATAAATGCTCTTTAGATAATGGTGAGAATCGCATTGGGTTTTTGATCTGCGACAAATCATTTGAGCCCAAAATTCACTGGGTTTCCCAGAAATGAACTCTTGCTTCTAGGAAGACACTGATCCTGGGTTTAACTCCGTTTCTGAAGTCAAATTCAGATGAGAGTTCTCACCACATAAATACACTCTGTTTTAAGGCAAGTTTCATTCTCTTCTTTAATGCATCTCCAATACAGTAAGAACCATGAGCATGGCCAGAAAAAAAGAACTCTGTTTCCTACACATACAGACCTCATGGAGTTCAACTCTGCTTATGCAACTGATACAAACCACATCTCCTCTTACATAAATGCTCTTTAGTTAATAGTGAGAATCGCGTTGGGATCGTGAACTGCGAAAAATCATTTGAAGCCAAAATTCACTGAGTTTACAAGAAATGAAATCTTATTGTAGGAAGACATAGATCCTGGGGTTTAACTCCGTTTTTGAAGGGAAATTCAGACAAGAGTTCTCATCCCTGAAAAACACTCTGTTTTAGGGCAATAATCATCCTCTTATTTCCAGCGTCTCAAATAGAGTAAGAACCGTCACCATGCCCAGAAAAAAATTACTGTGTTTTCTACTCATATGGACCATATGTAGTACAATTCTGCTTATGAAACTGATAAAAACCACAGCTTCTCTTTCATAAATGCTCTTTAGATAATAGTGAGAATCGCATTAGGATTTTGAACTGTGTAAAATCATTTGAGCCCAAAATTCACTGTGTTTACCAGAAAGGAACTCTTGCTTGTATGAAGACACAGACCCTGGGGTTTAACTCCATTTCTGAAGGGAAATTCAGACCAGAGTTCTCATCCCTGAAACATAATCTGTGTAACGCAAGAAGCAAGCTCTTCTTTCCTTGTCTCCAATACAGCAAGAACCATGAGCATGCACAGAAAAAAAGAACTGTGTTTCCTACTCATACGGACCATATGTAGTTCAACTCTGCTTATAAAAATGATACACACCACAGCTCCTCTTTCATAAATGCTCTTTAGTTAAAAGTGGGAATCTCGTTGGGTTTGTGAAGTGCAAAAAATCATTTGAGTCAAAAATTCACTGGGTTTACCAGAAATGAACACTTGGTATTAGTTAGACACTGATCCTGGGGTTGAACTACGTTTCTGAAGTCAAATTCAGACCAGTGTTCTCATCCCTGAAAAACACTCTGTTTTAGGGCAGGAATCATCTTCTTCTTTCCAGCGTCTGCAATAGAGTAAGAACCACCACCATGCCTAGAAAAAATGAGCTGTGTTTCCTACTCATATGGACCATATGTAGTTCAACTCTGCTTATGAAACTGATACAAATCACAGCTCCCCTTACATAAATGCTCTTTAGTTAATAGTGAGAATCGCATTAGGATTTTGAACTGTGTAAAATCATTGAGCCCAAAATTCACTTGGTTTACCCGAAATGAACTCTTGCTTGTAGGAAGACACAGAACCTGGGCTTTACCTCCGTTTCTGAAGGGAAATTCAGACCAGAGTTCTCATCCCTGAAACATAATCTGTTTAACGCAAGAAGCAAGCTCTTCTTTCCAGCGTCTCCAATACCCAAGAACCATGAGCAGGCCCAGAAAAAAAGAACTGAGTTTCCTATTCATACGGACCATATGTAGTTCAATTTTGCTTATGAAAATGATACAAACCTCATCTCATCTTACATAAATTCTCTTTTGTTAAAAGTGAGAATCGCGTTGGGTTCGTGAACTGTGAAAAATCATTTGAGTCAAAAATACACTGGGTTTACCAGAAATGAACACTTGCTTGTAGTAAGACACTGATCCTGGGGTTTAACTCCGTTTCTGAAGTCAAATTCAGACCAGAGTTCTCATCCCTGAAAAACACTCTGTTTTAGGGAAATAATCATCCTCTTATTTCCAGCGTCTCCAATAGAGTAAGAACCATCACCATGCCCAGAAAAAAATAACTGTGTTTTCTACTCATATGGACCATATGTAGTACAACTCTGCTTATGAAACTGATAAAAGACACAGCTTCTCTTTCATAAATGCTCTTTAGATAATGGTGAGAATCGCATTGGGTTTTTGATCTGCGACAAATCATTTGAGCCCAAAATTCACTGGGTTTCCCAGAAATGAACTCTTGCTTCTAGGAAGACACTGATCCTGGGTTTAACTCCGTTTCTGAAGTCAAATTCAGATGAGAGTTCTCACCACATAAATACACTCTGTTTTAAGGCAAGTTTCATTCTCTTCTTTAATGCATCTCCAATACAGTAAGAACCATGAGCATGGCCAGAAAAAAAGAACTCTGTTTCCTACACATACAGACCTCATGGAGTTCAACTCTGCTTATGCAACTGATACAAACCACATCTCCTCTTACATAAATGCTCTTTAGTTAATAGTGAGAATCGCGTTGGGATCGTGAACTGCGAAAAATCATTTGAAGCCAAAATTCACTGAGTTTACAAGAAATGAAATCTTATTGTAGGAAGACATAGATCCTGGGGTTTAACTCCGTTTTTGAAGGGAAATTCAGACAAGAGTTCTCATCCCTGAAAAACACTCTGTTTTAGGGCAATAATCATCCTCTTATTTCCAGCGTCTCAAATAGAGTAAGAACCGTCACCATGCCCAGAAAAAAATTACTGTGTTTTCTACTCATATGGACCATATGTAGTACAATTCTGCTTATGAAACTGATAAAAACCACAGCTTCTCTTTCATAAATGCTCTTTAGATAATAGTGAGAATCGCATTAGGATTTTGAACTGTGTAAAATCATTTGAGCCCAAAATTCACTGTGTTTACCAGAAAGGAACTCTTGCTTGTATGAAGACACAGACCCTGGGGTTTAACTCCATTTCTGAAGGGAAATTCAGACCAGAGTTCTCATCCCTGAAACATAATCTGTGTAACGCAAGAAGCAAGCTCTTCTTTCCTTGTCTCCAATACAGCAAGAACCATGAGCATGCACAGAAAAAAAGAACTGTGTTTCCTACTCATACGGACCATATGTAGTTCAACTCTGCTTATAAAAATGATACACACCACAGCTCCTCTTTCATAAATGCTCTTTAGTTAAAAGTGGGAATCTCGTTGGGTTTGTGAAGTGCAAAAAATCATTTGAGTCAAAAATTCACTGGGTTTACCAGAAATGAACACTTGGTATTAGTTAGACACTGATCCTGGGGTTGAACTACGTTTCTGAAGTCAAATTCAGACCAGTGCTCTCATCCCTGAAAAACACTCTGTTTTAGGGCAGGAATCATCTTCTTCTTTCCAGCGTCTGCAATAGAGTAAGAACCACCACCATGCCTAGAAAAAATAAGCTGTGTTTCCTACTCATATGGACCATATGTAGTTCAACTCTGCTTATGAAACTGATACAAATCACAGCTCCCCTTACATAAATGCTCTTTAGTTAATAGTGAGAATCGCATTAGGATTTTGAACTGTGTAAAATCATTGAGCCCAAAATTCACTGGGTTTACCAGAAATGAACTCTTGCTTGTATGAAGACACAGAACCTGGGGTTTAACTCCGTTTCTGAAGGGAAATTCAGACCAGAGTTCTCATCACTGAAACATAATCTGTTTCACGCAAGAAGCAAGCTCTTCTTTCCAGTGTCTCCAATACAGCAAGAACCATGAGCATTCCAAGAAAAAAAGAACTGTGTTTCCTACTCATACGGACCATATGTAGTTCAATTCTGCTTATGAAAATAATACAAACCACATCTCTTCTTACATAAATGCTCTTTAGTTATAAGTGAGAATCGCGTTGGGTTCGTGAACTGCGAAAAATCATTTGAGTCAAAAATTCACTGGGTTTACCAGAAATGTACACTTGCTTGTAGTAAGACACTGATCCTGGGGTTTAACTCCGTTTCTGAAGGCAAATTGAGACAAGAGTTCTCATCCCTGAAAAACACTCTGTTTTAGGGCAAGAATCATGCTCTTCTTTCCAGCGTCTCCAATAGAGTAAGAATCATCACCATGCCCAGAAAAAAATAACTGTGTTTACTACTCATATGGACAATATGTAGTTCAACTCTGCTTATTAAACTGATACAAACCACAGCTCCTCTTACATAAATGCTCTTTAGTTAATAGTGATAATCGCGTTGGGTTCATGAACTGTATAAAATCATTTGAGCACAAAATTCTCTGGGTTTATCAGAAATGAAATCTTGCTTGTAGTAAGACACAGATCCTGGGGTTTTACTCCGTTTCTGAAGGGAAATTCAGAGCAGAGTTCTCATCCCTGAAACACATGCTGTTTTCACGCAAGAAGCAAGCTCTTCTTTCCAGAGTCTAAAATACAGCAAGAACCATGAGCATGCCCACAAAAAAAGAACTGTGTTTCCTACTATTACGGACCATCTGTAGTTCAACTCAGCTTATGAAAATGATAAAAACCACATCTCCTCTTACATAAATATTCTTTTGTTAAAAGTGAGAATCGCGTTGGGTTCATGAACTGTGAAAAATCATTTGGGTCAAAAATTCACTGGGTTAACCAGAAATGAACACTTGCTTGTAGTAAGACACTGATCCTGGGGTTTAACTCAGTTTCTGAAGTCAAATTCAGACCAGAGTTCTCATCCCTGAAAAACACTCTGTTTTACGGCAATAATCATCCTCTTATTTCCAGCGTCTCCAATAGGGTAAGAACCGTCACTATGCCCAGAAAAAAATATCTGTGTTTTCTACTCATATGAACCATATATAGTACAACTCTGCTTATGAAACTGATACAAACCACAGCTTCTCTTTCA
This sequence comes from Onychomys leucogaster, assembly GCA_949786385.1. Taxonomy (NCBI): domain Eukaryota; kingdom Metazoa; phylum Chordata; class Mammalia; order Rodentia; family Cricetidae; genus Onychomys; species Onychomys leucogaster. Next base: position 57,656 of record CATKUP010000275.1, read on the forward strand.
TAAATGCTCTTTAGATAATAGTGAGAATCGCATTAGGATTTTGAACTGTGTAAAATCATTTGAGCCCAAAATTCACTGGGTTTCCCAGAAATGAACTCTTGCTTTTAGGAAGACACTGATCCTGGGTTTAACACCGTTTCTGAAGTCAAATTCTGACGAGAGTTCTCATCACTTAAAAACACTCTGTTTTAAGGCAAGAATCATCCTCTTCTTTAATGCGTCTCCAATACAGTAAGAACCATGAGCATGCCCAGAAAAAAGAACTGTTTTTCCTACACATACAGACCACATGGAGTTCAACTCTGCTTATGCAACTGATACAAACCACATCTCCTCTTACATAAATGCTCTTTAGTTAATAGTGAGTATCGCGTTGGGTTCGTGAACTGCGAAAAATCATTTAACCCAAAATTCACTGAGTTTACAAGAAATGAAATCTTATTGTAGGAAGACACAGATCCTGGGGTTTAACTCCCTTTTTGAAGGGAAATTCACACCAGAGTTCTCATCCCTGAAACACACTCTGTTTTAACGCAAGAACTAAGCTCTTCTTTGCAGAGTCTAAAATACAGCAAGAACCATGAGCATGCCCACAAAAAAGAACTGTGTTTCCTACTCATACAGACCATATGTAATTCAACGCTTATTATGAAAATGATACAAACCACAGCTCCTGTTACATAAACGCTCTTTAGTTAATAGTGAGAATCGCATTGGGTTCATGAACTGTGTAAAATCATTTGAGCACAAAATTCACTGGGTTACCAGAAATGAACTCTTGCTTGTAGGAAGACACAGAACCTGGGGTTTAACTCCGTTTCTGATGGGAAATTCAGACCAGAGTTCTCATCCCTGAAACATAATCTGTTTAACGCAAGAAGCAAGCTCTTCTTTCCAGCGTCTCCAATACAACAAGAACCATGAGTATGCCCAGAAAAAAAGAACTGTGTTTCCTACTATTACGAACCATATGTAGTTCAACTCAGCTTATGAAAATGATAAAAACCACAGCTCCTCTTACATAAATATTCTTTAGTTAAAAGTGAGAATCGCGTTAGGTTCATGAACTGTGAAAAAGCATTTGGGTCAAAAATTCACTGGGTTAACCAGAAAGAACACTTGCTTGTAGTAAGACGCAGATCCTGGGGTTTAACTCCGTTTCTAAGTCAAATTCAGACCAGAGTTCTCATCCCTGAAAAACATTCTGTTTTAGGGCAATAATCATCCTCTTATTTCCAGCGTCTCCAATAGAGTAAGAACCGTCACCATGCCCAGAAAAAAATAACTGTGTTTTCTACTCATATGGACCATATGTAGTACAACTCTGCTTATGAAACTGATAAAAGACACAGCTTCTCTTTCATAAATGCTCTTTAGATAATGGTGAGAATCGCATTGGGTTTTTGATCTGCAACAAATCATTTGAGCCCAAAATTCACTGGGTTTCCCAGAAATGAACTCTTGCTTCTAGGAAGACACTGATCCTGGGTTTAACTCCGTTTCTGAAGTCAAATTCAGATGAGAGTTCTCATCACTTAAAAACACTCTGTTTTAAGGCAAGTTTCATTCTCTTCTTTAATGCGTCTCCAATACAGTAAGAACCATGAGCATGGCCAGAAAAAAAGAACTCTGTTTCCTACACATACAGACCACATGGAGTTCAACTCTGCTTATGCAACTGATACAAACCACATCTCCTCTTACATAAATGCTCTTTGGTTAATAGTGAGAATCGCGTTGGGTTCATGAACTGTGAAAAATCATTTGGGTTAAAAATTCACTGGGTTAACCAGAAATGAACACTTGCTTGTAGTAAGACGCAGATCCTGGGATTTAACTCCGTTTCTAAGTCAAATTCAGGCCAGAGTTCTCATCCCTGAAAAACACTCTGTTTTAGGGCAAGAATCATCCTCTTCTTTCCAGCGTCTGCAATAGAGTAAGAACCATCACCATGCCTAGAAAAAAAGAACTGTGTTTCCTACTCATATGGACCATATGTAGTTCAACTCTGCTTATGAAACTGATACAAATCACAGCTCCCCTTACATAAATGCTCTTTAGTTAATAGTAAGAATTGCATTAGGATTTTGAACTGTGTAAAATCATTTCAGCACAAAATTCACTGTGTTTACCAGAAATGAACACTTGCTTGTAGTAAGACACTTATCCTGGGGTTTAACTCCGTTTCTGAAGGCAAATTCAGACAAGAGTTCTTATCCCTGAAAAACACTGTTTTAGGGCAATAATCATCCTCTTATTTCCAGCATCTCAAATAGAGTAAGAACCATCACCATGCCCAGAAAAAAATAACTGTGTTTTCTACTCATATGGACCATATGTAGTACAATTCTGCTTATGAAACTGATAAAAACCACAGCTTCTCTTTCATAAATGCTCTTTAGATAATAGTGAGAATCGCATTAGGATTTTGAACTGTGTAAAATCATTTGAGCCCAAAATTCACTGTGTTTACCAGAAAGGAACTCTTGCTTGTATGAAGACACAGACCCTGGGGTTTAACTCCATTTCTGAAGGGAAATTCAGACCAGAGTTCTCATCCCTGAAACATAATCTGTGTAACGCAAGAAGCAAGCTCTTCTTTTCTTGTCTCCAATACAGCAAGAACCATGAGCATGCCCAGAAAAAAAGAACTGTGTTTCTACTCATACGGACCATATGTAGTTCAATTCTGCTTATGAAAATAATACAAACCACATCTCTTCTTACATAAATGCTCTTTAGTTATAAGTGAGTATCGCGTTGGGTTCGTGAACTGCGAAAAATCATTTGAGTCAAAAATTCACTGGGTTTACCAGAAATGAACACTTGCTTGTAGTAAGACACTGATCCTGGGGTTTAACTCCGTTTCTGAAGGCAAATTCAGACAAGAGTTCTCATCCCTGAAAAACACTCTGTTTTAGGGCAAGAATCATGCTCTTCTTTCCAGCGTCTCCAATAGAGTAAGAATCATCACCATGCCCAGAAAAAAATAACTGTGTTTACTACTCATATGGACAATATGTAGTTCAACTCTGCTTATTAAACTGATACAAACCACAGCTCCTCTTACATAAATGCTCTTTAGTTAATAGTGATAATCGCGTTGGGTTCATGAACTGTGTAAAATCATTTGAGCACAAAATTCTCTGGGTTTATCAGAAATGAAATCTTGCTTGTAGTAAGATACAGAACCTGGGGTTTTACTCCGTTTCTGAAGGGAAATTCAGAGCAGAATTCTCATCCCTGAAACACATGCTGTTTTAACGCAAGAAGCAAGCTCTTCTTTCCAGCGTCTCCAATACAGCAAGAACCATGAGCATGCCCAGAAAAAAGAACTGTGTTTCCTACACATACAGACCATATGTATTTCAACTCTGCTTATGAAACTGAAACAAACCACATCTCCTCTTACATAAATGCTCTTTAGTTAATAGTGAGTATCGCGTTTGGTTCGTGAAGGCGAAAAATCATTTGAGCCCAAAATTCACTGAGTTTACAAGAAATGAAATCTTATTGTAGGAAGACACAGATGCTGGGGTTTAACTCCGTTTCTGAAGGGAAATTCACACCAGACTTCTCATCCCTGAAACACACTCCTTTTTAATGCAAGAACTAAGCTCTTCTTTCCAGAGTCTAAAATACAGCAAGAACCATGAGCATGCCCAGAAAAAAAGAACTGGGTTTCCTACTCATACGGACTATATGTAGTTCAACTCTGCATTTGAAAATGATACAAACCACATCTCATCTTACATAAATGCTCTTTAGTTAAAAGTGAGAATCGCATTGGGTTCGTGAACTGCGAAAAATCATTTGAGTCAAAAATTCACTGGGTTTACCAGAAATGAACACTTGCTATTAGTTAGACACTGATCCTGGGGTTTAACTACGTTTCTGAAGTCAAATTCAGACCAGAGTTGTCATCCCTGAAAAACACTCAGTATTAGGGCAAGAATCATCTTCTTCTTTCCAGCATCTGCAATAGAGTAAGAAACAACACCATGCACAGAAAAAATAACTGTGTTTCCTACTCATATGGACCATATGTAGTTCAACTCTGGTTATGAAACTGATACAAATCACAGCTGCCCTTACATAAATGCTCTTTAGTTAATAGTGAGAATCGCATTAGGATTTTGAACTGTGTAAAATCATTGAGCCCAAAATTCACTGGGTTTACCAGAAATGAACTCTTGCTTGTATGAAGACACAGAACCTGAGGTTTAACTCCGTTTCTGAAGGGAAATTCAGACCAGAGTTCTCATCCCTGAAACATAATCTGTTTAACGCAAGAAGCAAGCTCTTCTTATCAGGGTCTCCAATACAGCAAGAACCATGAGCATGCCCACCAAAAAAATGAACTGTGTTTCCTCCTCATACGGACAATATGTAGTTCAACTCTGCTTTTGAAAATGATACCAACCACATCTCATCTTACATAAATGCTCTTTAGTTAAAAGTGAGAATAGCATTGGGTTCGTGAACTGCGAAAAATCATTTGAGTTAAAAATTCACTGGGTTTACCAGAAATGAACACTTGCTTGGAGTCAGACACTGATCCTGGGGTTTTACTCCGTTTCTGAAGTCAATTTCAGAGGAGAGTTCTCATCCCTGAAAAACACTCTGTTTTAGGGGAAGAATCCTCCATTCTTTCCAGCATCTCCAATAGAGTAAGAACTGTCACCATGCCCTGAAAAAAAAACTGTGTTTCCTACTAATACGGACCATATGTAGTTCAACTCTCCTCATGAAACTTATAAAAACCACAGATTCTCTTACATAAATGCTCTTTAGATAATAGTAAGAATCGCGTTGGGTTTGTGATCTGCGAAAAATCATTTGAGCCCAAAAATCACTGGGTTATCCAGAACTGAACTCTTGCTCCTAGGAAGACACTGATCCTGGGTTTAACTCCGTTTCTGAAGTCAAATTCAGACGAGAGTTCTCATCACTTAAAAACACTCTGTTTTAAGGCAAGAATCGTCCTCTTCTTTAATGCGTCTCCAATACAGTAAGAACGATGAGCATTCCCAGAAAAAAAGAACTGTGTTTCCTACACATGCAGACCACATGGAGTTCAACTCTGCTTATGCAACTGATACAAACCACACCTCCTCTTACATAAATATTATTTAGTTAATAGTGAGTATCGCGTTGGGTTCGTGAACTGCCAAAAACTTTTGAGCACAAAATTCACTGCGTTTACCAGAAATGAACTCTTATTGTAGGAAGACACAGATCTTGGGGTTTAACTCCGTTTCTGTAGGGAAATTCACACCAGAGTTCTCATCCCTGAAACACACTCTGTTTTAACACAAGAAGCAAGCTGTTCTTTCCAGAGTCTAAAATACAGCAAGAACCATGAGCATGCCCACAAAAAAAGAACTGTGTTTCCTACTCATACAGACCATATGTAATTCAACTCTGCTTATGAAACTGAAACAAACCACAGCTCCTGTTACATAAATGCTCTTTATTTAATAGTTAGAATCTCGTTTGGTTCATGAACTGTGTAAAATTATTTGAGCACAAAATTCACTGGGTTTACCAGAAATGAACTCTTGATTGTAATTAGACACAGAACCTGGGGTTTAACTCCGTTTCTGAACGGAAATTCAGACTAGAGTTCTCATCTCTGAAACATAATCTGTTTAACGCAAGAAGCAAGCTCTTCTTTCCAGAGTCTCCAATACAGCAAGAACCATGAGCATGCCCAGAAAAAAAGAACTGTGTTTCCTACTCATACGGACCATAGGTAGTTCAAATCTGCTTATGAAAATGATACAAACCACAGCTCCTCTTACATAAATGCTCTTTCGTTAAAAGTGAGAATCTTGTTGGGTTCGTGAAGTGCAAAAAATCATTTGAGTCAAAAATACACTGGGTTTACCAGAAATGAACACTTGCTTGTAGTAAGACACTGATCCTGGGGTTTAACTACGTTTCTGAAGTCAAATTCAGACCAGAGTTCTCATCCCTGAAAAACACTATGATTTAGGGCAAGAATCATCCTCTTCTTTCCAGCGTCTGCAATAGAGTAAGAACCATCACCATGCCCCGAAAAAAAGAACTGTGTTTCCTACTCATATGGACCATATGAAGTTCAACTCTGCTTATGAAACTGATACAAATAACAGCTCCCCTTACATAAATGCTCTTTAGTAAATAGTGAGAATCGCATTAGGATTTTTAACTGTGTAAAATCATCTGAGCCCAAAATTCAATGGGTTTACCAAAAATGAACTCTTGCTTGTATGAAGACACAGAACCTGGGGTTTAACTCTGTTTCTGAAGGGAAATTCAGACCAGAGTTCTCATCCCTGAAACATAATCTGTTTAACGCAAGAAGCAAGCTCTTCTTTCCAGCGTCTCCAATACAGCAAGAACCATGAGCATGCCCAGAAAAAAAAGAACTGTGTTTCCTACTCATACGGACAATATGTAGTTCAACTCTGCTTATGAAAATGATACAAACCACATCTCATCTTAAATAAATGCTCTTTAGTTAAAAGTGAGAATCGCGTTGGGTTCATGAACTGCGAAAAATCATTTGAGTCAGAAATTCACTGGGTTTACCAGAAATGAACACTTGCTTGTAGTAAGACACTGATCCTGGGGTTTAACTCCATTTCTGAAGGGAAATTCAGACCAGAGTTCTCATCCCTGAAACACATGCTGTTTTAACACCAGAAGCAAGTTCTTCTTTCCAGTGTCTCCAATACAGCAAGAACCATGAGCATGCCCAGAAAAAAAGAACTGTGTCCTACTCATACGGACCAAATGTAATTCAACTCTGCTTATGAAACTGAAACAAACTGCAGCTCCTGTTATATAAATGCTCTTTAGTTAAGAGTGAGAATCGTGTTGGGTTCATGAACTGTGTAAAATCATTTGAGCCCAAAATTCACTGGGTTTACCAGAAATGAACTCTTGATTGTAGGAAGACACAGAACCTGGGGTTTAACTCCGTTTCTGATGGGAAATTCAGACCAGAGTTCTCATCCCTGAAACACAATCTGTTTTATCGCAACAAGCAAGCTCTTCTTTCCAGAGTCTAAAATACAGCAAAAACCATGAGCATGCCCTGAAAAAAAAACTGTGTTTCCTACTCATACGGACCATATGTAGTTCAACTCTCCTTATGAAACTGATAAAAACCACAGCTTCTCTTACATAAATGCACTTTAGATAATAGTAAGAATCGCTTTGGGTTTGTGATCTGCGAAAATCATTTGAGCACAAAATTCACTGGGTTTCTTAGAAATGAACTCTTGCTTCTAGGAAGACACTGATCCTGGGTTTAACTCCGTTTCTGAAGTCAAATTCAGACCAGAGTTCTCATCACTGAAAAACACTCTGTTTTAGGGCAAGAATCATCCTCTTCTTTCCAGCGTCTCCAATAGAGTAAGAACTGTCACCATGCCCAGTAAAAAATAACTGTGTTTCCTACTCATATGCAACATATGGAGTTCAACTCTGCTTATGAAACTAATACAAACCACAGCTCCTCTTACATAAATGCTCTTTAGTTAATAGTGATAATCTCGTTGGGTTAATGAACTGTGTAAAATCATTTGAGCACAAAATTCACTGCGTTTACCAGAAATGAACTCTTGCTTGTAGGATGACACAGATCCTGGGGTTTTACTCTTTTCTGAATGGAATTTCAGACCGGGGTTCTCATCCCTGAAAAACATGCTGTTTTAACGCAAGAAGCAAACTCTTCTTTCCAGCTTCTCCAATACAGCAAGAACCATGAGCATACCCAGAAAAAAAGAACTGTGTTTACTACTCAAACAGACCATATGTAATTCAACTCTGCTTATGAAACTAATACAAACCACAGCTCCTCTTACGTAAATATTCTTTAGTTAAAAGTGAGAATCACGTTGGGTTCATGAACTGCAAAAAATCATTTGAGTCAAAAATTCACTGGGTTTACCAGAAATGAACACTTGCTTGTAGTAAGACACTGATCCTGGGGTTTAACTCCATTTCTGAAGTCAAATTCAGAACAGAGTTCTCATCCCTGGAAAACTCTCTGTTTTAGGGCAAGAATCATCCTCTTCTTTCCAGCGTCTCCTATAGAGTAAGAACTGTCACCATGCCCAGACAAAAAGAACTGTGTTCCTCCTCATATGGACCATATGTAGTTCAGTTCTGCTTATGAAACTAATACAAACCACAGCTCCCCTTACATAAATGCTCTTAAGTTAATAGTGATAATCGCGTTGGGTTAATGAACTGTGTAAAATCATTTGAGCACAAATTCACTGCGTTTAACAGAAATGTACTCTTGATTGTAGGTAGACACAGAACCTGGTGTTTAACTCCGTTTCTGAACGGAAATTCAGACCCGAGTTCTCATCCCTGAAACATAATCTGTTTAACGAAAGAAGCAAGCTCTTCTTTCCAGCGTCTCCAATACAGCAAGAACCATGAGCATGCCCAGAAAAAAAGAACTGTGTTTCCTACTCATACGGACCATATGTAGATCAACTCTGCTTATGAAAATGATACAAACCACATCTCATCTTACATAAATGCTCTTTAGTTAAAAGTGAGAATCGCGTTGGGTTCGTGAACTGCAAAAAATCATTTGAGTACAAAATTCACTGGGTTTACAGGAAATGAACACTTGCTTGTAGTAAGACACTGATCCTGGGGTTTAACTCCGTTTCTGAAGTCAAATTCAGACCAGAGTTGTCATCCCTGAAAAACACTCTGTTTTAGGGCAAGAATCATCCTCTTCTTCCAGCGTCTCCAATAGAGTAAGAACCGTCACCATGCCCAGAAAAAAATAACTGTGTTTCCTACTAATATGGACCATATGTAGTTCAACTCTGCTTATGAAACTGATACAAACCACAGCTCCTCTTACATAAATGCACTTTAGTTAATAGTGATAATCGCGTTGGGTTAATGAATTGTGTTAAGTCATTTGAGCACAAAATTCACTGCATTTACCAGAAATGAACTCTTGCTTGTGGGATGACACAGATCCTAGGGTTTTACTCTTTTCTGAATGGAATTTCAGAGCAGAGTTCTCAACCCTGAAACACATGCTGTTTTAACGCAAGAAGCAAACTCTTCTTTCCATCTTCTCCAATACAGCAAGAACCATGAGCATGCCCAGAAAAAAAGAACTGTGTTTCCTACTCATACGGACCATATGTAATTCAACTCTGCTTATGAAACTGAAACAAACCACACTCCTGTTACATAAATGCTCTTTAGTTAATAGTGAGAATCGCGTAGGGTTCATGAACTGTGTAAAATCATTTGAGCACAAAATTCACTGGGTTTACCAGAAATGAACTCTTGATTGTAGGTAGACACAGAACCTGGGGTTTAACTCCGTTTCTGAAGGGAAATTCAGACCAGAGTTCTCATCCCTGAAACATAATCTGTTTAACGCAAGAAGCAAGCTCTTCTTTACAGCGTCTCCAATGCAGCAAGAACCATGAGCATGCCCAGAAAAAAATAACTGTGTTTCATACTTATACGGACCATATGTAGTTCAACTCTGCTTATGAAAATGATACAAACCACAGCTCCTCTTACATAAATGCTCTTTAGTTAAAAGTGAGAATCATGTTGGGTTCGTGAACTGCAAAAAATCATTTGAGTCAAAAATTCACTGGTTTTACCAGAAATGAACACTTGCTTGTAGTAAGACACTGATCCTGGGGTTTAACTCCGTTTCTGAAGTCAAATTCAGACCAGAGTTCTCATCCCTGAAAAACACTCTGTTTTAGGGCAAGAATCATCCTCTTCTTTCCAGCGTCTAAAATAGAGTAAGAACTGTCACCATGCCCAGAAAAAAATAACTGTGTTTCCTACTCATATGGACCATATGTAGTTCAACTCTGCTTATGAAACTGATTCAAACCACAGCTCCTCTTACATAAATGCTCTTTAGTTAACAGTGAGAATCGCATTAGGTTTTTGAACTGTGTGAAATCATTTGAGCCCAAAATTCACTTGGTTTACCAGAAATAAACTCTTGCTTGAGGGAAGACACAGATCCTGGTGTTTAACTCTGTTTCTGTAGGGAAATTCAGACCAGTGTTGTCATCCCTGAAACACAGTCTGTTTTAACGCAAGAAGCAAGCTCTTCTTTCCAGAGTCAAAAATACAGCAAGAACCATGAGCATGCCCTGAAAAAAATAACTGTGTTTCCTGCTCACACAGACCATATGTAGTTCAACTCTGCTTATGAAAGTGATACAAACCACAGCTCCTCTTACATAAATGCTCTTTAGTTAATAGTGAGAATCGCGTTGGGTTCGTGAACTGCGAAAAATCATTTGAGCCCAAAATTCATTGGGTTTACCAGAAAGGAACTCTTGCTTGTAGGAAGACACAGATCCTGGGGTTTAACTCCGATTCTGAAGGTAAATTCAGACCAGTGTTCTCATCCATGAAACACACTCTGGTTTCACGCAAAAGCAAGATCTTCTTTCCAGCGTCTCCAATACAGCAAGTGCCTTGAGCATGCTAGAAAAAAAGAACTTTGTTTCCTACTCATATGGACCGTATGTAATTCAACTCTGCTTATGAAACTGACAGAAACCACAGCTCCTCTTACATAAATGCTCTTTAGTTAATAGTGAGAATCGCGTTGGGTTCGTGAACTGCGAAAAACCATTTGATCCTACAATTCACTGGGTTTACCAGAAATGAACTCTTGCTTGTAGGAAGACACAGATCCTGGGATTTAACTCAGTTTCTGAAGGGAAATTCAGACAAGAGTTCTCATCACTGAAAAACACTCTGTTTTAAGGCAAAAATCATCCTCTTATTTCCACTATCCTAAATACAGTAAGAACCATGAGCATGCCCAGAATAAATGAAATGTGTTTGCTACTCATACAGACCATATGTAGTTCAACTCTGCTGATGAAACTGATACAGACCACAGCTCCTCTTAAAGAAATGCTCTTTAGTTAATAGTGAGAATCGCGTTGGGTTCCAGAACTGTGTAAAATCATTTGAGCTCAATATTCACATGGTTTACCAGAAATGAACTCTTGCATGTAGGAATACACAGATCCTGGGTTTGAACTCCGTTTCTGAAGGCAAATTCAGACCAGAGTTCTCATCCATTCAAAACACTCTGTGTTAAGGAAAGAATCATCCTCTTCTTTCCAGGTTCTTCAATGCAGTAGGAACCATGAGCATGCCCAGAAAAATAGAACTGTGTTTCCTACTCATACGGACCATATGTAGTTCAACTCTGCTTATGAAACTGATACAGACCACAGCTCCTCTTACATAAATGCTCTTTAGTTAATAGTGATCATCGCGTTGGGTTCTAGAACTGTGTAAAATCATTTAATCAAAAATTTACTTGGTTTACCAGAAATGAACTCTTGCTTATAGGAAGACACAGATCCTGGGGTTTAATTCCGATTCTGAAGGGAAATTCACATCAGAGTTCTCATCCATGAAACATACTCTCTTTTAATGCAAGAAGCAAGCTCTTCTTTCTAGCGTCTCCAATACAGCAGAACCATGAGCATGACCAGGAAAATGAACTGTGTTTCCTACTCATACAGACCAAATATAATTCAACTCTGCTTATGAAACTGAAACAAACCCCAGCGTCTGTGACATAAATGCTCTTTACTTAATAGTGAGAATCGCGTTGGGTTCATGAACTATGTAAAATCACTTGAGCCCAAAATTCACTGGGTTTACCAGAAATGAACTCTTGCTTTTAGGGAGACACAGATCCTGGGGTTTAACTCTGATTATGAAGATAAAATCAGATGAGTGTTCTCATCCATGAAACACACTCTGGTTTCACGCAAGAAGCAAGATCTTCTTTCCAGCGTCTGCAATACAGCAATTGCCTTGAGCATGCTAGAAAAAACGAACTTTGTTTCCTACTCATATGGACCATATGTAGTTCAACCCTGCTTATGAAACTGATACAAACCAGAGCTTCTCTTACATAAATGCTCTTTAGTTAATAGTGAGAATCGCGTTGGGTTCGTGAACTGCGAAAAATCATTTGAGCCCAAAATTCATTGGGTTTACCAGAAAGGAACTCTTGCTTGTAGGAAGACACAGATCCTGGGGTTTAACTCCGATTCTGAAGGTAAATTCAGACCAGTGTTCTCATCCATGAAACACACTCTGGTTTCACGCAAAAAGCAAGATCTTCTTTCCAGCGTCTCCAATACAGCAAGTGCCTTGAGCATGCTAGAAAAAAAGAACTTTGTTTCCTACTCATATGGACCGTATGTAATTCAACTCTGCTTATGAAACTGACAGAAACCACAGCTCCTCTTACATAAATGCTCTTTAGTTAATAGTGAGAATCGCGTTGGGTTCCAGAACTGTGTAAAATCATTTGAGTAGAAAATTCACTTGGTTTACCAGAAATGAAGTCTTCCTTGTAGGAAGACACAGGTCCTGGGGTTTAACTCCGTTTTTGAAGGGAATTCAGACCAGAGTTCTCACCCATGTAACATACTCTGTTTTAATGCAAGAAGCAAGCTCTTCTTTCCAGCGTCTCCAATACAGCAAGAACCATGAGCATGCCCTCAAAAAGAACTGTGTTTCCTACTCATACAGACCATAAGTAGATCAACTCTGCTTTTGAAATTGATACAAACCACAGGTCCGCTTACATAAATGCTCTTTAGTTAATAGTAAGCATGGTGTTCGGCTCATGAAAGGTGAAAAACCATTGGAGCCCAAAATTCACTTAGTTTACCAGAAATGAACTCTTGCTTTTGGAAGACACCGGTCCTGGGATTTAACTCCCTTTCTGAAGGGAAATTCAGACCAGTGTTCTCATCCATGAAACAAATCTGTTTTCACCCAAGAAGCAAGATCTTCTTTTCAGCGTCTCCAATACAGCAAGAACCATGAGCATGCCCAGAAAAAAAGAACTGTATTTCCTACTCATACGGACCATATGTAGTTCAACTCTGCTTATGATAGTGATAAAGACCACAGCTCCTCTTACATAAATGCTCTTTAGTTAATAGTGAGAATCGCATTGGGTTCGTGAACTGCCAAAAATCATTTGAGCCCAATATTCACTGGGTTTACCAGAAATGAACTCTTGCTTGTAGGAAGACACAGATCCCGGGTTTTAACTCCATTTCTGAAGGGAAATTCACACCAGAGTTCTCATCACTGAAAAACACTCTGTTTTAAGGCAAGAATCATCCTCTTCTTTCCAGCGTCTCCAATACAGTAAGAAACATGAGCATGCCCAGAAAAATAGAACTGTGTTTCCTACTCATACGGACCATATGTAGTTCAACTCTGCTTATGAAACTGATACAGACCACAGCTCCTCTATCATAAATGCTCTTTAGTTAATAGTGATAATCGTGTTTGGTTCTATAACTGTGTAAAATCATTTGAGCCCAAAATTCACTGGGTTTACCAAAAATGAACTCTTGCTTGTAGGAAGACACAGATACTGGGGTTTAACTCCGTTTCTGAATGGAAATTAAGACAATCTGTTTTAATGCAGGAAGCAAGCTCTTCTTTCCAGAGTATAACATACAGCAAAAACCATGAGCATGCCGTGAAAAAAAAGTACTGTGTTTTCTACTCATACGGACCAAGTGTAATTCAACTCTGCTTATGAAACTGAAACAAACCACAGCTCCTCTTACATAAATGCTCTTTACTTAATAGTGAGAATCGCATTGGGTTTATGAACTGTGTAAAATCATTGGAGCCCAAAATTCACTGGGTTTACTAGAAATGAACTCATGGTTGTAGGGAGACACAGATCCTAGGGTTTAACTCCGTTTCTGAAGGGAAATTCAGACCAGTGTTCTCATTAATGAAACACACTCTGTTTTAACGCAAGATGCGAGCTCTTCTTCCAGCGTCTCCAATACAGCAAGAACCATGAGCATGCCCAGAAATAAAGAACTGTGTTTCCTACTCATAGGGACAATATGTAGTTCCACGCTGCTTATAAAACTAATACAAATCACAGCTCCGCTTACATAAATGCCCTTTAGGTAATAGTGAGAATGGTGTTCGGCTCGTGAATGGTGAAAAACCATTGGAGCCCAATAATCACTGGGTTTACCAGAAATGAACTCTTGCTTGTAGGAAGACACAGATCCCGGGTTTAACTCCATTTCTGAAGGGAAATTCACACCAGAGTTCTCATCACTGAAAAACACTCTGTTTTAAGGCAAGCATCATCCTCTTCTTTCCAGCGTCTCCAATACAGTAAGAAACATGAGCATGCCCAGAAAAAAAGAACTGTGTTTCCTACTCATACAGACCTTATGTAGTTCAACTCTGCTTATGAAACTGATAGAAACCACAATTCCTCTTACATAAATGCTCTTTACTTAATAGTGAGAATTCCGTTGGATTCTTGAACTGTGAAAAGTCATTTGAGCCCAAAATTCACTTGGTTTACCAGAAATGGACTCTTGCTTGTAGGAAGACACAGATCCTGGGGTTGAACTCCGATTCTGAAGGGAAATTTAGACCAGTATTGTCATTAATGAAACACACTCTGTTTTAACGCAAGATGCGAGCTCTTCTTTCAGTGTGTCCAATACTGCAAGAACCATATTCATGCCCTGAAAAAAACAACTGTGATTCCTACTCAAATAGACCATATGTAGTTCAACTATGCTTATGAAACTGATACAGATCACAGCTCCTCTTACATAAATGCTCTTATTTAATAGTGAGAATCGCATAGGGTTCGTTAACTGCCAAAAATCATTTGAGCCCAAAATTCTGTGGGTTTACCGGAAATGAGCTATTGCTTGTAGGAAGAAACAGATCTGGGGGTTTAACTCTGTTTCTGAAGGGTAATTCAGACCAGAGTTCTCATCCATGAAACATACTCTGTTTTAATGCAAGAAGCAAGCTCTTCCTTCTAGCGTCTCTAATACATCAAGCACCATGAGCATGCCCAGGAAAAAGAACTGTGTTTCCTACTCATATGGACCAAATGTAATTCAACTCTGCTTATGAAACTGAAACAAACCACAGCTCCTCTTACATAAATGCTCTTTAGTTAATAGAGAGAATCGCGTTGGGTTCGTGAACTGTGTAAAATTATTTGAGCCCAAAATTCACTGGATTTACTAAATATGAACTCTTGCTTGTTGGAGGACACTGAACCAAGTGTTTAACTCCGTTTCTGAAGGGAAATTCAGATGAGAGTTCTCATCCCTGAAACCCACTCTGTTTTAACGCAAGTAGCAATCTCTTCTTTCCAGAGTCTCCAATACAGCAAAAACCGTCAGCATGCCCTGAAAAAAGAACTGTGTTTCCTACTCATACAGACCATATGTAGATCAACTCTGCTTATGAAACTGATACAAACCACAGTACCTCCTAAATAAATGCTCTTTAGTTAATAGTGAGAATCGCATTGGGTTCGGGAACTGTGAAAAATCATTTGAGCCAAAAATTCACTGGGTTAACCAGAAATGAACTCTTGCTTGTACGAAGACAGAGATCCTGAGGTTTAACTCTGTTTCTAAGGGAAATTCAGACCAGAGTTATCATCCATGAAACACACTCTGATTTAACGGAAGAAGCAAGCTCTTTTTTCCATCATCTCCCATACAGCAAGAACCATGAGCATGCCCTCAAAAATAACTGAGTTTTCTAATCATACAGACCATATTTAGATCAACTCTGCTTACAGAACTGATACAAACCAAAGCAACTCTTTAATAAATGCTCTTTAGTTAATAGTGAGAATCGCATTGGGTTTTGAACTGTGTAAAATCAGTAGAGCCCAAATTTCACTTGGTTTATCAGAAATGAACTCTTGCTTGTAGGAAGACACATATCCTAGGGTTTAACTTCGTTTTTGAAGGGAAATTCAGACCAGTGTTCTCATCCATGAAACACACTCTGTTTTAACACAAGAAGCAAGCTCTTCTTTCCAGCATCTCCAATGCAGCAACAACCATGAGCATAGCCAAAAAAAACTGGGTTTCCTACTCATACAGACCATATGTAGTTCAACTCTGCTTATGTAACTGATACAAACCACAGCTCCACTTACATAAATGCTCTTTAGATAATAGTGAGAATCACGTTGGGTGCTTGATCTGTGTAAAATCATTTGAGCCCAAAATTCACTTGGTTTACCAGAAATGACTCCTGCTTGAAGGAAGACACCGATACTGGAGTTTAACTCTGTTACTGAAGGAAAATTCAGTCCAGTGTTCTAATTCCATGAAACACATGCTGTTTTCACGCAAGAAGCATCCTCTTCTTTCCAGCCTCTCCATTACAGCCTGAACCATGAGCATGCCCAGAAAAAAAGAACTGTGTTTCCTACATATACGGATCATATGCAGTTCAACTCTGCTTATGAAATTGATACAAACCATAGCTACTCTACATAAATGCTCTTTAATTAATAGTGTGAATCGCGTTGGGTTCGTTAACTGTGTAAAATCATTTGATCCTAAAGATCACTTGGTTTACCAGAAATGAACTCTTGCTTGTAGGAAGACACAGATCCTGGGGTTTAACTCCATTTCTGAAGGAAATTCAGACCAGTGTTCTCATCCATGAAACACATGCTCTTTTAACGAATGAAGCATCCTCTTCTTTCCAGCGTCTCCAATACAGAAAGAAAAATGAGCTTGCCCAGAAAAAAGTACTGTGTTTCCTACTCATCCAGATCATATGTCGTTCAACTATGCTTATGAAACTGATACAAACTTCAGCTCCTCTTACATAAATGCGCTTTAGATAATAGTGAGAATCACGTTGGGTTCTTGAACTGTGTAACATCATTTGAGCCCAAAAATCACTTGGTTTACCAGATGTGAAATCTTGCTTGTAGGAAGACACAGATCCTGGGGTTTAACTCTGTTTCTGAATGGAAATTGAGACAAGAGTTCTCATCCCTGAAAAACACACTGTTTTAAGGCAAGAATCATCCTCTTCGTTGCAGCGTCTCCAACAGAGTGAGAACCATGAGCATGCACAGAAAAAAAGAACTGTGTTTCCTACTCATACAGACCATATGTAGTTCAACTCTGCTTATGACACTGATTCAAACCACAGCTCATCTTACATAAATGCTCTTTAGTTAATAGTAGGAATCGCGTTGGGATCGTGAAATACGAAAAATAATTTGAGCAAAAATTCACTGGGTTAACCAGAAATGAACTCTTGCTTGTACAAAGACACAGATCATGAGGTTTAACTCTGTTTCTAAGGGAAATTCAGACCAGAGTTCTCATCCATGAAACACACTCTGATTTAACGCAAGAAGCAAGCTCTTTTTTCCATCATCTCTAATACAGCAAGAACCATGAGCATGCCCTCAAAAATAACTGTGTTTTCTAATCATACAGACCATATTTAGATCAACTCTGCTTACAAAACTGATACAAACCAAAGCAACTCTTAAATAAATGCTCTTTAGTTAATAGTGAGAATCGCATTGGGTTTTGAACTGTGTAAAATCAGTAGAGCCCAAATTTCACTTGGTTTATCAGAAATGAACTCTTGCTTGTAGGAAGACACATATCCTAGGGTTTAACTTCCTTTTTAGAAGGGAAATTCAGACCAGTGTTCTCATCCATGAAACACACTCTGTTTTAACGCAAGAAGAAAGCTCTTCTTTCCAGCGTCTCCAATACAGCAATAACCATGAGCTTGCCCAGAAAAAAGTACTGTGTTTCCTACTCATCCAGACCATATGTAGTTCAACTCTTCTAATGAAACTGATACAAACCTCAGCTCCTCTTACATAAATGCTCTTTAGTTAATAATGTGAAACACGTTGGGTTTGTGAACAGTGAAAATCATTTGAGCTCAAAAATCACTGGTTTTACCTGAAATTAACTCTTGCTTGTAGGAATACACAGATCCTGGGGTTTTTCTCCGTTTCTAAAAGGAAATTCAGACCAGTGTTCTCATCCATGAAAAACATGCTGTTTTAACGCACGAAGCATCCTCTTCTTTCCAGTGTCTCCAATACAACAAGGTCCATTAGCATGCCCCAAAAAAAGAACTGTGTTTCCTAATCATACGGACCATATGCAGTTCAACTGTGCTTATGAAACTGATACAAACCTCAGCTTCTCTTACATAAATGCTCTTTAGATAATAGTGAGAATCGCGTTGGATACGTGAACTGGGTGAAATCGTTTCAGGCCAAAATTCACTTGGTTTACGAGAAATGAACTCTTGCTTGTAGGAAGACACAGATCCTGGTGTTAAACTCCATTTCTGAAGGAAATTCAGACCAGTGTTCTCCTCCATGAAACACATGCTCTTATAACGCAAGAAGCATCCTCTTCTTTAAAGCATCTCCAATACAGCAATAACCATGATCATGCCCAGAAAAAAGGAACTGGGTTTCCTACTCATACCGACCATATGCAGTTTAACTCTGCTAATGAAACTGATACAAACCATAGCTCTTCTTACATAAATGCTCTTTAGTTAATAGTGAGAATCGCGTTGGGTTCTTGAACCGTGTAAAATCATTTGAGCCCAAAATTCTCTTTGTTTACCAGAAATGATCTCCTGCTTGTAGGAAGACACAGACCCTGTGGTTTAACTCCATATCTGAGGGCAAATTCAGACCAGTGTTCTCATCCATGAAACACATGCTTTTTTAACGAAAGAAGCAACCTCTTCTTTCCAGCATCTCCAATGCAGCAAGAACCATGAGCATGGCCAGAAAAAAAGAACTGTGTTTCCTACTCATACGGACCAAATGTAATTCAACTCTGCTTATGAATCTGAAACAAACCACAGCTCCTCTTACATAAATGCTCTTTAGTTAATAGAGAGAATCGCGTTGGGTTCGTGAACTGTGTAAAATTATTTGAGCCCAAAATTCACTGGATTTACCAAATATGAACTCTGCTTGTAGGAAGACACAGATTCTAGGGATGAAATCCGTTTCTGAAGGGAAATTAAGACCAGTGTTCTCATCCATGAAACACACTCTGTTATAACTCAAGAAGCAAGCTCTTCTTTCCAGCGTCTCCAATACATCAGGAAATATAATCATGGCCTGAAAAAAAGAACTGTGTTTCCTACTCATATGGATGATATCCAGTTCAATTCTGCTTATAAATCTGATAAAAACAACAGCTCCTCTTTCATAAATACTCCTTAATTAATGATGCGAAACATGTTTTGTTCGTGGACTGTTTAAAACCATTTGAGCCCAAAATTCACTGGCTTTACCAGAAATGCACTCCTGCTTGTAGGAAGACACAGATTCCTGTGGTTTTATTCACTTGGTTTACCAGAAATGAACTCGTGCTTGTAGGAAGAAACAGATGCTGGGGTTTAAATCCGTTTCTGAACGCAAATTCAGACCAGTGTTCTCATCCAGGAAACACATGCTGTTTTAACGCAAGAAGCAAGCTCTTCTTTCTAGCATCTCCAATGCAGCACGAACCATGACCATGGCCAGAAAAAAAGAACTGTGTTTCCTACTCATACGGACCATATGCAGGTAAACTCTGCTTATGAATCTGATACAAACCACAGCTCTTCTTTCATAAATGCTCTTTTGTTAATAATGTGAAACACGTTGCGTTTGTGAACTGTGTAAAATCATTTGAGCTCAAAATTCACTGGTTTTACATGAATTAACTCTTGCTTGTAGGAACACACAGATCCTGGGGTTTTTCTCCGTTTCTGAAAGGAAATTCAGAACAGTGTTCTCATCCACCAAACACATGCTGTTTTAACGCAAGAAGCATCGTCTTCTTTCCAGTGTCTCCAATACAACAGGAACAATTAGCATGCCCAAAAAAAAGAACTGTGTTTCCTAATCATACAGACCATATGCAGTTCAACTGTGCTAATGAAACTATTACAAACCATAGCTCCTCTTATATTAATCCTCTTTAATTAATAGAGAGAAACGCGTTTGGTTGGTGAACAGTGTAAAATAATTTGAGCCCAAAATACACTGGGTTTACCAGAAATGAACTCTTGTTGTAGGAAGACACAGATCCTGCTGTTTAACTCCTTTCTGAAAGTAAATTCAGACCAGTGTTCACAACCATGAAACACACACTGTTTTAACGCAAGAAGCAAGCTCTTCTTTCCAGCCTCTCCAATGCAGCAATAACCATGAGCATGGCCAGAAAAAAAGAATGGTGTTTCCTACTCATAAGGACCATATGCAGTTCAACTCTGCTTATGAATCTGATACAAACCACAGCTCCACTTTCACAAATGCTCTTAAGTTAATGATGCGAAACACATTTGGTTCGTGAACTGTGTTAAACCATTTGAGCCCAAAATTCACTGGTTTTACCAGAATTGACCTCTTGCTTTTAGGAAGAAACAGATCCTGGGGTTTAACTTCGATAATGAAGGGAAATTCAGACTAGTGTTCTCTTCCATGTAACACATGTAGTTTTAACGCAAGAAGCATCCTCTTCTTTCCAGCGTCTCCAATACAGCAAGAACCATGAGCATGCCCCGGAAAAAGAACTGTGTTCTGTACTCATATGGACCAAATGCAGTGGAACTCTGCTTATGAAACTGATACAAACCATAGCCCCTCTTACATAAATGCTCTTTAGTTAATATTGAGATTAGCGTTGGGTTCGTGAACTGTGTAAAATCATTTGAGCCCATAATTCACAGGGTTTACCAGAAGTGAACTCTTGCTTGTAGGAAGACACAGATCCTGGGGTTTAACTCCGTTTCTGATGGGAAATTCAGTCCAGAGTTCTCTTCCCTGAAACACACTCTGCTTTAATGCAAGAAGCAAGCTCTTCTTTCCAGCATTTCCAATGCAGCAAGAAGCATGAGCTTGCCCAGAAAAAAAGAACTGTGTTTCCTACTTTGTGGACCATATGTAATTCAACTCTGCTTATGAAACTGATACAAACCACAGCTCCTGTTACATAAATGCACTTTAGTGAATAGTGAGAATCGCGTTGGGTTCGTTAACAGTGTAAAATCATTTGATCCCAAAGATCACTTGGTTTACCAGAAATGAACTCTTGTTTGTAGGAAGACACAGATCCTGGGGTTTAACTCCGTTTCTAAAGAGAAATTCAGACCAGTATTCTCATCCACGAAACACATGCTCTTTTAACCCAGGAAGCATCCTCTTTTTTTCCAGCGTCTACCTAACAGCAAGAAACATGAGCATGCCCAGAAAAAAGAACTGTGTTTCCTACTCATACGGACCATATGTAGTTCTACTCTGCTTATGAAAGTGATACAAACAGCAGCTACTCTTACATAAATGCTCTTTAGTTAATAGTGAGAATCGCCTTGAATTCGTGAACTGTGTAAAATCATTTGAGCCCAAAATTCACTGGGTTTACAAGAAATGAACTCTTGCAAGTAGGAAGACTGAGATCCTGGGGTTTAACTCCCTTTCTGAAGCGAAATTCATACCACTGTTCTCATCCATGAAACACACTCTGTTTTCACGGCAGAAGCAAGCACTTCTTTCCAGGGTCTCCATTACAGCAGGAAATATAATCATGGCCAGAAAAAAAAAAACAGTGTTTCCTACTCATACGGACCATGTCCAGTTCAATTCTGCTCATAAATCTGATAAAAACCACAGCTCCTCTTTCATAAATGGTCCTTAATTAATGATGCAAAACACGTTTAGTTCGTCAACTGTTTAAAACAATTTGAGCCCAAAATTCACTGGGTTTACCAGAAATGAACTCTTGCTTGTAGGAAGACACAGCTCCTGGGGTTTAAATTCCATTCTGAAGGGAAATTCAGACCAGTGTTCTCATATATGAAACACATGCTGTTTTAATGCAAGAAGCATCCTCTTCTTTCCAACGTCTGCAATACAGCAATAACCATGAGGATGCCTTGAAAAAAAGAATGGTGATTCGTACTCAATCAGACCACATGCAGTTCAACTCTGCTTATGAAACTAATATAAACCACAGCTGTTCTTACATAATTGCTCTTTAGTTAATAGTGAGAATCGCTTTTGGTTCCTTAACTGTGTAAAATCATTTGAGCCCTAAATTCACTTGGATTACCAGAAATGAACTCTTGCTTGTAGGAAGACACAGATCCTGGCGTTTAACTCCGTTTCTGAAGGAAATTCAGACTAGTGTTCTCATCCATGAAACACATGTTGTTTTAACGAAAGAAGGACCTCTTCTTTCCAGCGTCTCCAATACAGCAGGAACAATGAGCATGCCCAGAAAAAAGTACTGTGTTTCCTACTCATACAGACCATATGTAGTTCAACTCTGCTTATGAAACTGATACAAACCACAGCTCCCCTTACATAAATGCTCTTTAGATAATAGTGAGAATCATGATGGGTTGCTGAACTGTGTAAAATCATTTGAGCCCAAAATTCACTTGGTTTACCAGAAATGACCTCCTGCTTGTAGGAAGACACAGATACTGGGGTTTAACTCCGTTTCTGAAGGGAAATTCAGACCAGTATTCTCATCCAAGAAACTCACTCTGATTATACGCAAGAAGCAAGCTCTTCTTTCCAGCATTTCCAATGCAGCAAGAAGCATGAGCTTGCCCAGAAAAAAAGAACTGTGTTTCCAACTTTGTGGACGTTATGTAGTTCAACTCTGCTTATGAAACTGATAAAAACCACAGCTCCTGTTACATAAATGCTCTTTAGTTAATAATGAGAATCGCGTTTGGTTCGTTAACTGTGTAAAATCATTTGATCCCAAAGATCACTTGGTTTACCAGAAATGAACTCTTGCTTGTAGGAAGACACAGATCCTGGGGTTTAACTCCGTTTCTAAAGAGAAATTCAGACCAGTGTTCTCATCCACGAAACACATGCTCTTTTAACCCAGGAAGCATCCTCTTTTTTTCCAGCATTTACCTTACAGCATGAACGATGAGAATGCCCACAAAAAAAGAAATGTGTTTCCTCCTCATCCAGACAATATGTAGTTCAACTCTGCTCATGAAACTGATACAAACCACAGCTCCACTTACGTAAATGCTCTTTAGTTAATACTGAGAATCGCGTTGTGTTTGTGAACTGTGTAAAATCATTTGAGCCCAAATTTCACTTGGTTTACCTGAAATGATCTCTTGCTTATAGGAAGACACAGATCCTGCGTTTTAACTCTGTTAATGGTGGCAAATTAAGTCCAGTGTTCTCATCCATGAAACACATGTTGTTTTAACGCAAGAAGCATCCTCTTCTTCCCAGCGTCTCTAATACAGCAAGAACCATGAGCATGCCACGGAAAAAGAACTGTCTTCCGTACTCATATGCACCAAATGCAGTGCAAATCTGCTTATGAAACTGATACAAACCACAGCCCCTCTTACATAAATGCTCTTTAGTTAGTAGTGAGAAACGCGTTGCGTTGGTGAACAGTGTATAATCATTTCAGCACAAAATTCTCTTTGTTTACTAGAAATGAACTCTTGCTTGTAGGAAGTTACAGAACTGGGGTTTAACTCCGTTTTTGAAGGGAAATTCAGACCAGTGTTCTCATCCATGAAACACACTCTGATTATATGCAAGAAGCAAGGTCTTCTTTCCAGCATTTCCAATGCAGCAAGAAGCATGAGCTTGCACAGAAAAAAAGAAGTGTGTTTCCTACTTTGTGGACCATATGTAATTCAACTCTGCTTATGAAACTGATACAAACCTCAGCTCCTGTTACATAAATGCACTTTAGTTAATAGTGAGAATCGCGTTGGGTTCGTTAACTGTGTAAAATCATTTGATCCCAAAATTCACTTGGTTTACCAGAAATGAACTCTTGCTTGTTGGAAAACACAGATCCTGTCGTTTAACTCCATTTCTGAAGGAAATTCAGACCAGTGTTCTCATCCATGAAACACATGTTGTTTTAATGAAAGAAGGACCTCTTCTTTCCAGCGTCTCCAATACAGCAAGAACCATGAGCATGCCCAGAAAAAAGTACTGTGTTTCTTACTCATCCAGACCATATGTATTTCAACTCTGCTTATGAAACTGTTACAAACCACAGCTCCCCTTACATAAATGCTCTTTAGATAATAGTGAGAATCATGATGGGTTGGTGAACTGTGTTAAATCATTTGAGCCCAAAATTCACTTGGTTTACCAGAAATGACCTCCTGCTTGTAGGAAGACACATATCCTGTGGTTTAACTCCGTTTCTGAGGGCAAATTCAGACCAGTGTTCGCATCCATGAAACACAAGCTGTTTTAACGCAAGAAGCATCCTCTTCGTTCCAGAGTCTCCAATACAGAAAGAACCATGAGCATGCCCAGAAAAAAAGAACTGTGTTTCCTACTCATACGGACCAAATGCAGTGCAAATCTGCTTATGATACTCATACAAACCACATCTTCTCTTACATAAATGCTCTTTAGTTAATACTGAGAATCGTGTTGGGTTGGTGAACTGTGTGAAATCATTTGAGTCCAAAATTCACTTGGTTTACCAGAAATGACCTCTTGCTTGTAGGAAGACACAGATCCTGGGGTTTAATTCCGTTTTTGAGAGGAAATTCAGGCCAGTGTTCTCAGGCATGAAACACACACTGTTTTAAGGCAAGAAGCATCATCTTCTTTCCAACGTCTCCAATACAGCAAGAACGACGAGAATGCCCACAAAAAAAGAAATGTGTTTCCTACTCATCCAGACAATATGTAGTTCAACTCTGCTTATGAAACTGATACAAACCACAGCTCCTCTTACATAAATGCTCTTTAGTTAATACTGAGAATCGTGTTGGGTTTGTGAACTAGTAAAATCATTTGAGCCCAAATTTCACTTGGTTTACCTGAAATAAACTCTTGCTTATAGGAAGACACAGATCCTGCGGTTTAACTCCGATTCTGAAGGGAAATTCAGACCAGTGATCTCTGACATGAAACACATGCTGGTTTAATGCTAGAAGCATCCTCTTCTTTCCAGCGTCTCCAATACATCAAGAACCATGAGAATGCCCAGAAAAAAAGAACTGTGTTTCCTACTCATACAGACCATATCCAGTTCAACTCCGCTTATGAAACTGATACAAACCACAGCTCCACTTACATAGATGATCTTTAGTTAATAGTGAGAATCGCCTTGGTTTCGTGAACTGTGTAAAATCATTTGAGGCCCAAATACACTGGGTTTACCAGAAATGCACTCTTGCTGGTAGGAAGACACAGATCCTGGGGTTAAACTCCGTTTATGAAGGAAATTCAGAGTAGTGTAGTCATCCATGAAACACATGCTGTTTTAACGCAAGAATCATCCTCTTCTTTCCAGCGTCTACAATACAGCAAGCCATGAGCATGCCCAGAAAAAAAGAACTGTTTTTCGTATTCATACAGACCACATGCAGTTCAACTCTGCTTATGAAACTGATACAAAACACAGCTCCTCTTACTTAAATGCTCTGTAGTTAATAGTGAGAATTGCCTTGGTTTTGTGAACAGTGTAAAATCATTTGAGCCAAAAATTAACTTGGTTTACCAGAAATGAACTCTTGCTGGTAGGAAGACACAGATCCTGCAGTTTAACTCCGTTAATGAATGAAATTCAGACTAGTGTACTCATACATGAAACACATGCTATTTTAACGCAAGAAGCAGTCTCTTATTTCCAGCATCTCCAATGCAGCAAGAACCATGAGCATGCCCTGGAAAAAGAACTGTGTTGCGTACTCATACGGACCAAATGCAGTGCAACTTTGCTTATGAAACTGATACAAACCACAGCCCCTCTTACATAAATGGTCTTTAGTTAGTAGTGTGAAACGCGTTGCGTTGGTGATCTGTGTATAATCATTTGAGCGCAAAATTCACTTTGTTTACCAGAAATGAACTCCTGCTTGTAGGAAGTTACAGATACTGGGGTTTAACTCCGTTTCTGAGGGGAAATTCAGACTAGTGTTCTCATCCATGAAACACACTCTGATTATACGCAAGAAGCAAGCTCTTCTATCCTGCATTTCCTATGAAACCAGATGCATGAGCTTGCCCAGAAAAAAGAACTGTGTTTCCTACTTTGTGGACCATATGTAGTTCAACTCTGCTTATGAAACTGATACAAACCACAGCTCCTCTTACATAAGTGCTCTTTAGATTATAGGGAGAATCATGATGGGTTGGTGAACTGTGTAAAAGCATTTGAGCCCAAAATTCACTTGGTTTAGCAGAAATGACCTCCTGCTTGTAGGAAGACACAGATCCTGGGGTTTAATTCCGTTTCTGAGGGCAAATTCATACCAGTGTTCGCATCCATGAAAAACATGCTGTTTTAACGCAAGAAGCTTCCTCTTCATTCCAGAGTATCCAATACAGAAAGAACCATGAGCATGCCCAGAAAAAAAGAACTGTGTTTCCTACTCATACGGACCAAATGAAGTGCAAATCTGCTTATGATACTGATACAAACCACAGCTCCTCTTACATAAATGCTCTTTACTTACTACTGAGAATCGTGTTGGGTTGGTGAACTGTGTGAAATCACTTGAGCCCAAAATTCACTTGGTTTACCAGAAATGAACTCTTGCTTGTAGGAAGACACAGATCCTGGGGTTTAATTCCGTTTCTGAGAGGAAATTCAGGCCAGTGTGCTCAGGCATGAAACACACTCTGTTTTATGGCAAGAAGCATCATCTTTTTTCCAACGTCTCCAATACAGCATGAACGATGAGAATGCCCACAAAAAAAGAAATGTGTTTCCTCCTCATCCAGACAATATGTAGTTCAACTCTGCTCATGAAACTGATACAAACCACAGCTCCACTTACGTAAATGCTCTTTAGTTAATACTGAGAATCGCGTTGTGTTTGTGAACTGTGTAAAATCATTTGAGCCCAAATTTCACTTGGTTTACCTGAAATGATCTCTTGCTTATAGGAAGACACAGATCCTGCGTTTTAACTCTGTTAATGGTGGCAAATTAAGTCCAGTGTTCTCATCCATGAAACACATGTTGTTTTAACGCAAGAAGCATCCTCTTCTTCCCAGCGTCTCTAATACAGCAAGAACCATGAGCATGCCACGGAAAAAGAACTGTCTTCCGTACTCATATGCACCAAATGCAGTGCAAATCTGCTTATGAAACTGATACAAACCACAGCCCCTCTTACATAAATGCTCTTTAGTTAGTAGTGAGAAACGCGTTGCGTTGGTGAACAGTGTATAATCATTTCAGCACAAAATTCTCTTTGTTTACTAGAAATGAACTCTTGCTTGTAGGAAGTTACAGAACTGGGGTTTAACTCCGTTTTTGAAGGGAAATTCAGACCAGTGTTCTCATCCATGAAACACACTCTGATTATATGCAAGAAGCAAGGTCTTCTTTCCAGCATTTCCAATGCAGCAAGAAGCATGAGCTTGCACAGAAAAAAAGAAGTGTGTTTCCTACTTTGTGGACCATATGTAATTCAACTCTGCTTATGAAACTGATACAAACCTCAGCTCCTGTTACATAAATGCACTTTAGTTAATAGTGAGAATCGCGTTGGGTTCGTTAACTGTGTAAAATCATTTGATCCCAAAATTCACTTGGTTTACCAGAAATGAACTCTTGCTTGTTGGAAAACACAGATCCTGTCGTTTAACTCCATTTCTGAAGGAAATTCAGACCAGTGTTCTCATCCATGAAACACATGTTGTTTTAATGAAAGAAGGACCTCTTCTTTCCAGCGTCTCCAATACAGCAAGAACCATGAGCATGCCCAGAAAAAAGTACTGTGTTTCTTACTCATCCAGACCATATGTATTTCAACTCTGCTTATGAAACTGTTACAAACCACAGCTCCCCTTACATAAATGCTCTTTAGATAATAGTGAGAATCATGATGGGTTGGTGAACTGTGTTAAATCATTTGAGCCCAAAATTCACTTGGTTTACCAGAAATGACCTCCTGCTTGTAGGAAGACACATATCCTGTGGTTTAACTCCGTTTCTGAGGGCAAATTCAGACCAGTGTTCGCATCCATGAAACACAAGCTGTTTTAACGCAAGAAGCATCCTCTTCGTTCCAGAGTCTCCAATACAGAAAGAACCATGAGCATGCCCAGAAAAAAAGAACTGTGTTTCCTACTCATACGGACCAAATGCAGTGCAAATCTGCTTATGATACTCATACAAACCACATCTTCTCTTACATAAATGCTCTTTAGTTAATACTGAGAATCGTGTTGGGTTGGTGAACTGTGTGAAATCATTTGAGTCCAAAATTCACTTGGTTTACCAGAAATGACCTCTTGCTTGTAGGAAGACACAGATCCTGGGGTTTAATTCCGTTTTTGAGAGGAAATTCAGGCCAGTGTTCTCAGGCATGAAACACACACTGTTTTAAGGCAAGAAGCATCATCTTCTTTCCAACGTCTCCAATACAGCAAGAACGACGAGAATGCCCACAAAAAAAGAAATGTGTTTCCTACTCATCCAGACAATATGTAGTTCAACTCTGCTTATGAAACTGATACAAACCACAGCTCCTCTTACATAAATGCTCTTTAGTTAATACTGAGAATCGTGTTGGGTTTGTGAACTAGTAAAATCATTTGAGCCCAAATTTCACTTGGTTTACCTGAAATAAACTCTTGCTTATAGGAAGACACAGATCCTGCGGTTTAACTCCGATTCTGAAGGGAAATTCAGACCAGTGATCTCTGACATGAAACACATGCTGGTTTAATGCTAGAAGCATCCTCTTCTTTCCAGCGTCTCCAATACATCAAGAACCATGAGAATGCCCAGAAAAAAAGAACTGTGTTTCCTACTCATACAGACCATATCCAGTTCAACTCCGCTTATGAAACTGATACAAACCACAGCTCCACTTACATAGATGATCTTTAGTTAATAGTGAGAATCGCCTTGGTTTCGTGAACTGTGTAAAATCATTTGAGGCCCAAATACACTGGGTTTACCAGAAATGCACTCTTGCTGGTAGGAAGACACAGATCCTGGGGTTAAACTCCGTTTATGAAGGAAATTCAGAGTAGTGTAGTCATCCATGAAACACATGCTGTTTTAACGCAAGAATCATCCTCTTCTTTCCAGCGTCTACAATACAGCAAGCCATGAGCATGCCCAGAAAAAAAGAACTGTTTTTCGTATTCATACAGACCACATGCAGTTCAACTCTGCTTATGAAACTGATACAAAACACAGCTCCTCTTACTTAAATGCTCTGTAGTTAATAGTGAGAATTGCCTTGGTTTTGTGAACAGTGTAAAATCATTTGAGCCAAAAATTAACTTGGTTTACCAGAAATGAACTCTTGCTGGTAGGAAGACACAGATCCTGCAGTTTAACTCCGTTAATGAATGAAATTCAGACTAGTGTACTCATACATGAAACACATGCTGTTTTAACGCAAGAAGCATCCTCTTCTTTCCAGCGTCTCCAATACATCAAGAACCATGAGCATGCCCAGAAAAAAAGAACTGGGTTTCCTACTCATATGGACCATATGCAGTTCAACTCCACTTATGAAACTGATACAAACCACATCTCCTTTTTCAAAAATGCTCTTTAGTTAATAATGCAAAACAGGTTGGGTTCGCGAACTGTGTAAATTCATTTGAGCCCAAAATTCACTGGGTTTACCAGAAATGAACTCTTGCTTGTAGGAAGACTCAGATCCTGGGGTATAACTCCGTCTCTGAAGGGAAATTCAGACAAGTGTTCGCATCCATGAAACACATGCTGTTTTAATGCAAGAATCAAATTCTTCTTAACAACCTCTCCAATACAGCAAGAACAATGGGCATGCCCAGAAAAAAAGAACTGTTTTTGTACTCATACGGACCACATGCAGTTCAACTCTTCTTATGAAACTGATACAAACCACAACTCCTCTTACATAAATGCTCTTTAGTTTATAGTGACAATCGCCTTGGTTTCGTGAACTGTGTAAAATCATTTGAGCCCAAAATTCACTGGGTTTACCAGAAATGAACTCTTGCATGTAGGAAGACACAGATCCTGGGGTTAAAGTCCGTTTATGAAGGAAATTCAGTCTAGTGTACTCATCCATGAAACACATGCGGTTTTAACGCAAAAAGCAATCTCATCTTTCCAGCATCTCCAATACAGCAAGAACCATGAGCATGCCCAGAAAAAAAGTACTGTGTTTCCTACTCATACGGACCAAATGAAGTGCAAATCTGCTTATGATACTGATACAAACCACAGCTCCTCTTACATAAATGCTCTTTACTTACTACTGAGAATCGTGTTGGGTTGGTGAACTGTGTGAAATCACTTGAGCCCAAAATTCACTTGGTTTACCAGAAATGAACTCTTGCTTGTAGGAAGACACAGATCCTGGGGTTTAATTCCGTTTCTGAGAGGAAATTCAGGCCAGTGTGCTCAGGCATGAAACACACTCTGTTTTATGGCAAGAAGCATCATCTTTTTTCCAACGTCTCCAATACAGCATGAACGATGAGAATGCCCACAAAAAAAGAAATGTGTTTCCTCCTCATCCAGACAATATGTAGTTCAACTCTGCTCATGAAACTGATACAAACCACAGCTCCACTTACGTAAATGCTCTTTAGTTAATACTGAGAATCGCGTTGTGTTTGTGAACTGTGTAAAATCATTTGAGCCCAAATTTCACTTGGTTTACCTGAAATGATCTCTTGCTTATAGGAAGACACAGATCCTGCGTTTTAACTCTGTTAATGGTGGCAAATTAAGTCCAGTGTTCTCATCCATGAAACACATGTTGTTTTAACGCAAGAAGCATCCTCTTCTTCCCAGCGTCTCTAATACAGCAAGAACCATGAGCATGCCACGGAAAAAGAACTGTCTTCCGTACTCATATGCACCAAATGCAGTGCAAATCTGCTTATGAAACTGATACAAACCACAGCCCCTCTTACATAAATGCTCTTTAGTTAGTAGTGAGAAACGCGTTGCGTTGGTGAACAGTGTATAATCATTTCAGCACAAAATTCTCTTTGTTTACTAGAAATGAACTCTTGCTTGTAGGAAGTTACAGAACTGGGGTTTAACTCCGTTTTTGAAGGGAAATTCAGACCAGTGTTCTCATCCATGAAACACACTCTGATTATATGCAAGAAGCAAGGTCTTCTTTCCAGCATTTCCAATGCAGCAAGAAGCATGAGCTTGCACAGAAAAAAAGAAGTGTGTTTCCTACTTTGTGGACCATATGTAATTCAACTCTGCTTATGAAACTGATACAAACCTCAGCTCCTGTTACATAAATGCACTTTAGTTAATAGTGAGAATCGCGTTGGGTTCGTTAACTGTGTAAAATCATTTGATCCCAAAATTCACTTGGTTTACCAGAAATGAACTCTTGCTTGTTGGAAAACACAGATCCTGTCGTTTAACTCCATTTCTGAAGGAAATTCAGACCAGTGTTCTCATCCATGAAACACATGTTGTTTTAATGAAAGAAGGACCTCTTCTTTCCAGCGTCTCCAATACAGCAAGAACCATGAGCATGCCCAGAAAAAAGTACTGTGTTTCTTACTCATCCAGACCATATGTATTTCAACTCTGCTTATGAAACTGTTACAAACCACAGCTCCCCTTACATAAATGCTCTTTAGATAATAGTGAGAATCATGATGGGTTGGTGAACTGTGTTAAATCATTTGAGCCCAAAATTCACTTGGTTTACCAGAAATGACCTCCTGCTTGTAGGAAGACACATATCCTGTGGTTTAACTCCGTTTCTGAGGGCAAATTCAGACCAGTGTTCGCATCCATGAAACACAAGCTGTTTTAACGCAAGAAGCATCCTCTTCGTTCCAGAGTCTCCAATACAGAAAGAACCATGAGCATGCCCAGAAAAAAAGAACTGTGTTTCCTACTCATACGGACCAAATGCAGTGCAAATCTGCTTATGATACTCATACAAACCACATCTTCTCTTACATAAATGCTCTTTAGTTAATACTGAGAATCGTGTTGGGTTGGTGAACTGTGTGAAATCATTTGAGTCCAAAATTCACTTGGTTTACCAGAAATGACCTCTTGCTTGTAGGAAGACACAGATCCTGGGGTTTAATTCCGTTTTTGAGAGGAAATTCAGGCCAGTGTTCTCAGGCATGAAACACACACTGTTTTAAGGCAAGAAGCATCATCTTCTTTCCAACGTCTCCAATACAGCAAGAACGACGAGAATGCCCACAAAAAAAGAAATGTGTTTCCTACTCATCCAGACAATATGTAGTTCAACTCTGCTTATGAAACTGATACAAACCACAGCTCCTCTTACATAAATGCTCTTTAGTTAATACTGAGAATCGTGTTGGGTTTGTGAACTAGTAAAATCATTTGAGCCCAAATTTCACTTGGTTTACCTGAAATAAACTCTTGCTTATAGGAAGACACAGATCCTGCGGTTTAACTCCGATTCTGAAGGGAAATTCAGACCAGTGATCTCTGACATGAAACACATGCTGGTTTAATGCTAGAAGCATCCTCTTCTTTCCAGCGTCTCCAATACATCAAGAACCATGAGAATGCCCAGAAAAAAAGAACTGTGTTTCCTACTCATACAGACCATATCCAGTTCAACTCCGCTTATGAAACTGATACAAACCACAGCTCCACTTACATAGATGATCTTTAGTTAATAGTGAGAATCGCCTTGGTTTCGTGAACTGTGTAAAATCATTTGAGGCCCAAATACACTGGGTTTACCAGAAATGCACTCTTGCTGGTAGGAAGACACAGATCCTGGGGTTAAACTCCGTTTATGAAGGAAATTCAGAGTAGTGTAGTCATCCATGAAACACATGCTGTTTTAACGCAAGAATCATCCTCTTCTTTCCAGCGTCTACAATACAGCAAGCCATGAGCATGCCCAGAAAAAAAGAACTGTTTTTCGTATTCATACAGACCACATGCAGTTCAACTCTGCTTATGAAACTGATACAAAACACAGCTCCTCTTACTTAAATGCTCTGTAGTTAATAGT
The DNA here is from genome assembly GCA_949786385.1 of Onychomys leucogaster. Taxonomy (NCBI): domain Eukaryota; kingdom Metazoa; phylum Chordata; class Mammalia; order Rodentia; family Cricetidae; genus Onychomys; species Onychomys leucogaster. The sequence continues at coordinate 90,524 of CATKUP010000275.1, forward strand.
GAGAATTGCCTTGGTTTTGTGAACAGTGTAAAATCATTTGAGCCAAAAATTAACTTGGTTTACCAGAAATGAACTCTTGCTGGTAGGAAGACACAGATCCTGCAGTTTAACTCCGTTAATGAATGAAATTCAGACTAGTGTACTCATACATGAAACACATGCTGTTTTAACGCAAGAAGCATCCTCTTCTTTCCAGCGTCTCCAATACATCAAGAACCATGAGCATGCCCAGAAAAAAAGAACTGGGTTTCCTACTCATATGGACCATATGCAGTTCAACTCCACTTATGAAACTGATACAAACCACATCTCCTTTTTCAAAAATGCTCTTTAGTTAATAATGCAAAACAGGTTGGGTTCGCGAACTGTGTAAATTCATTTGAGCCCAAAATTCACTGGGTTTACCAGAAATGAACTCTTGCTTGTAGGAAGACTCAGATCCTGGGGTATAACTCCGTCTCTGAAGGGAAATTCAGACAAGTGTTCGCATCCATGAAACACATGCTGTTTTAATGCAAGAATCAAATTCTTCTTAACAACCTCTCCAATACAGCAAGAACAATGGGCATGCCCAGAAAAAAAGAACTGTTTTTGTACTCATACGGACCACATGCAGTTCAACTCTTCTTATGAAACTGATACAAACCACAACTCCTCTTACATAAATGCTCTTTAGTTTATAGTGACAATCGCCTTGGTTTCGTGAACTGTGTAAAATCATTTGAGCCCAAAATTCACTGGGTTTACCAGAAATGAACTCTTGCATGTAGGAAGACACAGATCCTGGGGTTAAAGTCCGTTTATGAAGGAAATTCAGTCTAGTGTACTCATCCATGAAACACATGCGGTTTTAACGCAAAAAGCAATCTCATCTTTCCAGCATCTCCAATACAGCAAGAACCATGAGCATGCCCAGAAAAAAAGTACTGTGTTTCCTACTCATACGGACCAAATGAAGTGCAAATCTGCTTATGATACTGATACAAACCACAGCTCCTCTTACATAAATGCTCTTTACTTACTACTGAGAATCGTGTTGGGTTGGTGAACTGTGTGAAATCACTTGAGCCCAAAATTCACTTGGTTTACCAGAAATGAACTCTTGCTTGTAGGAAGACACAGATCCTGGGGTTTAATTCCGTTTCTGAGAGGAAATTCAGGCCAGTGTGCTCAGGCATGAAACACACTCTGTTTTATGGCAAGAAGCATCATCTTTTTTCCAACGTCTCCAATACAGCATGAACGATGAGAATGCCCACAAAAAAAGAAATGTGTTTCCTCCTCATCCAGACAATATGTAGTTCAACTCTGCTCATGAAACTGATACAAACCACAGCTCCACTTACGTAAATGCTCTTTAGTTAATACTGAGAATCGCGTTGTGTTTGTGAACTGTGTAAAATCATTTGAGCCCAAATTTCACTTGGTTTACCTGAAATGATCTCTTGCTTATAGGAAGACACAGATCCTGCGTTTTAACTCTGTTAATGGTGGCAAATTAAGTCCAGTGTTCTCATCCATGAAACACATGTTGTTTTAACGCAAGAAGCATCCTCTTCTTCCCAGCGTCTCTAATACAGCAAGAACCATGAGCATGCCACGGAAAAAGAACTGTCTTCCGTACTCATATGCACCAAATGCAGTGCAAATCTGCTTATGAAACTGATACAAACCACAGCCCCTCTTACATAAATGCTCTTTAGTTAGTAGTGAGAAACGCGTTGCGTTGGTGAACAGTGTATAATCATTTCAGCACAAAATTCTCTTTGTTTACTAGAAATGAACTCTTGCTTGTAGGAAGTTACAGAACTGGGGTTTAACTCCGTTTTTGAAGGGAAATTCAGACCAGTGTTCTCATCCATGAAACACACTCTGATTATATGCAAGAAGCAAGGTCTTCTTTCCAGCATTTCCAATGCAGCAAGAAGCATGAGCTTGCACAGAAAAAAAGAAGTGTGTTTCCTACTTTGTGGACCATATGTAATTCAACTCTGCTTATGAAACTGATACAAACCTCAGCTCCTGTTACATAAATGCACTTTAGTTAATAGTGAGAATCGCGTTGGGTTCGTTAACTGTGTAAAATCATTTGATCCCAAAATTCACTTGGTTTACCAGAAATGAACTCTTGCTTGTTGGAAAACACAGATCCTGTCGTTTAACTCCATTTCTGAAGGAAATTCAGACCAGTGTTCTCATCCATGAAACACATGTTGTTTTAATGAAAGAAGGACCTCTTCTTTCCAGCGTCTCCAATACAGCAAGAACCATGAGCATGCCCAGAAAAAAGTACTGTGTTTCTTACTCATCCAGACCATATGTATTTCAACTCTGCTTATGAAACTGTTACAAACCACAGCTCCCCTTACATAAATGCTCTTTAGATAATAGTGAGAATCATGATGGGTTGGTGAACTGTGTTAAATCATTTGAGCCCAAAATTCACTTGGTTTACCAGAAATGACCTCCTGCTTGTAGGAAGACACATATCCTGTGGTTTAACTCCGTTTCTGAGGGCAAATTCAGACCAGTGTTCGCATCCATGAAACACAAGCTGTTTTAACGCAAGAAGCATCCTCTTCGTTCCAGAGTCTCCAATACAGAAAGAACCATGAGCATGCCCAGAAAAAAAGAACTGTGTTTCCTACTCATACGGACCAAATGCAGTGCAAATCTGCTTATGATACTCATACAAACCACATCTTCTCTTACATAAATGCTCTTTAGTTAATACTGAGAATCGTGTTGGGTTGGTGAACTGTGTGAAATCATTTGAGTCCAAAATTCACTTGGTTTACCAGAAATGACCTCTTGCTTGTAGGAAGACACAGATCCTGGGGTTTAATTCCGTTTTTGAGAGGAAATTCAGGCCAGTGTTCTCAGGCATGAAACACACACTGTTTTAAGGCAAGAAGCATCATCTTCTTTCCAACGTCTCCAATACAGCAAGAACGACGAGAATGCCCACAAAAAAAGAAATGTGTTTCCTACTCATCCAGACAATATGTAGTTCAACTCTGCTTATGAAACTGATACAAACCACAGCTCCTCTTACATAAATGCTCTTTAGTTAATACTGAGAATCGTGTTGGGTTTGTGAACTAGTAAAATCATTTGAGCCCAAATTTCACTTGGTTTACCTGAAATAAACTCTTGCTTATAGGAAGACACAGATCCTGCGGTTTAACTCCGATTCTGAAGGGAAATTCAGACCAGTGATCTCTGACATGAAACACATGCTGGTTTAATGCTAGAAGCATCCTCTTCTTTCCAGCGTCTCCAATACATCAAGAACCATGAGAATGCCCAGAAAAAAAGAACTGTGTTTCCTACTCATACAGACCATATCCAGTTCAACTCCGCTTATGAAACTGATACAAACCACAGCTCCACTTACATAGATGATCTTTAGTTAATAGTGAGAATCGCCTTGGTTTCGTGAACTGTGTAAAATCATTTGAGGCCCAAATACACTGGGTTTACCAGAAATGCACTCTTGCTGGTAGGAAGACACAGATCCTGGGGTTAAACTCCGTTTATGAAGGAAATTCAGAGTAGTGTAGTCATCCATGAAACACATGCTGTTTTAACGCAAGAATCATCCTCTTCTTTCCAGCGTCTACAATACAGCAAGCCATGAGCATGCCCAGAAAAAAAGAACTGTTTTTCGTATTCATACAGACCACATGCAGTTCAACTCTGCTTATGAAACTGATACAAAACACAGCTCCTCTTACTTAAATGCTCTGTAGTTAATAGTGAGAATTGCCTTGGTTTTGTGAACAGTGTAAAATCATTTGAGCCAAAAATTAACTTGGTTTACCAGAAATGAACTCTTGCTGGTAGGAAGACACAGATCCTGCAGTTTAACTCCGTTAATGAATGAAATTCAGACTAGTGTACTCATACATGAAACACATGCTGTTTTAACGCAAGAAGCATCCTCTTCTTTCCAGCGTCTCCAATACATCAAGAACCATGAGCATGCCCAGAAAAAAAGAACTGGGTTTCCTACTCATATGGACCATATGCAGTTCAACTCCACTTATGAAACTGATACAAACCACATCTCCTTTTTCAAAAATGCTCTTTAGTTAATAATGCAAAACAGGTTGGGTTCGCGAACTGTGTAAATTCATTTGAGCCCAAAATTCACTGGGTTTACCAGAAATGAACTCTTGCTTGTAGGAAGACTCAGATCCTGGGGTATAACTCCGTCTCTGAAGGGAAATTCAGACAAGTGTTCGCATCCATGAAACACATGCTGTTTTAATGCAAGAATCAAATTCTTCTTAACAACCTCTCCAATACAGCAAGAACAATGGGCATGCCCAGAAAAAAAGAACTGTTTTTGTACTCATACGGACCACATGCAGTTCAACTCTTCTTATGAAACTGATACAAACCACAACTCCTCTTACATAAATGCTCTTTAGTTTATAGTGACAATCGCCTTGGTTTCGTGAACTGTGTAAAATCATTTGAGCCCAAAATTCACTGGGTTTACCAGAAATGAACTCTTGCATGTAGGAAGACACAGATCCTGGGGTTAAAGTCCGTTTATGAAGGAAATTCAGTCTAGTGTACTCATCCATGAAACACATGCGGTTTTAACGCAAAAAGCAATCTCATCTTTCCAGCATCTCCAATACAGCAAGAACCATGAGCATGCCCAGAAAAAAAGTACTGTGTTTCCTACTCATACGGACCATATGCAGTTCAACTCTGCTTATGAAACTGATACAAACCACAGCTCCTCTTACATAAATGCTCTTTAGTTAATAATGAGAAACACTTTTGGTTCATGAACTGTGTAAATCATTTGAGCCCAAAATTCACAAGGTTTACCAGAAATGAACTCTTGCTTGTAGAAAGACACAGACGCTGGGGTTTTACTCTGTTTCTGAAGGGAAATTCAGACCAGTGTTCTCTGACATGAAACACATGCTGGTTTAATGCTAGAAGCATCCTCTTCTTTCCAGCGTCTCCAATACATCAAGAACCATGAGAATGCCCAGAAAAAAAGAACTGTGTTTCCTACTCATACGGACCATATCCAGTTCAACTCCACTTATGAAACTGATACAAACCACAGCTCCACTTATATAAATGCTCTTTAGTTAATAGAGAGAAAATCGCGTTGGGTTTGTGAACTGTGTGAAATGATTTGAGCCCAAAATTCACTGGGGTTACCAGAAATGAACTATTGCTTGTAGGAAGACACAGACGCTAGTGTTTAACTTCGTTTGTGTGGGGAAATTCAGACCAGTGTTCTCATCCACGAAAAACACTCTGTTTAAACACAAGAAGCTAGCTCTTCTTTCAAGCATCTCCAATACAGCCAGAACCATGAGAATGCCCAGAAAAAAGAACTGGGTTTCCTACTCATACATACCACATGAAGTTCAACTCTGCTTATGAAACTGATACAAACCACAGCTCCTCTTACATAAATGCTCTTTAGTTAATAGTGAGAATCGCGGTGGGTTCTTGAACTGTGTAAAATCATTTGAGCCTAAAATTCACTTGGTTTACCAGAAATGAACTCTTGCTTGTAGGAAGACATAGATCCTGGGGTTGAACTCCGTTTCTAAAGAGAAATTCAGACCAGTGTTCTAATCCACGAAACACATGCTCTTTTAAACCAGGAAGCATCCTCTTTTTTTCCAGCGTCTACCTAACAGCAAGAAACATGAGCATGCCCAGAAAAAAGAACTGTGTTTCCTACTCATAAGGACCGTATGCAGTTCTACTCTGCTTATGAAAGTGATACAAACCACAGTTCCTCTTACATAAATCCTCTTTACTTAATAGTGAGAATCGCCTTGGATTCGTAAACTGTGTAAAATCATTTGAGCCCAAAATTCACAGGGTTTACGAGAAATGAACTCTTGCATGTAGGAATACACAGATCCTGGGGTTTAACTCCGTTTCTGAAGTAAATTCAGACTAGTGTACTCATCCATGTAACACATGCTGTTTTAGTGCAAGAAGCATCCTCTTCTTTCCAGCGTCTCCAATACATCAAGAACCATGAGCATGCCCAGAAAAAAAGAACTGTGTTTGCAACTCATACAGACCATATGCAGTTCAACTCTGCTTATGAAACTGATACAAATCACAGCTCCTCTTACATAAATGCTCTTTAGTTAATAGAGAGAAAAACGCGTTGGGTTGGTGAACTGTGCGAAATAATTTGAGTCCAAAATTCACTGGGTTTACCAGAAATGAACTATTGCTTGTAGGAAGACACAGATCCTGGGGTTTAACTCCGTTTCTGAAGGGAAATACAGGCTAGTGTTCTCAGCCATGAAACACATGCTGTTTTAACGCAAGAAGCATCCTCTTCCTTCTAGCGTCTCCAATAAACCAAGAAACATGAGAATGCCCACAAAAAAAGATCTGGGTTTCCTACTCATACGGACCATATGCAGTTCAATTCTGCTAATGAAACTGATACAAACCATAGCTCCTCTTACATAAATGCTCTTTAGTTATTAGTGAGAGTCGTGTTGGGTTCGTGAACTGTGTAAAAAAATTTGAGCACAAAATTCACTGGGTTTACCAGAAAAGAAACCCTTGCATGTAGGAAGACACAGGTCCTGGTGTTTAACTCTGTTTCTGAAGGGAAATTCAGAGCAGGGTTCTCATCCATGAAACACACTCTGTTTTAACAAAAGAAGCAAGCTCTTCTTTCCAGCGTCTCCAATACAGCAAGAACCATGAGCATGCCCAGAACAAAAGAACTGTATTTCCTACTCATATGGACCGTATGAAGTGCAACTCTGCTTATGAAACTGATACAAACCACAGCTCCTCTTACATAAATGCCCATTAGTTAATAGAGAGAAACGCATTGCGTTGGTGAACTGTGTGAAATAATTTGAACCCATAATTCACTGGGTTTGCCAGAAATGAACTGTTGCTTGTAGGAAAACACGGATCCTGGGGTATAACTACGATTCTGAAGGGAAATTCAGACTAGAGTTCAATTCCATGAAACAAATGTTGTTTTAATGCAAGAATCATCCTCTTCTTTCCAGCATCTCCAATACAGCAAGAACCATGAGCATGCCCAGAAAAAAAGTACTGTGTTTCCTACTCATACGGACCATATGCAGTTCAACTCTGCTTATGAAACTGATACAAACCACAGCTCCTCTTACATAAATGCTCTTTAGGAAATAATGAGAAATACTTTTGGTTCATGAACTGTGTAAATCACTTGAGCCCAAAATTCACAAGGTTTACCAGAAATGAACTCTTGCTTGTAGAAAGACACAGATCCTGGGGTATAACTCCGATTCTGAAGGAAAATTCAGAGCAGTGATCTCATCCATGAAACACACTCTTTTAATGCAAGATGCAAGCTCTTCTTTCCAGCATGTCCAATGCCGCAATAACCATGTGCATGGCCAGAAAAAAAGAACTATGTTTCCAACTCATTCGGACCATATGTATTTTAATTCAGCTTATGTAACTGATACAAACCACAGCTCCACTTACATAGATGCTCTTTAGTTAATAGAGAGAAACTCAGTGGGTTGGTGAACTTTGTGAAATAATTTGAGCCCAAAATTCACTGGGTTTAACAGAAATGAACTATTGCAGGTAGGAAGACACAGACGCTGGGGTTTTACTCTGTTTCTGATGGGAAATTCAGACCAGTGATCTCTGACATGAAACACATGCTGTTTTAATGCTAGAAGCATCCTCTTCTTTCCAGCGTCTCCAATACATCAAGAACCATGAGAATGCCCAGAAAAAAAGAACTGTGTTCCTACTCATACGGACCATATCCAGTTCAACTCCGCTTATGAAACTGATACAAACCACATATCCTCTTACATAAATGCTCTGTAGTTAATAGAGAGAAAATCACGTTGGGTTGGTGAACTGTGTGAAATGATATGAGCCCAAAATTCACTGGGGTTACCAGAAAAGAACTATTGCTTGTAGGAAGACACAGACGCTGGGGTTTAACTCCGTTTCTAAAGGGATATTCAGTCCAGTGTTCTCATCCATGAAACACATGCTGTTTTAACCCAAGAAGCATCCTATTCTTTCCAGCATCTCCAATACAGCAAGAACCATGAGAATGCCCATAAAAAAAGAACTGTGTTTCCTATTCATATGGACCATATGTAGTTCAACTCTGCTTATGAAACTGATACAAACCACATCTCCTCTTACATAAAAGCTCTTTAGTTAATAGTGAGAATTGCCTTGGTTTCATGAACTGTGTAAATCATTTGAGACCAAAATTTACTGGGTTTACCAGAAATGAACTCTTGCTTGTAGGAAGACACAGATCTTGGGGTATAACACTGTTTCTGAAGGAAATTCAGACTAGAGTTCTCATCCATGAAACAAATGTTGTTTTAATGCCAGAATCATCCTCTTCTTTCCAGCCTCTCCAATACAGCAAGAGAATGAGATTGCCCAGAAAAAAAGAACTGTTTTTTGTACTCATACGGACCACATTCATTTCAACTCTGCTTATGAAACTGATACAAACTGCAGCTCCTCTTACATAAATGCTCTTTAGTTAATAGTGAGAATCGCCTTGGTTTTGTGAACTGTGTTAAATCCTTTGAGCCCAAAATTCACTTGGTTTACCAGAAATGAACTCTTGCTTGTAGGAAGACACAGATCCTGGGGTTTAATTCAGTTTCTGAAGGGAAATTAAGGCCAGTGTTCTCAGACATGAAACACGTGCTGTTTTAACGCAAGAAACATCCTCTTATTTCCAGAGTCTCCTGTAGAGCAAGACCATGAGAATGCCCACAAAAAAGATCTGTGTTTCCTACTCATACGGACAATATGCAGATCAATTTTGCTAATGAAACTGATACAAACCATAGCTCCTCTTACATAAATGCTCTTTAGTTATTAGTGAGAGTCGTGTTGGGTTTGTGAACTGTGCAAAATAATTTGAGCCCAAAATTCACTGGGTTTACCAGAAAAGAATCTCTTGCATGTAGGAAGACACAGATACTGGGGTTTAACTCTGTTTCTGAAGGGAAATTCAGAGCAGTGTTCTTATCCATGAAACACACTCTGTTTTAACAAAAGAAGCAAGCTCTTCTTTCCAGCGTCTCCAATACAGCAAGAACCATGAGCATGGCCAGAACAAAAGAAATGTATTTCCTACTCATATGAACCGTATGAAGTGCAACTCAGCTTATGAAACTGATACAAAATACCGCTCCTCTTACATATATGCTCATTAGTTAATAGAGAGAAACGCATTGCGTTGGTGAACTGTGTGAAATAATTTGAACCCATAATTCACTGGGTTTGCCAGAAATGAACTATTGCTTGTAGGAAGACACAGATCCTGCGGTTTTACTCTGTATCTGAAGGGAAATTCAGACCAGTGTTCTCATACATGAACACACTCTGTTTTTTCGCGAAAAGGAAGCTCTTCTTTACAGCATCTCCAATACAGCAAGAACCATGAATATGACCTGAAAAAAAAGTACTGTGTTTCCTACTCATATGGACCATATGTAGTTCAACTCTGCTTATGAAACTGGTACAAACCACAGCTCCTTTTACATAAATGTTCTTTAGTTAATAGTGAGAATCGCCTTGGTTTCCAGAACTGTGTAAAATCATTTGAGCCCCAAATTCACTGGGTTTACCAGAAATGAACTCTTGCATGTAGGAAGACACAGATCCTGGGGTTTAACTCTGTATCTGAAGGAAAATTCATACCAGTGTTCTCATCCATGAAAGACACTCTTTTAATGCAAGATGCAAGCTCTTCTTTCCAGCATGTCCAATGCAGCAATAACCATGTTCATGGCCAGAAAAATTAACTGTATTTCCAACTCATTGGGACCATATATATTTAAATTCAGCTTATGAAACTGATACAAACCACAGCTCCACTTACATGAATGCTCTTTAGTTAATAGTGAGAATCACCTTGGTTTCATGAACTGTTAAAATCATTTGAGCCCCAAATACACTGGGTTAACCAGAAATGCACTCTTGCTGGTAGGAAGACACAGATCCTGGGGTTAAACTCCGTTTCTGAAGGAAATTCAGACTAGTGTAACACATGAAACATCCATGAAACACATGCTGTTGTAAAGCAAGAAGCATCCTCTTCTTTCCAGCATCTCCAATACATCCAGAACCATGAGCATGCCCAGAAAAAAAGAACTGGGTTTCCTACTCATATGGACCATATGCAGGTCAACTCTGCTTATGAAACTGACACAAACCAGAGCTCCACTTTCAAAAATGCTCTTTAGTTAATAATGCAAAAAACGTTGGGTTCGCGAACTGTGTAAATTCATTTGAGCCCAAAATTCACTGGGTTTACCAGAAATGAACTCTTGCTTGTAGGAGGACTCAGATCCTGGGGTATAACTCGGTCTCTGAAGGGAAATTCAGACAAGTGTTCTCATCCATCAAACACATGCTGTTTTAATGCAAGAATCAAATTCTTCTTTCCAACCTTTCCAATACAACAAGAACCATTAGCATGCCTAGAAAAAAAGAACTGTTTTACGTACTCATACGGACCACATGCATTTAAACTCTTCTTATGAAACTGATACAAACCACAGCTCCTCTTACATAAATGCTCTTTAGTTAACAGTGAGAATCGCCTTGGTTTCGTGAACTGTCTAAAATCATTTGAGCCCAAAATTCAATGGGTTAACCAGAAATGAACTCTTGCTGGTAGGAAAACACAGATCCTGGGGTTTAACTCTGTTTCTGAAGGAAATTCAGACTAGTGTACTCATCCATGAAACACATGCTCTTTTAATGCTAGAAGCATCCTCTTCTTTCCAGCCTCTCCAATACAGCAAGAACCATGGGATTGCCCAGAAAAAAAGAACTGTTTTTCGTACTCATACGGACCACATGCAGTACAACTCTGCTTATGAAGCTGATAAAAACTACAGCTCCTCTTACATAAATGCTCTTTAGTTAATATAGAGAAAAACGCGTTGGGTTGGTGAACTGAGTGAAATAATTTGAGCCCAAAATTCACTGGGTTTGCCAGAAATGAACTATTGCTTGTAGGAAGACACAGATCCTGGGGTTTAACTCCCTTTCTGAAGGGAAATTCAATCCAGTGTTCTCAGCCATGAAACACATCATGTTTTAATGCAAGAAGCATCCTCTTCTTTCCCGCATCTACAATACAGCAAGAACCATGAGCATGCCCAGAAAAAAGAACTGTGTTTCCTACTCATACGGACCATATGCAGTTCAACTCTGCTTATGAAACTGATACACACCACAGCTCCTCTTACATAAATGCTCTTTATTTAATAGAGAGAAACACGTTGGGTTGGTGAACTGTGTGAAATCATTTGAGCCCAAAATTCACTGGGTTTACCAGAAACGAACTATTGCTTGTAGGAAGACACAGATCCTGCGGTTTAATTCTGTTTCTGAAGGGAAATTAAGGAAAATGTTCTCAGACTTGAACCATATGCTGTTTTAACGCATGAAGCATCCGCTTATTTCCAGAGTCTCCAGTAGAGCAAGACCATGACAATGCCCACAAAAAAAGATCTGGGTTTCCTACTCATACGGACAATATGCAGTTCAATTTTGCTAATGAAACTGATAAAAACCACAGCTCCTCTTACATAAATGCTCTTTAGTTATTAGTGAGAGTAATGTTGGGTTCGTGAACTGTGTAAAATAATTTGAGCCCAAAATTCACTGGGTTTACCAGAAAAGAAACTCTTGCATGTAGGAAGACACGGATCCTGTGGTTTAACTCTGTTTCTGAAGGGAAATTCAGAGCAGTGTTCTCATCCATGAAACACACTCTGTTTTAACAAAAGAAGCAAGCTCTTCTTTCCAGCGTCTCCAATACAGCAAGAACCATGAGCATGGCCAGAAAAAAAGAACTGTATTTCCTACTCATATGGACCGTATGAAGTGCAACTCTGCTTATGAAACTGATATAAAACACCGCTCCTCTTACATAAATGCTCATTAGTTAATAGAGAGAAACGCATTGCATTGGTGAACTCTGTGAAATAATTTGAACCCAAAATTCACAGGGTTTACCAGAAATGAACTCTTACATGTAGGAAAACACATATCCTGGGGTTTAACTCTGTTTCTGAATGGAAATTCAGACCAGTGTTCTCATCCATGAAACACATGCTGTTTTAACGCAAGAAGCATCGTCTTTTTTCCAGCATCTCCAATACAGCAAGAACCATGAGCATGCCCAGAAAAAAAAAACTGTTTTTCCTACTCATAAGGACCTTATGAAGTTCAACTCTGCTTATGAAACTGATACAAACAACAGCTCCTGTTAAATAAATGCTCTTTAGTTAATACTGAGAAACGCATTGGGTTTGTGAACTGTGTGAAATAATTTGAGCCCAAAATTCACTGAATTTGGCAGAAATAAACTATTGCTTGTAGGAAAACACAGATCCTGGGGTTTAACTCCATTTCTGAAGGGAAATTCAGACCAGTGTTCTCATACATGAACACACTCTGTATTTACACAAAAAGGAAGCTCGTCTTTCCAGCGTCTCCAATACAGCAGAACCATGAGCTTGACATGAAAAAAAGAACTGTTTTGCGTACTCATACAGACTACATGCAGTTCAACTCTGCTTATGAAACTGATGCAAACCACAGCTCCTCTTACATAAATACTCTTAAGTTAAAATTGAGAATCGCCTTGGTTTCGTGAAGTGTGTAAAATCATTTGAGCCCAAAATACACTGGATTTACCAGAAATGAACTCTTGCTTGTAGGAAGACACAGATCCCGGGGTATAATTCCGTTTCTGAACGGAAATTCAGACTAGAGTTCTCATCCATGAAACAAATGTTGTTTTAATGCAAGAATCATCCTCTCTTGTCCAGCCTCTCCTATACAGCAAGAACCATGAGCATGCCCAGAAAAAAAGAACTGTTTTTTGTACTCATACGGACCACTTGCAGTTCAACTCTTCTTATGAAACTGATACAAACCACAGCTCCTCTTACATAAATGCTCTTTAGTTAATAGTGAGAATCGCCTTGGTTTCGTGAACTGTGTAAAATCATTTGAGCCCAAAATTCACTGGGATTACCAGAAATGAACTATTGCTTTTAGGAAGACACAGATCCTGGGGTTTAATTCCGTTTCTGATGGGAAAATAAGGCCAGTGTTCTCAGACCTGAAACATATGCTGTTTTAACGCAAGAAGCATCCTCTTCTCTCCAGAGTCCCCAGTACAGGAAGAACCATGAGAATGCCCACAAAAAAAGATCAGGGTTTACTACTCATACGGAACATATGCAGTTCAATTCTGCTAATGAAACTGATACAAACCACAGCTCCTCTTACATAAAGGCTCTTTAGTTATTCATGAGTATCATGTTGGTTTCATGAACTGTGTAAAATCATTTGAGCCCAAAATTCACTGGGTTTGCCAGAAATGAACTCTTGCTGGTAGGAAGACACAGATCCTGAGGTTTAACTCCGTTTCTGAAGGAAATTCAGACCAGTGTACTCATCCATGAAACACATGCTGTTTTAACGCAAGAAACAGCCTCTTCTTTCCAGCATCTCCAATACAGCAAGAACCATGAGCATGCCCAGAAAAAAAGAACTGTGTTTCCTATTCATGTGGATCGTATGCAGTTCAACTCTGTTTATGAAACTGATACAAACAACAGCTCCACTTACATAAATGCTCTTTAGTTAAAAGAGAGAAACGCATTGGGTTGGTGAACTGTGTGAAATAATTTGAGCCCAAAATTCCCTGGGTTTGCCAGACATGAACTATTGCTTGTAGGAAGACACAGATCCTGGGGTTTTACCCCGTTTCTGAAGGGAAATTCAGACCAGGGTTCTCATACATGAACACACTCTGTATTTACCCAAAAAGGAAGCTCGTCTTTCCAGCGTCTCCAATACAGCAAGTACCATGAGCATGACCTGAAAAAAAGAACTGTGTTTCCTACTCATATGGACCATATGAAGTTCAACTCTGCTTTTGAAACTGATACAAACCATAGCTCCTCTTTCATAAATGCTCTTTAGTTATTAATGAGTATCGTGTTGGGTTTGTGAACTGTGTAAAATCATTTGAGGTCCAAATACAGTGGGTTTACCAGAAATGCACTCTTGCTTGTAGGAAGACACAGGTCCTGGGTTTAAACTCCGCTTTTGAAGGAAATACAGTCTAGTGTACTCATCCATGAAACACATGCTGTTTTATCGCAACAAGCATCCTCTTCTTTCTAGCATCTCCAATACAGCAAGAACCATGAGCATGTCAAGAAAAAATTAACTGTGTTTCCTACACTTACGGACCATATGCAGTTTAACTCTGCTTATGAAACTGATACAAACCACAGCTCCTCTTACATAAATGCTCTTTAGTTAATAGAGAGAAACACGTTGGGTTGCTGAACTGTGTGAAATAATTTGAGCCCAAAATTCACTGGTTTTGCCAGAAATGAACTATTTCTTGTAGGAAGACACAGATCCTGGGGTATAACTCCATTTCTGAATGGAAATTCAGACTAGAGTTCTCATCCATGAAACAAATGTTGTTTTAATGCAAGAATTATCCTCCTCTTTCCAGCCTCTCCAATACAGCAAGAACCATGATCATGCCCAGAAAAAAAGATCTGGCTTTCCTACTCATGTGGACCATATGCAGTTCAATTCTGCTAATTGATCTTATTCAAACTACAGCTACTCTTTCATAAATGCTCTTTAGTTATTCATGATATCATGTTGGTTTAGTGAACTGTGTAAAATAATTTGGGCCCAAAATTCACTGGGTTTACCAGAAATGAACTCTTGCATGTAGGAAGACACAGATCCTGGGGTTTAACTCTGTTTCTGAAGGGAAATTCAGACCAGTGATCTCATCCATGAAACACATGATGTTTTAACGCTAGAAGCATCCTCTTTTTTCCAGCGTCTCAATACAGCAAGAACCATGAGCATGCCCATAAGAAAAGAACTGATTTTCGTACTCATACAGACCACATGAAGTTCAACTCTGATTATGAACCTGATACAAACCACAGCTCCTCTTACATAAATGCTCTTTAGTTAATAGTGAGAATCACATTGGTTTCGTGAACTCTGTAAAATCATTTGAGCCCAAAATTCACTGGGTTTAGCAGAAATGAACTCTTGCTTGTAGGAAGACACAGATACTGGGGTTTAACTCTGTGTCTGAAGGGAAATTCAGACCAGTGTTCTTATCCATGAAACACACGCTTTTTTAACGCAAGAAGCATCGTCTTTTTTCCAGCGTCTCCAATACAGCAAGAAAAATGAGCATGCCGAGAAAAAAAGAACGGTATTTCGTTGTCATACAGACCATATACAGTTGAACTCTGCTTATGAAACTGATACAAACCACAGCTCCTCTTACATAAATGCTCTTTAGTTAATAGAGAGAAACGCGTTGGGTTGGTGAATTGTGTAAAATGATTTGAGCCCAAAATTCACTTGGCTTACAAGAAATGAACTCTTGCTTGTAGTAAGACACAGATCCTGGGGTTTAACTCCTTTCCTGAAGTGAAATTCAGACCAGTGTTCTCAGCCATGAAACACACTCTTTTTTAAGGCAAGAAGCATCCTCTTCTTTCCAGCGTCTCCAATACAGCAAGAACCCTGAGAATGCCCAGAAAAAAGCACTGTGTTACCTAGTCATCCAGACCATATGTAGTTCAACTCTGCTTATGACACTGATACAAACCACAGCTCCTCTTACATAAATGCTCTTTAGTTAATAGTGAGAATCGTGTTGGGTTCTTGAACTGTATAAAATAATTTGAGCCCCAAATTCACTGAGTTTACCAGAAACGAACTCATGCTTGTAGGAAGACACAGATCCTGGGGTTTAGCTCCCTTTCGGAAGGGAAATTCAGACCAGTGTTCTCATACATGAAACACACTCTGTTTTAAGGCAAGGAAATTTCTCTTCTTTCCAGCTTCTCCAAAACAGCAAGAACCATGAGCATGCACATAAAAAAAGAACTGAGTTTCCTATTCATATGGACGATATGTAGTTCAACTCTGCTTATGAATCTGATACAAACCACAGCTCCTCTTACATAAATTCTCTTTAGTTAATTGTCAAAATCCTGTTGGGTTTGTGAACTGTGTAAAATCAATTGCGCCAAAATTCACTTGGTATAACAGAAATGAAATCCTGCTTGTAGGAAGACACAGATACTGGGGTATAACTCCGTATCTGAAGGGAAATTCAGATCAGTGTTCTCATCCATGAAACACATGCTGTTTTAATGCAAGAATCAAATTCTTCTTTCTAACCTCTCCAATACAGTAAGAACCATGAGCATGCCCATTAAAAAAGAACTGTTTTTCATACTCATACATACCACATGCAGTTCAACTCTGCTTATGAAACTGATACAAACCACAGCTCCTCTTACATAAATGCTCTTTAGTTAATAATGAGAAAAGCTATGGGTTCATGAACTGTGTAAAATCATTTTAGCCCAAAATTCACAGGGTTTAAGAGAAATGAACTATTGCTTTTAGTAAGACACAGATCCTGGGGTTTAAATCCTTTCCTGAATTAAAATTCTGACCAGTGTTCTCAGCCATTTAACACACTCTTTTTTAAGGCAAGAAGCATCCTTTTCTTTTCAGGGTCTCCAATACAGCAAGAACCATGAGAAAGCCCAGAAAAAAAGTACTGTGTTTCCAACTCATCCAGAAAATATGTAGTTCAACTCAGCTTATGAAACTGATACAAACCACAGCTCCACTTACATAAATGCTCTTTAGTTAATAGGGAGAATCGCCTTGGTTTCGTGAACTGTGTAAAAGCATTTGAGCCCCAAATACACTGGGTTTACCAGAAATACACTCTTGCTGGTAGGAAGACACAGATCCTGGGGTTAAACTGCGTTTCCGACGGAAAATTCAGACTAGTGTACTCATCCATGTAACACATGCTGTTTTAACGCAAGAAGCCTCCTCTTCTTTCCAGATTCTCCAATACAGCAAGAACCATGAGAATGCCCACAAAAAAAGAACTGGGTTTCCTACTCATACGGACCATATGCAGTTCAACTCTGCTTATGAAACTGATACATACCATAGTTCCTCTTACATAAATGCTCATTAGATAATAGAGAGAAACGCGTTGGGTTGGTGAACTGTGTAAAATAATTTGAGCCCAAAATTCACTGGGTTTAGAAATGAACTCTTGCTTGTAGGAAGACACAGATCCTGGGGTTTAACTCCGTTTCAGAGGGGAAATTCAAGCCAGTGTTCTCATCCATGAAACACACTCTTTTAATGCAAGAAGCAATCTCTTCTTTCCAGCATCTCCAATACAGCAAGAACCATGAGCATGGCCAGAAAAAAAAAACTGTGTTTCCTACTCATACGGATCATATGCAGTTCAACTCTGCTTATTAAACTGATACAAACCACAGCTCCGCTTACATAAATGCTCTTTAGGTAATAGTGAGAATCGCGTTGGGTTGGTCAACTGTGTAAGATCATTTGAGCCCAAAATTCACTGGGTTTAACAGAAATGAAATCTCGCTTGTAGGAAGACACAGAGCCTGGGGTTTAACTCCATTTCAGAGGGGAAATTCAGACCAGTGTTCTCTTCCATGAAGCACACTCTTTCAACGCAAGATGCAAGCTCTTCTTTGCACCATGTCCAATGCAGCAATAACTATGTGCAGGGCCAGAAAAATGAACAGTGTTTCCAAATCATTCGGACCATATGTAGTTCAACTCAGCTTACGTAACGGATACAAACCACAGCTCCACTTACATAAATGCTCTTTAGTTAATAGGGAGAATCGCCTTGGTTTCGTGAACTGTGTAAAAGCATTTGAGCCCCAAATACACTGGGTTTACCAGAAATGCACTCTTGCTGGTAGGAAGACGCAGATCCTGGGGTTAAACTCCGTTTCTGAAGAAAATTCAGACTAGTGTACTCATCCATGAAACACATGCTGTTTTAACGCAAGAAGCAATCTCCTCTTTCCAGTGTCTCCAATGCAGCAAGAACCATTAGCATGGCCAGAAAAAAAGAACTGTGTTTCCTACTCATACGGACCATATGCAGTTCAACTCTGATTAGGAAACTGATACAAACCACAGCTCCTCTCACATAAATGCTCTTTAGTTAATAGAGAGTAACGCGTTTGGTTGGTGAACTGTGTAAAGTAATTTGAGCCCAAAATTCACTTGGTTTACTAGAAATGAAGTCTTGGTGGTAGGAAGACACAGATCCTGTGGTTTAACTCCATTTCTGAGGGCAAATACATTCCAGTGTTCTCATCCATGACACACATGCTGTTTTAACGCAAGCAGCATCCTCTTCTTTCCAGAGTCTCCAATACAGCAAGAACCCGGAGCATGCCCAGGAAAAAAGAACTGTGTTTCCTACTCATGTGGATCATATGCAGTTCACCTCTTCTTATGTAACTAATACAAACCAAAGCTCCTCTTACATAAATGCTCTTTAGTTAACAGAGAGAACCACGTTGGGTTGGTGAACTGTGTAAAATAATTTGAGCCCGAAATTCACTGTGTTTACCAGAAATGAACTCTTCCTTATAAGAAGACACAGATGCTGGGATTTTACTCCGTTTCTGAAGGGAAATTCAGAGCAGTGTTCTCATACATGAAACACACTCTGTTTTAAGGCAAGAAGCATCCACTTCTTTCCAGCGTATCTAATACAGCAAGAACCATGAGAATGCCCAGAAAAAAAGAAATGTGTTTCCTACTCATCCAGACCATATGTAGTTCAACTCTGCTTATGAAACTGATACAAACTACAGCTCCACTTACATAAAAGCTCTTTAGTTAATACTGAGAATCGCGTGGGGTTTGTGAATTGTTTAAAATCATTTGAGCCCAAATTTCACTTGGTTTACCTGAAATGAACTCTTGTTTGTAGGAAAACACTCATCCTGGGGTTTAACTCTGTTTCTGAAGGAAAATTCAGAACAGTGTTCTCATCCATGAAACACATGCTTTTTTAACGCAAGAAGCATCCTTTTTTTTCCGGCGACTCCAATACAGCAAGAACCATGAGCATGCAAACGAAAAAAATAACTGTATTTCCTACTCATATGGACCCTATGATTGCAACTCTGCTCATGAAACTGATACAAACCAAAGCTCCTCTTACATAAATGCTCATTAGATAATAGAGAAAATCGCGGTGGGTTGGTCAACTGTGTAAGATTATTTGAGCCCAAAATTCACTGGGTTGAACAAAAATGAACTCTTGCTTGTAGGAAGACACAGAGCCTGGGGTTTAACTCCATTTCTGTGGGCAAATTCAGTCCAGTGTTCTCATCCATGAAACACATGCAGTTTTAACGCAAGAAGCATCCTCTTCTTTCCAGAATCTCCAATACAGCAAGAACCCTGAGCATGCTCAGAAAAAAAGAACTGTGTTTCCTATTCATGTGGATCATATGCAGTTCAACTCTGCTTATGAAACTGATACAAACCAAAGCTCCACTAACCTAAAAGCTCTTTAGTTAATAGAGAGGACCATGTTGGGTTGTTGAACTGTGTAAAATAATTTGAGCCCCAAATGCACTGTGTTTACCAGAAATGAACTCTTGCTTGTAGGAAGACACAGATCCTTGGATTTAACTCTGTTTCTGAAGGGTAATTCAGACCAGTGTTCTCATACATGAAACACACTCTGTTTTAAGACAAGAAGCATCCTCTTCTTTCCAACGGATTTAATAGAGCAAGAACCATGAGAATGCCCAGAAAAAAAGAAATGTGTTTCCTACTCATATGGACCATATGCAGTTCAACTATGCTTATGAAACTGATACAAACCACAGCTCCTCTTACATAAATGCTCTTTAGTTAATAGAGAGAAACACGTTGGGTTGGTGAACTGTGTGAAATAATTTGAGCCCAAAATTCACTGGGTTTACCAGAAATGAACTATTGCTTGTAGGAAGACACAGATCCTGGGATTTAATTTTGTTTCTGGATGGAAATTAAGTCCAGAGTTCTCAGGCATGAAACACATGCTGTTTTAACACAAGAAGCATCCACTTATTTCCAGAATCAACAATACAGCAAGAACCATGATAATGCCCACAATAAAAGAACTGGGTTTCCGAATCATACGATCCATATGCAGTTCAACTCTTTTTATGAAACTGATACAAACCACAGCTCCTCTTCCATAAATGCTCATTAGATAATAGAGAGAAACGCGTTGGGTTGGTGAACTGTGTAAAATAATTTGAGCCCAAAATTCACAGGGTTTAACAGAAATGAACTCTTGCTTGTAGGAAGACACAGATACTGGGGTTTTACTCCGTTTCTGAAGGGAAATTCAGACCAGTGTTCTCATACATGAACACCTCTGTTTTTACGCAAAAAGGAAGCTCTTCTTTCCAGCGACTCCACTACAGCAAGAACCATGAGCATGCCCAGAAAAAAAGAACTGTATTTCCTACTCATACAGACCATATGCAGTTCAACTCTGCTTATGAAACTGATACAAACCACAGCTCCTCTTACATAAATGCTCTTAGGTTAATCATGAGAATCGCCTTGGGTTCGTGAACTTAGTAAAATCATTTGAGCCCAAAATTCACTTGGTTTACTAGAAATGATCTCTTGCTTTTAGTAAGACACAGATCCTGGGGTTTAACTCCTTTCCTGAAGTAAAATTCAGACCAGTGTTCTCAGCCATGAAACACACTCTATTTTAAGGCAAGAAGCATCCTCTTGTTTCCGGCGTCTCCAATACAGCAAGTACCATGCGAATGCCCAGAAAAAAAGGACTGGGTTTCCTAATCATGCAGACCATATGTAGTTCAAATCTGCTTATGAAACTGATAAAAACCACAGCTCCTCTTACATAAATTCACTTTAGTTAACAGTGAAAATCACATTGGGTTCTTGAACTATGTAAAATCATTTGAGCCCAAAATTCACTTGGTTTGCCAGAAATGATCTCTTGCTTGTAGGAAGACACAGATTCTGCGGTTTAACTCCATTTCTGAGGGCAAATTCAGTCCAGTGTTCTCATCCATGAAACACGTGCTGTTTTAACGCAAGAGGCATCCTCTTCCTTCCAGAGATTCCAATACAGCAAGAACCATGTGAATGACCACAAAAAAAGAACTGGATTTCCTAATCATACCGACTGTATGCAGTTCAACTCTGCTCATGAAACTGATACAAACCACAGTTCCTTTTACATAAATGCTCTTTAGTCAATAGTGAGAAACGCGTTGCGTTGGTGAACTGTGTAAAATCATTTGAGCCCCAAATTCACTTGGTTTACCAGAAATGAACTCTTACATGTAGGAAGACACAGATCCTGGTGTTGAACTCCGTTTCTGAAGGGAAATTCAGACCAGTGTTCACCTCCATGAAATATACTCTGTTCTAACGCAAAAAGCAAGCTCTACTTTCCAGCGTCTCGAATACAGCAAGATCCATGATCATGCCCAGAAAAAATGAACTGTGTTTCCTAATTATATGCAGTTCAACTCTGCTTATGAAACTGATGAAAACCACACCTCCAGTTACATAAATGCTCTTTAGTTAATACTGAGAAACACGTTGGGTTTGTGAACTGTGTAAAATCATTTGAGCCCAAAATTCCCTGGGTTTACCAGAAAAGAACACTTGCTTGTAGGAATACACAGATGCTGGGGTTTAACTCCGTTTCTGAAGGGAAATTCAAACCAGTCTTCTCATCCATGAAACACATGCTGTTTTAACGAAGAAGCATCCTCTTCTTTCCAGCATCTCCAATACATCAAGAACGTTGAGCATGCCCTGAAAAAAAAAACTGTGTTTCCTAATCATATGGACCATATGTAGTTCAACTCTGCTTATGAAACTCAAACAAACCAGAGCTCCTCTTACATAAATGCTCATTAGTTAATCGTGAGAATCGCGATGGGTTCGTGAACTTTGTAAAATAATTTGAGCCCAAAATTCACTTTGTTTACCAGAAATGAACTCTTGCTTTTAGTAAGACACAGATCGTGGGTTTTAACTCCTTTCCTGAAGTAAAATTCAGACCAGTGTTCTCAGCCATGAAACACAGTCTTCTTTAAGGCAAGATGCATCCTCTTCTTTCCAGTGTCTCCAATACAGCAAGAACCATGAGAATGCTAGGAAAAAAGTACTGTGTTTCCTACTCATCCGAACATATGTAGTTCAACTCTGCTTATGAAACTGATAAAAACCACAGCTCCTCTTACATAAATGCTCTTTGTTAATAGTGAGAATCGTGTTGGGTTGGTGAACTTTGTAAAATCATTTGAGCCCAAAATTCACTTGGTTTACCAGAAAAGAAATCCTACATGTAGGAAGTCGCAGAATCTGGGGTTGAACTCCGTTTCTGAAGGGTAATTCAGACCAGTGTTCTCTTCCATGAAATACACTCTGTTTTAACGAAAAAAGCAAGCTCTACTTTCCAGCGTCTCGAATACAGCAAGAACCATGATCATGCCGAGAAAAAAAGAACTGGGTTTCCTACTCATATGATTCATATGCAGTTCAACGCTGCTTATGAAACTGATACAAACCACAGCTCCTCTTACATAAATGCTCTTTAGTTAATATAGAGTAACGTGTTGGGTTGGTGAACTTTGTAAAATAATTTGAGCCCAAAATTCACTTTGTTTACCAGAAATGAACTCTTGCTTGTAGGAAGACACAGATTCTGGGGTTTAACTCCATTTATGAAGGGAAATTCAGACCAGTGTTCTCATCCATGAAATACATGCTGTTGTAACGCAAGAAACATCCTCTTCTTCCAGCGTATCCAATACAGCAAGAACAATGAGCATGCCCACAAAAAAAGAACTGTGTTTCCTACTCATACAGACCATATATAGTTCATCTCTGCTTATGAAACTGATACAATCCACATTTCCTCTCACATAAATACTCTTTATTTAATTGTGCGTTCACGTCAGGTTCATGAACTGTGAAAAATCATTTGAGCCCAAAATTCACTGGGTTGCCAGAAAAGAACTCTTGATTGTAGGAAGAAACATATCACTGGGTTTAACTCCGTTTCCGAAGAGAAATTGAGACCAGAGTTCTCAATCCTGAGAAACACTCTGTTTTAAGGCAAGAATCATCCCCTTCTTTCCAGCGTCTCCAATACAGCAAGAACCATGAGCATGCAAAGAAAAAAAGAACTGGGTTTCCTACTCATACAGATCATATGTAGTTCAAATCTGCATATGAAACTCATACAAACCACAGGTCATCTTACATAAAGGCTCTTCAGTTAATAGTGAGAATCGTGTTTTTTTGGTGTAGTGTGTAAAAACATTTGAGCCCATAAATGCTCATTAGATAATAGAGAGAAACGCGTTGGGTTGGTGAACTGTGTAAAATAATTTGAGCCCAAAATTCACTGGGTTTAGAAATGAACTCTTGCTTGTAGGAAGACACAGAACCTGGTGTTTAACTCCGTTTCTGAAGGTAAATTCAGACCAGAGTTCTCATGCCTGAAACACTCTCTGATTTAATGCAAGAGGCAAGCTCTTCTTTTCAGAATGTAAAATAGAGCAAGAACCGTGAGCATGCCCTGAAAAAAATAACTGGGTTTCCTACTCATGCAGACCATATGTAGTTCACCTCTGCTTATGACACTGATACAAAAACCTGCTCCTCTTACATAAATGCTCTTTAGTTAATAGTGAGAATCGAATTGGGTTCGTGAACTGAGAAAAATCATTTGAGCCCAAAATTCACTGGGTTTACCTGAAATGAACTCCTGCTTGTAGGAAGACAAAGATCCTGGGATTTAACTCCGTTTCTTAAGGCAAATTCAGACCAGAATTCTCATCCCTGAAAAACATTCTGTTTAAGGCAAGAATCATCCTCTTCTTTCCAGCATGTCAAATACAGTACGAAACAACTGGATGCCCAGAAAAAAAGAATTGTGTTTCCTATTCATACGGTCCAAATGTAGTTCAACTCTGCTTATGAAACTAATACAGACCACAGCTCCTCTTAAATAAATGCTCTTTAGTTAATAGTTTTAATCGCGTTGGGTACTAGAACTGTTTGAAGTCATTTGAGACGAAAATTCACTTGGTTTACCAGAAATGAACTCTTGCTTGTAGGAAGACACAGATCATGGGGTTTAACTCCGTTTGTGAAGGGAAATTCAGACCAGAGTTCTCATCCATTAATCACACCCTGTTTTAATGCGAGATGCAAGCTCTTCTTTCCAGCGTCTCCAATACAGCAAGAACCATGACCATGCCCTGAAAAAAGAACTGTGTTTCCTATTCATACGGACCATATGTAGTTCAACTCTGCTTATGAAACTGATACCAACCATAGCTCCTCTTACATAAATGCTCTTTAGTTAATAGCGAAAATTGCATTGGGTTCTTGCACTGCGAAAAATTATTTGAGCCCAAAATTCACTGGGTTTACCATAAATGAACTCTTGCTTGGAGGAATACACAGATCCTGGGGTCTAACTCCGTTTCTGAAGTGTAATTCAGACCAGTGTTCTCATCCATGAAACACACTCTGTTTTCACGGAAGAAGCTAGCTCTTCTTTGCAGCGGCTCCAATACATCAAGAACCATGAGCATGCCCAGAAAAAAAGAACTGTGTTTCCTACACATATGGACCATATGTAGTTCAACTCTGCTTATGAAACTCATACAAACCACTGCTCCACTCACATAAAAGCTCCATAGTTAATAGTGAGAATCGCGTTGGGTTTGTGAACTGTGAAAAAATCATTTGAGCCCAAAATTCACTGGGTTAACCAGAAATGAAATCTTGCTTGTAGGAAGACACAGATCCTGGGGTAACTCCATTTCTGAAGGGAAATTCAGACCAGAGTTCTCATCCCTTAAAAACACTCTGTTTTAAGGCAAGAATCATCCTTTTCTTTCCAGCTTCACCAACACAGTAAGAACCATTAGCATGCCCAGAAAAAAGAACTGTGTTTCCTAATCATACAGACCATATGTAGTTCAACTCTGTTTATGAAACTGATACAATCCACAGCTCCTCTTACATAAATCCTCTTTAGGTAATAGTGAGAATCGCGTTTTGGTTCTTGAACTGCGAAAAATCATTTTAGACCAAAATTCCCTGGGTTTACCAGAAAAGAGCTTTTGCTTGTAGGAAGACACAGAACCTGGTGTTTAACTCCGTTTCTGAAGGTAAATTCAGACCAGAGTTCTCATCCCTGAAACACTCTCTGATTTAACCCAAGAGGCAAGCTCTTCTTTTCAGAATGTAAAATACAGCAAGAACCGTGAGCCTGCCCTGAAAAAAAGAACTGGGCTTCCAACTCATGCAGACCATATGTAGTTCACCTCTGCTTATGAAACTGATACAAACACCAGCTCCTCTTACATAAATGCTCTTTAGTTAATAGTGAGAATCGCGTTGGGTTCGTGAACTGAGAAAAATCATTTGAGCCCAAAATTCACTGGGTTAACCTGAAATGAACTCCTGCTTGTAGGAAGACACAGATCCTGAGGTTTAACTCCATTTCTGAAGGCAAATTCAGACCAGAATTCTCATCCCTGAAAAACACTCTGTTTAAGGCAAGAATCATCCTCTTCTTTCCAGCCTGTCCAATACAGTACAAAACATCTGGATGCCCAGAAAAAAAGAACTGTGTTTCCTACTCATACGGTCCAAATGTAGTTCAACTCTGCTTATGAAACTGATACAGAAAACAGCTCCTCTTACATAAATGCTCTTTAGTTAATAGTTTTAATCGTGTTGGGTACTAGATCTGTGTGAAGTCATTTGAGACCAAAATTCACTGGGGTAACCAGAATTAATTCTTGCTTGTAGGAAGACACAGATCCTGGGGTTTAACTCCGTTTCTGAAGGGAAATTCAGACCAGTGTTCTCATCCATGAAACACACTCTGTTTTCACGCAAGAAGCAAGCTCTTCTTTCCAGCGGCTCCAGTACATCAAGAACAATGAGCATGCCCAGAAAAAAGAACTGTGTTTCCTACTCATACGGACCACATATAGTTCAGCTCTGCTTATGAAACTGATACAAAACACAGCTCCTCTTACATAAATGCCCTTAGTTAATAGTGAGAATCGGTTTGTGTTGGTGAACTGTGAAAAAATCATTTGAGCCAAAAAGTCACTTGGTTTACCAGAAATGAACACTTGCTTGTAGGAAGACACAGATCCTGGGGTTTAACTCCGTTTCTGAAGGCAAATTCAGACCAGAGTTCTCATCCCTGAAAAACTTTCTGTTTTAAGGGAAGAATCATCCTCTTCTTTCCAGCTTCTCCAATACAGTAAGAACCATGAGCCTGCCCAGAAAAAAGAACTGTGTTTCCTACTCATACAGACCATATGTAGTTCAACTCTGCTTATGAAACTGATACAAAACACAGCTCCTCTTACATAAATGCTCTTTAGTTAATAGTGAGAATCTGTTTGTGTTGATGAACTGCGAAAAATCATTTCAGCCCAAAATTCACTGGGTTTACCGGAATTGAACACTTGCTGGTAGGAAGACACAGATCCTGGGGTTTAACTCCGTTTCTGAAGGCAAATTCAGACCAGAATTCTCATCCCTGAAAAAAACTCTGTTTTAAGGCAAGAATCATCCTCTTCCTTCCAGCGTGTCCAATACAGTAGGAAACATCCTGATGCCCAAAAAAAAAAGAACTGTGTTTCCTACTCATACAGACCATATGTAGTTCAACTCTGCTTATGAAACTGATACAAACAACAGCACCTCTAACATAAATGCTCTTTAGTTAATAGTGAGAATCACGTTGGGTTCGTGAACTGTTAAAAATCATTTCAGCCCAAAATACACTGGGTTTACCAGAAATGAACACTTGCTTGTAGGAAGACACAGATCCTGGGGTTTAACTCCGTTTATGAAGTCAAATTCAGACCAGAGTTCTCATCCCTGAAAAAAACTCTGTTTTAAAGCAAGAATCATCCTCTTCTATCCAGCGTCTCCAATACTGTAAGAACCATCAGCATTCCCAGAAAAAAAGAACTGTGTTTCCTACTCTTATGGACCATATGTAGTTCAACTCTGCTTATGAAATGATACAGACCACAGCTCCTCTTACATAAATGCTCTTTAGTCAATAATGAGAATCGCGTTGGGTTTGTGCACTGCGAAAAATCATTTGAGAACAAAATTCACTTGGTTAACCTGAATGAATTCTTGCTTGTAGGAAGACACAGATCCTGGGGTTTAACTCCGTTTCTGAAGGTAAATTCAGACCAGTGTTCTAATCCTTGAAACACACTCTGCTTTCACGCAAGAAGCAAGCTCTTCTTTCCAGCAACTCCAATACATCAAGAAGCATGAGCATGCCCTGAAAAAAGAACTGTGTTTCCTACTCATACGAACCATATGTAGTTCAACTCTTCTTATGAAACTGATACCAACCACAGCTCCTCTTACATAAATGCTCTTTAGTTAATAGTGAGAATCGCGTTGGGTTCATGAGCTGAGAAAAATCATTTGAGCCCAAAATTCACTGGGTTTACCTGAAATGAACTCCTGCTTGTAGGAAGACACAGATCCTGGGGTTTAACTCCGTTTCTGAAGGCAAATTCAGTCCAGAATTCTCATCCCTGTAAATCACTCTGTTTTAAGGCAGGAATCATCCTCTTCTTTCCAGCGTGTCCAATACAGTACGAAACATCTGGAGGCCCAAAAAAAAAGAACTGTGTTTCCAACTCATACGGACCATATGTAGTTCAACTCAGCTTATGAAATTGATACAGACCACAGCTCCTCTTACATAAATGCTCTTTAGTTAATAGAGATAATCTCGTTGGGTACTACAACTGTGTGAAGTCATTTGAGACGAAAATTCACTTGGTTTACCAGAAATGAACTCCTGCTTGTAGGAAGACACAGATCATGGGGTTTAACTCCGTTTGTGAAGGGAAATTCAGACCAGAGTTCTCATCCATTAATCACACCCTGTTTTAATGCGAGATGCAAGCTCTTCTTTCCAGCGTCTGCAATACAGCAAGAACCATGACCATGCCCTGAAAAAAGAACTGTGTTTCCTATTCATACGGACCATATGTAGTTCAACTCTGCTTATGAAACTGATACCAACCACAGCTCCTCTTACATAAATGCTCTTTAGTTAATAGCGAAAATTGCGTTGGGTTCTTGCACTGCGAAAAATTATTTGATCTCAAAATTCACTGGGTTTACCATAAATGAACTCTTGCTTGGAGGAATACACAGATCCTGGGGTCTAACTCCGTTTCTGAAGTGTAATTCAGACCAGTGTTCTCATCCATGAAACACACTCTGTTTTCACGCAAGAAGCAAGCTCTTCTTTGCAGCGGCTCCAATACATCAAGAACCATGAGCATGCCCAGAAAAAAAGAACTGTGTTTACTACTCATATGGACCATATGTAGTTCAACTCTGCTTATGAAACTCATACAAACCACAGCTCCTCTTACATAAATCCTCTTTAGGTAATAGTGAGAATCGCGTTTTGGTTCTTGAACTGCGAAAAATCATTTTAGACCAAAATTCCCTGGGTTTACCAGAAAAGAGCTTTTGCTTGTAGGAAGACACAGAACCTGGTGTTTAACTCCATTTCTGAAGGTAAATTCAGACCAGAGTTCTCATCCCTGAAACACTCTCTGATTTAACCCAAGAGGCAAGCTCTTCTTTTCAGAATGTAAAATACAGCAAGAACCGTGAGCCTGCCCTGAAAAAAAGAACTGGGCTTCCTACTCATGCAGACCATATGTAGTTCACCTCTGCTTATGAAACTGATACAAACACCAGCTCCTCTTACATAAATGCTCTTTAGTTAATAGTGAGAATCGCGTTGGGTTCGTGAACTGAGAAAAATCATTTGAGCCCAAAATTCACTGGGTTAACCTGAAATGAACTCCTGCTTGTAGGAAGACACAGATCCTGAGGTTTAACTCTATTTCTGAAGGCAAATTCAGACCAGAATTCTCATCCCTGAAAAACACTCTGTTTAAGGCAAGAATCATCCTCTTCTTTCCAGCATGTCCAATACAGTACAAAACATCTGGATGCCCAGAAAAAAAGAACTGTGTTTCCTACTCATACGGTCCAAATGTAGTTCAACTCTGCTTATGAAACTGATACAGAAAACAGCTCCTCTTACATAAATGCTCTTTAGTTAATAGTTTTAATCGTGTTGGGTACTAGATCTGTGTGAAGTCATTTGAGACCAAAATTCACTGGGTTAACCAGAATGAATTCTTGCTTGTAGGAAGACACAGATCCTGGCGTTTAACTCCGTTTCTGAAGGGAAATTCAGACCAGTGTTCTCATCCATGAAACACACTCTGTTTTCACGCAAGAAGCAAGCTCTTCTTTCCAGCGGCTCCAGTACATCAAGAACCATGAGCATGCCCAGAAAAAAGAACTGTGTTTCCTACTCATACGGACCACATATAGTTCAACTCTGCTTATGAAACTGATACAAACCACAGCTCCTCTTACATAAATCCTCTTTAGGTAATAGTGAGAATCGCGTTTTGGTTCTTGAACTGCGAAAAATCATTTTAGACCAAAATTCCCTGGGTTTACCAGAAAAGAGCTTTTGCTTGTAGGAAGACACAGAACCTGGTGTTTAACTCCGTTTCTGAAGGTAAATTCAGACCAGAGTTCTCATCCCTGAAACACTCTCTGATTTAACCCAAGAGGCAAGCTCTTCTTTTCAGAATGTAAAATACAGCAAGAACCGTGAGCCTGCCCTGAAAAAAAGAACTGGGCTTCCTACTCATGCAGACCATATGTAGTTCACCTCTGCTTATGAAACTGATACAAACACCAGCTCCTCTTACATAAATGCTCTTTAGTTAATAGTGAAAATCACGTTGGGTTCGTGAACTGAGAAAAATCATTTGAGCCCAAAATTCACTGGGTTAACCTGAAATGAACTCCTGCTTGTAGGAAGACACAGATCCTGAGGTTTAACTCCATTTCTGAAGGCAAATTCAGACCAGAATTCTCATCCCTGAAAAACACTCTGTTTAAGGCAAGAATCATCCTCTTCTTTCCAGCCTGTCCAATACAGTACAAAACATCTGGATGCCCAGAAAAAAAGAACTGTGTTACCTACTCATACGGTCCAAATGTAGTTCAACTCTGCTTATGAAACTGATACAGAAAACAGCTCCTCTTACATAAATGCTCTTTAGTTAATAGTTTTAATCGTGTTGGGTACTAGATCTGTGTGAAGTCATTTGAGACCAAAATTCACTGGGGTAACCAGAATGAATTCTTGCTTGTAGGAAGACACAGATCCTGGGGTTTAACTCCGTTTCTGAAGGGAAATTCAGACCAGTGTTCTCATCCATGAAACACACTCTGTTTTCACGCAAGAAGCAAGCTCTTCTTTCCAGCGGCTCCAGTACATCAAGAACCATGAGCATGCCCAGAAAAAAGAACTGTGTTTCCTACTCATACGGACCACATATAGTTCAACTCTGCTTATGAAACTGATACAAAACACAGCTCCTCTTACATAAATGCTCTTAGTTAATAGTGAGAATCGGTTTGTGTTGGTGAACTGTGAAAAAATCATTTGAGCCAAAAAGTCACTTGGTTTACCAGAAATGAACACTTGCTTGTAGGAAGACATAGATCCTGGGGTTTAACTCCGTTTCTGAAGGCAAATTCAGACCAGAGTTCTCATCCCTGAAAAACTTTCTGTTTTAAGGGAAGAATCATCCTCATCTTTCCAGCTTCTGCAATACAGTAAGAACCATGAGCCTGCCCAGAAAAAAGAACTGTGTTTCCTACTCATACGGACCATATGTAGTTCAACTCTGCTTATGAAACTGATACAAAACACAGCTCCTCTTACATAAATGCTGTTTAGTTAATAGTGAGAATCTGTTTGTGTTGGTGAACTGCGAAAAATCATTTCAGCCCAAAATTCATTGGGTTTACCGGAATTGAACACTTGCTGGTAGGAAGACACAGATCCTGGGGTTTAACTCCGTTTCTGAAGGCAAATTCAGACCAGAATTCTCATCCCTGAAAAAAAATCTGTTTTAAGGCAAGAATCATCCTCTTCCTTCCAGCGTGTCCAATACAGTACGAAACATCCTGATGCCCCCAAAAAAAGAACTGTGTTTCCTACTCATACAGACCATATGTAGTTCAACTCTGCTTATGAAACTGATACAAACAACAGCACCTCTAACATAAATGCTCTTTAGTTAATAGTGAGAATCACGTTGTGTTCGTGAACTGTTAAAAATCATTTCAGCCCAAAATTCACTGGGTTTACCAGAAATGAACACTTGCTTGTAGGAAGACACATATCCTGGGGTTTAACTCCGTTTATGAAGTCAAATTCAGACCAGAGTTCTCATCCCTGAAAAAAACTCTGTTTTAAAGCAAGAATCATCCTCTTCTATCCAGCGTCTCCAATACTGTAAGAACCATCAGCATTCCCAGAAAAAAAGAACTGTGTTTCCTACTCTTATGGACCATATGTAGTTCAACTCTGCTTATGAAATGATACAGACCACAGCTCCTCTTACATAAATGCTCTTTAGTCAATAATGAGAATCGCGTTGGGTTTGTGCACTGCGAAAAATCATTTGAGAACAACATTCACTTGGTTACCCTGAATGAATTCTTGCTTGTAGGAAGACACAGATCCTGGGGTTTAACTCCGTTTCTGAAGGTAAATTCAGACCAGTGTTCTAATCCTTGAAACACACTCTGCTTTCACGCAAGAAGCAAGCTCTTCTTTCCAGCAACTCCAATACATCAAGAAGCATGAGCATGCCCTGAAAAAAGAACTGTGTTTCCTACTCATACGAACCATATGTAGTTCAACTCTTCTTATGAAACTGATACCAACCACAGCTCCTCTTACATAAATGCTCTTTAGTTAATAGTGAGAATCGCGTTGGGTTCATGAGCTGAGAAAAATCATTTGAGCCCAAAATTCACTGGGTTTACCTGAAATGAACTCCTGCTTGTAGGAAGACACAGATCCTGGGGTTTAACTCCGTTTCTGAAGGCAAATTCAGTCCAGAATTCTCATCCCTGAAAATCACTCTGTTTTAAGGCAGGAATCATCCTCTTCTTTCCAGCGTGTCCAATACAGTACGAAACATCTGGAGGCCCAAAAAAAAGAACTGTGTTTCCTACTCATACGGACCATACGTAGTTCAACTCAGCTTATGAAATTGATACAGACCACAGCTCCTCTTAAATAAATGCTCTTTAGTTAATAGTGATAATCTCGTTGGGTACTACAACTGTGTGAAGTCATTTGAGAAGAAAATTCTCTTGGTTTACCAGAAATGAACTCTTGCTTGTAGGAAGACACAGATCATAGGGTTTTACTCCTTTTGTGAAGGGAAATTCAGACCAGAGTTCTCATCCATGAAACACACCCTGTTTTAATGCAAGAAGCAAGCTCTTCTTTCAAGCGTCTCCAATACAGCAAGAACCATGAGCATGCCCTGAAAAAAGAACTGTGTTTCCTACCCATACGGGACCATATGTATTTCAACTCTGCGTATGAAATGATACAAACCACAGCTCCTCTTACATAAATGCGCTTTAGTTAATAGTGAGAATCGCGTTGGGTTCGTGAAGTGCAAATAATCATTTGAGCCCAAAATTCACTGGGTTTACCAGAAATGAACACTTGCATGTAGGACGATACAGATCATGGGGTTTAATTCCGTTTCTGAAGGAAAATTAACTCTAGAGTTCTCTTCCCTGAAACACACTCTGTTTTAACGCAACAAGCAAGCTTTTATTCCATAGTCTAAAATACAGCAAGAACCATGAGCATGCCCTGAAAAAAAGAACTGTTATTCCTACTCATACGGACCATATGTAGTTCAACTCTGCTTATGAAATGATAGACACCACAGCTCCTCTTACATAAATGCTCTTTAGTTAATAGTGATAATCGCGTTGGGGTCTAGAACTGTGTAAAATCATTTATCCCGAAAATTCAATTGGTTTAACAGAAATGAACTCGTGCTTGTAGGAAGACAAATATCATGGGGTTTTACTCTGTTTCTGAAGGGAAATTCAGACCAGAGTTCTCATCTATGAAACACACTCTGCTTTAATGCAAGAAGCAAGCTCTTCTTTCCAGCGTCTCCAATACAGCAAGAACCATGAGCATACCAAGAAAAAAAGAACTGTGTTTCCTGCTCATACAGACCATTTGTAGATAAACTCTGCTTATGAAACTGATACAGACCACACCTCATCTTACATAAATGCTCTTTTGTTAATAGTGAGAATAGTGTTGGGTTCGTGAACTGCGTAAAATCATTTGAGCCCAAAATTCACTTGGTTTACCAGAAATGAACTCTTGCTTGTAGGAAGACACAGATCCTGGGGTTTAACTCCGTTTCTGAAGCGAAATTCAGACCAGAGTTCTCATCCCTGAAACACACTCTGTTTTAACACAACAAGCAAGCTCTTCTTTCTAGAGGCTAAAATATAGCAAGAACCATGAGCATGCCCTGAAAAATGAACTGTGTTTCCTATTCATACGGACCATATGTAGTTCAACTCTGATTATGAAATGATACAGACCACAGCTCCTCTTACATAAATGCTCTTTAGTTAATAGTGAGAATGGCGTTGGGTTCGTGAACTGCGAAAAATCATTTGAGCACAAAATTCACTGGGTTAACTAGAATGAATTCTTGCTTGTAGGAAGACACAGATCCTGGGATTTACTCCATTTCTGAAGGGAAATTCAGACCAGTGTTCTCATCCATGAAACACACTCTGCTTTCAGTCAAGAAGCAAGCTCTTCTTTCCAGCAACTCCAATACATCAAGAACCATGAGCATGCCCAGAAAAAAAGAACTGTGTTTCCTACCTATACAGGACCATATGTATTGCAACTCTGCTTATGAAACTGATACAAACCACAGCTCCACTTATATAAATGCTCTTTAGTTAATAGTTTGAATGGCGTTGGGATTGTGATCTGCGAAAAATCATTTGAGCCCAAAAATCAATGGGTTAACCAGAAATGAATTCTTGCTTGTAGGAAGACACAGATCCTGGGATTTACTCCATTTCTGAAGGGAAATTCAGACCAGAGTTCTCATCCCTGAAAAACACTCTGTTTTAAGGCAAGAATCATCCTTTTCTTTCCAGCTTCTCCAATACAGTAAGAACCATGAGCATGCCCAGAAAAAAGAACTGTGTTTCCTACTCATACAGACCATATGTAGTTCAAATCTAATTATGAAACTGATAAAAAACCACAGCCCCTCTTACATAAATCCTCTTTAGTTAATAGTGAGTATCGCGTTTTGGTTCGTGAACTTTGAAAAATCATTTGAGACCAAAATTCCCTGGGTTTACCACAAAAGAAATCTTGCTTTTATGAAGACACAGAGCCTGGGGTTTAACTCCTTTTCTGAAGGGAAATTCAGACCACTGTTCTCATACATGAAACACACTCTGGTTTCACGCAAGAAGCAAGCGCTTCTTTCCAGTGGCTCCAATACATCAAGAAAAATTAGCATGCCCAGAAAAAAGAACTGTGTTTCCTACTCATACGGATCATAGGTAGTTCAACTCTGCTAATGAAACTGATACAAACCACAGCTCCTCTTACATAAATACTCTTTAGTTAATAGTGAGAATCGCTTTGGGTTCGTGAACTGCGAATAATCATTTGATCCCAAAATTCACTGGGTTTACCTGAAATGAACTCTTGCTTATAGGAAGACAGAGTCCAGGGGTTTAACTCCATTTCTGAAGGGAAATTCAGACCAGAGTTCTCATCTATGAAACACACTCTGCTTTAAGGCAAGAAGCAAGCTCTTCTTTCCAGCGTCTCGAATATAGCAAGAACCATGAGTATGCCCAGAAAAAAAGAATTGTGTTTCCTACTCATAGGGACCTTATGTAGTTCAACTCTGCTTATGAAACTCATACAAACCACAGCTCCTCTTACATAAATGCTCTTTAGTGAATAGTGAGAATCGCGTTGGGTTGGTGAACTGCGAAAAATCATTTGAGCCTAAAATTCACTTGGTGTAACAGAAATGAACTCTTGCTTGTAGGAAGACACAGATCCTGGGGTTTAACTCCGTTTCCGAATGGAAATTCAGACCAGAGTTCTCATCCCTGAAACACTCTCTGTTTTATGGCAAGAATCATCCTCTTCTTTCCTGCGTCTCCAATAGAGCAAGAACCACGGGCATGCCCAGAAAAAAAGAACTGTGTTTCCTACTCATAGGGACCTTATGTAGTTCAACTCTGCTTATGAAACTGATACAAAACACAGCTCCTCTTACATAAATGCTCTTTAGAGAATAGTGAGAATCGCGTTGGGTTGGTGAACTGCAAAAAATCATTTGAGCCAAAAATTCACTTGGTTTACCAGAAATGAACTCTTGCTTGTAGGAAGACACAGATCCTGGGGTTTAACTCCATTTCTGAAGGGAAATTCAGAACAGAGTTCTCATCCCTGAAACACTCTCTGTTTTATGGCAAGAATCATCCTCTTCTTTCCAGCGTCTCCAATATAGTAAGAACCATGAGCATTCCCAGAAAAAAGAACTGTGTTTCCTACTCATACAGTCCATATGTAGTTCAAATCTGCTTATGAAACTCATACAAACCACAGCTCCTCTTACATAAATGAGCTTTAGTTAATAGTGAGAATGGCGTTTGGTTCGTGAACTGTGTAAAATCATTTGAGCCCAAAATTCACTGGGTTTACCAGAAATGAACTCTTGCTTGTAGTACGATACAGATCCTAGGGTTTAACCCTGTTTCTGAAGGGAAATTCAGTCCAGAGTTCTCTTACCCGAAACGCACTCTGTTTTAACGCAACAAGCAAGCTTTTCTTTCCATAGTCTAAAATACAGCAAGAACCATGAGCATGCCCTGAAAAAAAGAACTGTTATTCCTACTCATACGGACCATATGTAGTTCAACTCTCCTTATGAAATGATACAGAACACAGCTCCTCTTAAATAAATGCTCTATAGTTAATAATTATAATCGCGTTGTGTCTAGAACTGTGTAAAATCATTTACCCCGAAAATTCACTGTGTTTACCAGAAATGAAATCTTGCTTGTAGGACTTAACAGATCCAGGGGTTTAACTCCGTTTCTGAAGGGAAATTCAGACGAGTGTTCTCATCCATGAAACACACTCTGCTTTCACGCAAGAAGCAAGCTCTTCTTTCCAGCAACTCCAATGCATCAAGAACCATGAGAATGCCCAGAAAAAAAGAACTATGTTTCCTACACATACGGGACAATATGTATTTCAACTCTGCTAATGAAACTGATACAAACCACAGCTCCTCTAACATAAATGCTCTTTAGTTTATAGTGAGAATCGCGTTGGGTTCGTGATCTGCGAATAATCATTTCAGCCCAAAATTCACTGGGTTTACCGGAAATGATCACTTGCTTGTAGGAAGACACACATCCTGGGTTTTAACTCCGTTTCTGAAGGAAATTCAGGTCAGAGTTCTCATTCCTGAAAAACACTCTGTTTTAAGGCACGAATCAACCTCTTCTATCCAGCGTCTCCAATACAGTAAGAACCATGAGCATTCCCTGAAAAAAAGAATTGTGTTTCCTACACATACAGACCATATGTAGTTCAACTCTGCTTATGAAACTGATACAAACCACAGCTCCTCTTACATAAATGCTCTTTAGTTAATAGTGAGACTCGCGTTGGGTTCATGAATTGCGAAAAATCATTTGAGCCCAAAATTCACTGGGTTTACCTGAAATGAACTCTTGCTTATAGGAAGACACAGTCCTGGGGTTTAACTCCGTTTCTGAAGGGAAATTCAGACCAGTGTTCTCATCCATGAAACACACTCTGTTTTCACCCAAAAAGCACGCTCTTCTTTTCTGCGTCTCCAATACAGCAAGAACCATGAGCATGCCCAGAAAAAAAAGAAGTGTGTTTCCTACTCATATGGAACATAAGTATTCGACTCTGCTTATGAAACTGATACAAACCACCTCTCCTCTCTCATAAATGCTCTTTAGTTAATAGTGAGAATCGCGTTGGGTTTGTGAACTGCAAATAATCATTTGAGCCCAAAATTCACTGGGTTTACCAAAAATGAACTCTTGCTTGTAGGACGATACAGATCCTGGGGTTTAACTTGGTTTCTGATGGGAAATTCAGTCCAGAGTTCTCTTCCCTGAAACACACTCTGTTTTAAAGCAACAAGCAAGCTCTTCTTTCTAGAGGCTAATATACAGCAAGAACCATGAGCATGCCCTGAATAAAAGAACTGTGTTTCCTACTCATACAGACCATTTGTAGATCAACTCGGCTTATGAAACTGATACAGACAACACCTCCTCTTACATAAATGCTCTTTTGTTAATAGTGAGAATAGTGTTGGGTTCGTGAACTGAAAATAATCATTTGAGCCCAAAATTCACTGGGTTTACCAGAAATGAACTCTTGCTTGGAGGACGAAACAGATCCTGGGGTTTAACTCTGATTCTGAAGGGATATTCAGACCAGAGTTCTCATCCCTGAAAAAAACTCTGTTTTAAGGCACGAATCAACCTCTTCTATCCAGCGTCTCCAATAGAGTAAGAACCATGAGCATTCCCTGAAAAAAAGAATTGTGTTTCCTACACATACAGACCATATGTAGTTCAACTCAGCTTATGAAACTCATACAAACCACAGCTCCTCTTACATAAATGCGCTTTAGTTAATAGTGAGAATCGCGTTTGGTTCGTGAACTGTGTAAAATCATTTGAACCCAAAATTCACTGGGTTTACCAGAAATGAACTCTTGCTTGTAGGACGATACAGATCCTGGGGTTGAACTCTGTTTCTGAAGGGAAATTCAGTCCAGAGTTCTCTTCCCCGAAACGCACTCTGTTTTAACGCAACAAGCAAGCTTTTCTTTCCATAGTCTAAAATACAGCAAGAACCATGAGCTTCCCCTGAAAAAAAGAACTGTTATTCCTACTCATACGGACCATATGTAGTTCAACTCTGCTTATGAAATGATACAGACCACAGTTCCTCTTACATAAATGCTCTTTAGTTAATAGTGATAATCGCGTTGTGTTCTAGAACTGTGTAACATCATTTATCCCGAAAATTCACTGTGTTTACCAGAAATGAACTCTTGCTTGTAGGACTTAACAGATCCTGGGGTTTAACTCCGTTTCTGAAGGGAAATTCAGACCAGAGTTCTCATCCCTGAAACACACTCTGTTTTATCGCAACAAGCAAGCTCTTCTTTCTAGAGGCTAAAATACAGCAAGAACCATGAGCATGCCCTGAATAAAAGAACTGTGTTTCCTACTCATACAGACCATTTGTAGATCAACTCGGCTTATGAAACTGATACAGACAACACCTCCTCTTACATTAATGCTCTTTTGTTAATAGTGAGAATAGTGTTGGGTTTGTGAACTGCGTAAAATCATTTGAGCCCAAAATTCACTGGGTTTACCAGAAATGAACTCTTGCTTGTAGGAAGACACAGATCCTGGGATTTAACTACGTTTCTGAAGGGAAATTCAGACCAGAGTTCTCATCCCTGAAACACTCTCTGTTTTATGGCAAGAATCATCCTCTTCTTTCCTGCGTCTCCAATAGAGCAAGAACCACGGGCATGCCCAGAAAAAAAGAACTGTGTTTCCTACTCATAGGGACCTTATGTAGTTCAACTCTGCTTATGAAACTGATACAAAACACAGCTCCTCTTACATAAATGCTCTTTAGAGAATAGTGAGAATCGCGTTGGGTTGGTGAACTGCAAAAAATCATTTGAGCCAAAAATTCACTTGGTTTACCAGAAATGAACTCTTGCTTGTAGGAAGACACAGATCCTGGGGTTTAACTCCATTTCTGAAGGGAAATTCAGAACAGAGTTCTCATCCCTGAAACACTCTCTGTTTTATGGCAAGAATCATCCTCTTCTTTCCAGCGTCTCCAATATAGTAAGAACCATGAGCATTCCCAGAAAAAAGAACTGTGTTTCCTACTCATGCAGTCCATATGTAGTTCAAATCTGCTTATGAAACTCATACAAACCACAGCTCCTCTTACATAAATGAGCTTTAGTTAATAGTGAGAATGGCGTTTGGTTCGTGAACTCTGTAAAATCATTTGAGCCCAAAATTCACTGGGTTTACCAGAAATGAACTCTTGCTTGTAGTACGATACAGATCCTAGGGTTTAACCCTGTTTCTGAAGGGAAATTCAGTCCAGAGTTCTCTTACCCGAAACGCACTCTGTTTTAACGCAACAAGCAAGCTTTTCTTTCCATAGTCTAAAATACAGCAAGAACCATGAGCATGCCCTGAAAAAAAGAACTGTTATTCCTACTCATACGGACCATATGTAGTTCAACTCTCCTTATGAAATGATACAGACCACAGCTCCTCTTAAATAAATGCTCTTTAGTTAATAATTATAATCGCGTTGTGTTCTAGAACTGTGTAAAATCATTTACCCCGAAAATTCACTGTGTTTACCAGAAATGAAATCTTGCTTGTAGGACTTAACAGATCCAGGGGTTTAACTCCGTTTCTGAAGGGAAATTCAGACGAGTGTTCTCATCCATGAAACACACTCTGCTTTCACGCAAGAAGCAAGCTCTTCTTTCCAGCAACTCCAATGCATCAAGAACCATGAGAATGCCCAGAAAAAAAGAACTATGTTTCCTACACATACGGGACAATATGTATTTCAACTCTGCTAATGAAACTGATACAAACCACAGCTCCTCTAACATAAATGCTCTTTAGTTAATAGTGAGAATCGCGTTGGGTTCGTGATCTGCGAATAATCATTTCAGCCCAAAATTCACTGGGTTTACCGGAAATGATCACTTGCTTGTAGGAAGACACACATCCTGGGTTTTAACTCCGTTTCTGAAGGAAATTCAGGTCAGAGTTCTCATTCCTGAAAAACACTCTGTTTTAAGGCACGAATCAACCTCTTCTATCCAGCGTCTCCAATACAGTAAGAACCATGAGCATTCCCTGAAAAAAAGAATTGTGTTTCCTACACATACAGACCATATGTAGTTCAACTCTGCTTATGAAACTGATACAAACCACAGCTCCTCTTACATAAATGCTCTTTAGTTAATGGTGAGACTCGCGTTGGGTTCATAAATTGCGAAAAATCATTTGAGCCCAAAATTCACTGGGTTTACCTGAAATGAACTCTTGCTTATAGGAAGACACAGTCCTGGGGTTTAACTCCGTTTCTGAAGGGAAATTCAGACCAGTGTTCTCATCCATGAAACACACTCTGTTTTCACCCAAAAAGCACGCTCTTCTTTTCTGCGTCTCCAATACAGCAAGAACCATGAGCATGCCCAGAAAAAAAAGAAGTGTGTTTCCTACTCATATGGAACATAAGTATTCGACTCTGCTTATGAAACTGATACAAACCACCTCTCCTCTCTCATAAATGCTCTTTAGTTAATAGTGAGAATCGCGTTGGGTTTGTGAACTGCAAATAATCATTTGAGCCCAAAATTCACTGGGTTTACCAAAAATGAACTCTTGCTTGTAGGACGATACAGATCCTGGGGTTTAACTTGGTTTCTGATGGGAAATTCAGTCCAGAGTTCTCTTCCCTGAAACACACTCTGTTTTAAAGCAACAAGCAAGCTCTTCTTTCTAGAGGCTAATATACAGCAAGAACCATGAGCATGCCCTGAATAAAAGAACTGTGTTTCCTACTCATACAGACCATTTGTAGATCAACTCGGCTTATGAAACTGATACAGACAACACCTCCTCTTACATAAATGCTCTTTTGTTAATAGTGAGAATAGTGTTGGGTTCGTGAACTGAAAATAATCATTTGAGCCCAAAATTCACTGAGTTTACCAGAAATGAACTCTTGCTTGGAGGACGAAACAGATCCTGGGGTTTAACTCTGATTCTGAAGGGATATTCAGACCAGAGTTCTCATCCCTGAAAAAAACTCTGTTTTGAGGCACGAATCAACCTCTTCTATCCAGCGTCTCCAATAGAGTAAGAACCATGAGCATTCCCTGAAAAAAAGAATTGTGTTTCCTACACATACAGACCATATGTAGTTCAACTCTGCTTATGAAACTCATACAAACCACAGCTCCTCTTACATAAATGCGCTTCAGTTAATAGTGAGAATCGTGTTTGGTTCGTGAACTGCGAATAATCATTTGAACCCAAAATTCACTGGGTTTACCAGAAATGAACTCTTGCTTGTAGGACGATACAGATCCTGGGGTTGAACTCTGTTTCTGAAGGGAAATTCAGTCCAGAGTTCTCTTCCCCGAAACGCACTCTGTTTTAACGCAACAAGCAAGCTTTTCTTTCCATAGTCTAAAATACAGCAAGAACCATGAGCTTCCCCTGAAAAAAAGAACTGTTATTCCTACTCATACGGACCATATGTAGTTCAACTCTGCTTATGAAATGATACAGACCACAGTTCCTCTTACATAAATGCTCTTTAGTTAATAGTGATAATCGCGTTGTGTTCTAGAACTGTGTAACATCATTTATCCCGAAAATTCACTGTGTTTACCAGAAATGAACTCTTGCTTGTAGGACTTAACAGATCCTGGGGTTTAACTCCGTTTCTGAAGGGAAATTCAGACCAGAGTTCTCATCCCTGAAACACACTCTGTTTTATCGCAACAAGCAAGCTCTTCTTTCTAGAGGCTAAAATACAGCAAGAACCATGAGCATGCCCTGAATAAGAGAACTGTGTTTCCTACTCATACAGACCATTTGTAGATCAACTCGGCTAATGAAACTGATACAGACAACACCTCCTCTTACATTAATGCTCTTTTGTTAATAGTGAGAATAGTGTTGGGTTTGTGAACTGCGTAAAATCATTTGAGCCCAAAATTCACTGGGTTTACCAGAAATGAACTCTTGCTTGTAGGAAGACACAGATCCTGGGATTTAACTACGTTTCTGAAGGGAAATTCAGACCAGAGTTCTCATCCCTGAAACACTCTCTGTTTTATGGCAAGAATCATCCTCTTCTTTCCTGCGTCTCCAATAGAGCAAGAACCACGGGCATGCCCAGAAAAAAAGAACTGTGTTTCCTACTCATAGGGACCTTATGTAGTTCAACTCTGCTTATGAAACTGATACAAAACACAGCTCCTCTTACATAAATGCTCTTTAGAGAATAGTGAGAATCGCGTTGGGTTGGTGAACTGCAAAAAATCATTTGAGCCAAAAATTCACTTGGTTTACCAGAAATGAACTCTTGCTTGTAGGAAGACACAGATCCTGGGGTTTAACTCCATTTCTGAAGGGAAATTCAGAACAGAGTTCTCATCCCTGAAACACTCTCTGTTTTATGGCAAGAATCATCCTCTTCTTTCCAGCGTCTCCAATATAGTAAGAACCATGAGCATTCCCAGAAAAAAGAACTGTGTTTCCTACTCATGCAGTCCATATGTAGTTCAAATCTGCTTATGAAACTCATACAAACCACAGCTCCTCTTACATAAATGAGCTTTAGTTAATAGTGAGAATGGGGTTTGGTTTGTGAACTGCGTAAAATCATTTGAGCCCAAAATTCACTGGGTTTACCAGAAATGAACTCTTGCTTGTAGGAAGACACAGATCCTGGGGTTTAACTCCGTTTCTGAAGGGAAATTCAGACCAGAGTTCTCATCCCTGAAACACTCTCTGTTTTATGGCAAGAATCATCCTCTTCTTTCCAGCGGCTCCAATACATCAAGAAACATGAGCATGTCAAGAAATAAAGAACTGTGTTTCCTATTTATACGGATCATAGGTAGTTCAACTCTGCTTATGAAACTGATACAAACCACAGCTCCTCTTACATAAATACTCTTTAGTTAATAGTGAGAATCGCTTTGGGTTGGTGAACTGCGAATAATCATTTGATCCCAAAATTCACTGGGTTTACCTGAAATGAACTCTTGCTTATAGGAAGACAGAGTCCAGGGGTTTAACTCCATTTCTGAAGTTAAATTCAGACCAGAGTTCTCATCTATGAAACACACTCTGCTTTAATGCAAGAAGCAAGCTCTTCTTTCCAGCGTCTCGAATATAGCAAGAACCATGAGTATGCCCAGAAAAAAAGAATTGTGTTTCCTACTCATAGGGACCTTATGTAGTTCAACTCTGCTTATGAAACTCAAACAAACCACAGCTCCTCTTACATAAATGCTCTTTAGTGAATAGTGAGAATCGCGTTGGGTTGGTGAACTGTGAAAAATCATTTGAGCCAAAAATTCACTTGGTGTAACAGAAATGAACTCTTGCTTGTAGGAAGACACAGATCCTGGGGTTTAACTCCGTTTCTGAATGGAAATTCAGACCAGAGTTCTCATCCCTGAAACACTCTCTGTTTTATGGCAAGAATCATCCTCTTCTTTCCTGCGTCTCCAATAGAGCAAGAACCACGGGCATGCCCAGAAAAAAAGAACTGTGTTTCCTACTCACAGGGACCTTATGTAGTTCAACTCTGCTTTTGAAACTGATACAAAACACAGCTCCTCTTACATAAATGCTCTTTAGAGAATAGTGAGAATCGCGTTGGGTTGGTGAACTGCAAAAAATCATTTGAGCCAAAAATTCTCTTGGTTTACCAGAAATGAACTCTTGCTTGTAGGAAGACACAGATCCTGGGGTTTAACTCCATTTCTGAAGGGAAATTCAGAACAGAGTTCTCATCCCTGAAACACTCTCTGTTTTATGGCAAGAATCATCCTCTTCTTTCCAGCGTCTCCAATATAGTAAGAACCATGAGCATTCCCAGAAAAAAGAACTGTGTTTCCTACTCATACAGTCCATATGTAGTTCAAATCTGCTTATGAAACTCATACAAACCACAGCTCCTCTTACATAAATGAGCTTTAGTTAATAGTGAGAATGGCGTTTGGTTCGTGAACTGTGTAAAATCATTTGAGCCCAAAATTCACTGGGTTTACCAGAAATGAACTCTTGCTTGTAGTACGATACAGATCCTAGGGTTTAACCCTGTTTCTGAAGGGAAATTCAGTCCAGAGTTCTCTTACCCGAAACGCACTCTGTTTTAACGCAACAAGCAAGCTTTTCTTTCCATAGTCTAAAATACAGCAAGAACCATGAGCATGCCCTGAAAAAAAGAACTGTTATTCCTACTTATACGGACCATATGTAGTTCAACTCTCCTTATGAAATGATACAGACCACAGCTCCTCTTACATAAATGCTCTTTAGGTAATAATTATAATCGCGTTGTGTTCTAGAACTGTGTAAAATCATTTACCCTGAAAATTCACTGTGTTTACCAGAAATGAAATCTTGCTTGTATGACTTAACAGATCCTGGGGTTTAACTCCGTTTCTGAAGGGAAATTCAGACGAGTGTTCTCATCCATGAAACACACTCTGCTTTCAAGCAAGAAGCAAGCTCTTCTTTCCAGCAACTCCAATGCATCAAGAACCATGAGAATGCCCAGAAAAAAAGAACTGTGTTTCCTACACATACGGGACAATATGTATTTCAACTCTGCTAATGAAACTGATACAAACCACAGCTCCTCTAACATAAATGC
The DNA here is from genome assembly GCA_949786385.1 of Onychomys leucogaster. Taxonomy (NCBI): domain Eukaryota; kingdom Metazoa; phylum Chordata; class Mammalia; order Rodentia; family Cricetidae; genus Onychomys; species Onychomys leucogaster. The sequence continues at coordinate 135,072 of CATKUP010000275.1, forward strand.
TCTTTAGTTAATAGTGAGAATCGCGTTGGGTTCGTGATCTGCGAATAATCATTTCAGCCCAAAATTCACTGGTTTTACCGGAAATGATCACTTGCTTGTAGGAAGACACAGATCCTGGGTTTTAACTCCATTTCTGAAGGAAATTCAGGTCAGAGTTCTCATTCCTGAAAAACACTCTGTTTTAAGGCAAGAATCATCCTCTTCTTTCCAGCTTCTCCAATACAGTAAGAACCATGAGCATGCCCAGAAAAAAGAACTGTGTTTCCTACTCATACAGACCATATGTAGTTCAAATCTAATTATGAAACTGATACTAACCACAGCTCCTCTTACATAAATCCTCTTTAGTTAATAGTGAGAATCACGTTTTGGTTCGTAAACTGCGAAAAATCATTTGAGCCCAAAATTCCCTGGGTTTACCACAAAAGAAATCTTGCTTTTAGGAAGACACAGATCCTGGGGTTTAACTCCTTTTCTGAAGGGAAATTCAGACCAGTGCTCTCATCCATGAAACACACTCTGTTTTAACGCAAGAAGCAAGCTCTTCTTTCCAGATTCTAAAATACAGCAAGAACCATAGCATTCCCAGAAAAAAAGAACAGTGTTTCCTAAACTTATGGACCATATGTAGTTCAACTCTGCTTATGAAATGATACAGACCACAGCTCCTCTTACATAAATACTCTTTAGTTAATAGTGATAATCACGGTGGGTTCTAGAACTGTGTAAAATCATTTGGCCTAGAATTCACTGGGTTTACAAGAAATAAACTCTTCCATGTAGGAAGACACAGATCCTGGATTTTAACTCCGATTTTGAAGGTAAATTCAGACCAGTGTTCTCATCGATGAAACACACTCTGTTTTCACGCACGAATCATCCTCTTCTTTCCAGCATCTCCAATAGAGCTAGAACCATGAGCATGCCCAGAAAAAAAGAACTGTGTTTCCTACTCATAGGGACCTTATGTAGTTCAACTCTGCTTATGAAACTGATACAATCCACAGCTCCTCTTACATAAATTCTCTTTAGTTAATAGTGAGAATAGCGTTGGGTTTATGAACTGCGAAAAATCATTTGAGCCCAAAATTCACTGGGTTAAGTAGAAATGAACTCTTGCTTGTAGATAGATACAGAACCTGGGGTTTAACTCCGTTTCTGAAGGAAAATTCTGACCAGAGTTCTCATCCATGAAAAACACTCTGTTTTAATGCAAGAAGCAAGCTCTTCTTTCCAGATTCTAAAATACAGCAAGAACCAAGAGCATGCCCTGAAAAAAAGAACTGTGTTTCCTACTCATACAGACCATTTGTAGATCAACTCTGCTTAAGAAACTGATACAGACCACACCTCCTCTTACATTAATGCTCTTTTGTTAATAGTGAAAATAGTGTTGGGTTCGTGAACTGCGTAAAATCATTTGAGTCCAAAATTCACTGGGTTTACCAGAAATGAACTCTTGCTTGTAGGAAGACACAGATCCTGGGGTTTAACTCCGTTTCTGAAGGGAAATTCAGACCAGTGTTCTCTTCCATGAAACACACTCTGTTTTCACGCACAAAGCAAGATCTTCTTTCCAGCGGCTCCAATACATCAAGAACCATGAGCATGCCAAGAAAAAAAGAACTGTGTTTCCTACTCATAAAGAACATATGTAGTTCAACTCTGCTTATGAAACTCATACAAACCACAGCTCCTCTTACATAAATGCGCTTTAGTTAATAGTGAGAATCGCGTTTGGTTCGTGAACTGCGAATAATCATTTGAGCCCAAAATTCACTGGGTTTACCAGAAATGAACTCTTGTTTGTAGGACTTAACAGATCCTGGGGTTTAACTCCGTTTCTGATGGGAAATTCAGACTAGAGTTCTCATCCCTGAAACACACTCTTTTTTTATCCGAAAAAGCAAGCTCTTCTTTCTAGAGGCTAAAATACAGCAAGAACCATGAGCATGCTCTGAAAAAAAGAACTGTGTTTCCTACTCATACGGACCATATGTAGTTCAACGCTGCTTATGAAATGATACAGACCACAGCTCCTCTTACACAAATGCTCTTTAGTTAATAGTGAGAATCACGTTGGTTTCGTGCACTCCTAAAAATCATTTGAGCCCAAAATTCACTGGGTTAACCAGAATGAATTCTTGCTTGTAGGAAGACACAGATCCTGGGGTTTAACTCCGTTTCTGAAGGGAAATTCAGACCAGTGTTCTCATCCATGAAACACACTCTGCTTTCACGTAAGAAGCAAGCTTTTATTTCCAGCAACTCCAATACATCAAGAACCATGAGCATGCCCAGAAAAAAAGAACTGTGTTTCCTACTCATAGGGACCTTATGTAGTTCAACTCTGCTTATGAAACTGATACAAACCACAGCTCCTCTTACATAAATTCTCTTTAGTTAATAGTGAGAATCGCGTTGGGTTTATGGACTGCGAAAAATCATTTGAGCCCAAAATTCCCTGGGTTAAGTAGAAATGAACTCTTGCTTGTAGGACGATACAGATCCTGGGGTTTAACTCTGTTTCTGAAGGGAAATTCAGTCCAGAGTTCTCTTCCTCGAAACGCACTCTGTTTTAACGCAACAAGCAAGCTTTTCTTTCCATAGTCTAAAATACAGCAAGAAACATGAGCATGCCCTGAAAAAAAGAACTGTGTTTCCTACTCATACGGACCATGTGTAGTTCAACGCTGCATATGAAATGATACAGACCACAGCTCCTCTTACATAAAGGCTCTTTAGTTAATAGTGAGAATCACGTTGGTTTCGTGCACTCCTAAAAATCATTTGAGCCCAAAATTCACTGGGTTAACCAGAATGAATTCTTGCTTGTAGGAAGACAGAGATCCTGGGGTTTAACTACGTTTCTGATGGGAAATTCAGACCAGTGTTCTCATCCATGAAACACACTCTGCTTTCACGCAAGAAGCAAGCTCTTCTTTCCAGCAACTCCAATACATCAAGAACCATGAGCATGCCCAGAAAAAAAGAACTGTGTTTCCTACACATACGGGACAATATGTAGTTCAACTCTGCTTATGAAACTCATACAAACCACAGCTCCTCTTACATAAATGCACTTTAGTTAATAGTGAGAATCGCGTTTGGTTCGTGAACTGCGAATAATCATTTGAGCCCAAAATTCACTGGGTTTACCAAAAATGAACTCTTGCTTGTAGGAAGACACAGATCCTGGGGTTTAACTCCGTTTCTGATGGGAAATTCAGACCAGAGTTCTCATCCCTGAAACACTCTCTGTTTTATTGCAAAAATCATCCTCTTCTTTCCAGCGGCTCCAATACATCAAGAACCATGAGCATGTCAAGAAAAAAAGAACTGTGTTTCCTATTCATACGGATCATGGTAGTTCAACTCTGCTTATGAAACTGATACAAAGCACAGCTCCTCTTACATAAATGCACTTTAGTTAATAGTGAGAATCGCGTTTGGTTCGTGAACTGCGAATAATCATTTGAGCCCAAAATTCACTGGGTTTACCAGAAATGAACTCTTGCTTGTAGGAAGACACAGATCCTGGGGTTTAACTCCGTTTCTGAAGGGAAATTCAGACCAGAGTTCTCATCCCTGAAACACTCTCTGTTTTATGGCAAGAATCATCCTCTTCTTTCCAGCGGCTCCAATACATCAAGAACCATGAGCATGTCAAGAAAGAAAGAACTGTGTTTCCTATTCATACGGATCATGGTAGTTCAACTCTGCTTATGAAACTGATACAAACCACAGCTCCGCTTACATAAATACTCTTTAGTTAATAGTGAGAATCGCGTTGGGTTCGTGAACTGCGAATAATCATTTGATCCCAAAATTCACTGGGATTACCTGAAATGAACTCTTGCATATAGGAAGACACAGTCCTGGGGTTTAACTCCGTTTCTGAAGGAAATTCAGGTCAGAGTTCTCATCCCTGAAAAACACTCTGTTTTAAGGCAAGAATCATCCTCTTCTTTCCAGCTTCTCCAATACAGTCCATATGTAGTTCAAATCTAATTTTGAAACTGATACAAACCACAGCTCCTCTTACATAAATCCTCTTTAGTTAATAGTGAGAATCACGTTTTGGTTCGTGAACTGCGAAAAATCATTTGAGCCCAAAATTCCCTGGGTTTACCACAAAAGAAATCTTGCTTTTAGGAAGACACAGATACTGGGGTTTAACTCCTTTTCTGAAGGGAAATTCAGACCAGTGCTCTCATCCATGAAACACACTCTGTTTTAACGCAAGAAGCAAGCTCTTCTTTCCAGATTCTAAAATACAGCAAGAACCATAGCATTCCCAGAAAAAAAGAACTGTGTTTCCTAAACTTATGGACCATATGTAGTTCAACTCTGCTTATGAAATGATACAGACCACAGCTCCTCTTACATAAATACTCTTTAGTTAATAGTGATAATCACGGTGGGCTCTAGAACTGTGTAAAATCATTTGGCCCAGAATTCACTGGGTTTACCAGAAATAAACTCTTCCATGTAGGAAGACACATATCCTGGATTTTAACTCCGATTTTGAAGGTAAATTCAGACCAGTGTTCTCATCGATGAAACACACTCTGTTTTCACCCAAGAATCATCCTCTTCTTTCCAGCATCTCCAATAGACCAAGAACCATGAGCATGCCCAGAAAAAAGAACTGTGTTTCCTACTCATAGGGACCTTATGTAGTTCAACTCTGCTTTTGAAACTGATACAAACCACAGCTCCTCTTACATAAATTCTCGTTAGTTAATAGTGAGAATCGCGTTGGGTTTATGGACTGCGAAAAATCATTTCAGCCCAAAATTCCCTGGGTTAAGTAGAAATGAACTCTTGCTTGTAGATAGATACAGAACCTGGGGTTTAACTCCGTTTCTGAAGGGAAATTCAGACCAGAGTTCTCATCCATGAAAAACACTCTGTTTTAACGCAAGAAGCAAGCTCTTCTTTCCAGATTCTAAAATACAGCAAGAACCATGAGCATGCCCTGAAAAAAAGAACTGTGTTTCTTACTCATACAGACCATTTGTAGATCAACTCTGCTTAAGAAACTGATACAGACCACACCTCCTCTTACATTAATGCTCTTTTGCTAATAGTGAAAATAGTGTTGGGTTCGTGAACTGCGTAAAATAATTTGAGCCCAAAAGTCACTGGGTTTACCAGAAATGAACTCTTGCTTGTAGGAAGACACAGATCCTGGGGTTTAACTCCGTTTCTGAAGGGAAATTCAGACCAGAGTTCTCATCCCTGAAACACTCTCTGTTTTATGGCAAGAATCATCCTCTTCTTTCCAGCGGCTCCAATACATCAAGAACCATGAGCATGTCAAGAAAAAAAGAACTGTGTTTCCTATTCATACGGATCATGTTAGTTCAACTCTGCTTATGAAACTGATACAAACCACAGCTCCTCTTACATAAATGTTCTTTAGTTAATAGTGAGAATCGCGTTGGGTTCATGAATTGCGAAAAATCATTTGAGCCCAAAATTCACTGTGTTTACCTGAAATGTACTCCTGCTTATAGGAAGACACAGTCCTGGGTTTTAACTCCGTTTCTGAAGGGAAATTCAGACCAGAGTTCTCATCTATGCAACACACTCTGCTTTAGTGCAAGAAGCAAGCTCTTCTTTCCAGCGTCTCGAATAGAGCAAGAACCATGAGTATGCCCAGAAAAAAAGTACTGTGTTTCCTACTCATAGGGACCTTATGTAGTTCAACTCTGCTTATGAAACTGATACAAACCACAGCTCCTCTTACATAAATGCTCTTTAGTGAATAGTGAGAATCGCGTTGGGTTGGTGAACTGCGAAAAATTATTTGAGCCAAAAATTCACTTGGTTTAACAGAAATGAACTCTTGCTTGTAGGAAGACACAGATCCTGGGGTTTAACTCCGTTTCTGAATGGAAATTCAGACCAGAGTTCTCATCCCTGAAACACTCTCTGTTTTTTGGCAAGAATCATCCTCTTCTTTCCTGCGTCTCCAATAGAGCAAGAACCATGGGCATGCCCAGAAAAAAAGAACTGTGTTTCCTACTCATAGGGACCTTATGTAGTTCAACTCTGCTTAAGAACCTGATAAAAAACACAGCTCCTCTTACATAAATGCTCTTTAGTGAATAGTGAGAATCACGTTGGGTTGTTGAACTGCGAAAGATAATTTGAGCCAAAAATTCACTTGGTTTACCAGAAATGAACTCTTGCTTGTAGGAAGACACAGATCCTGGGGTTTAACTCCGTTTCTGAAGGGAAATTCAGACCAGAGTTCTCGTCGCTGAAACACGCTCTGTTTTATGGCAAGAATCATCCTCTTCTTTCCAGCGTCTCCAATATAGTAAGAACGATGAGCATTCCCAGAAAAAAGAACTGTGTTTCCTACTCATACAGACCATATGTAGTTCAACTCTGCTTATGCAACTCATACAAACCACAGCTACTCTTACATAAATGCGCTTTAGTTAATAGTGAGAATCGCGTTTGGTTCGTGAACTGTGTAAAATCATTTGAGCCCAAAATTCACTGGGTTTACCAGAAATGAACTCTTGTTTGTAGTACGATACAGATCCTCGGGTTTAACTCTGTTTCTGAAGGGAAATTCAGTCCAGAGTTCTCTTTCCCGAAACGCACTCTGTTTTAAAGCAACAAGCAAGCTCTTCCTTCTAGAGGCTAAAATATAGCAAGAACCATGAGATTGCCCTGAAAAAAAGAACTGTGTTTCCTACTCATACGGACCATATGTAGTTCAACTCTGCTTATGAAATGATACAGACCACAGCTCCTCTTACATAAATGCTCTTTAGTTAATAGTGAGAATCACGTTGGGTTCATGCACTGCGAAAAATCTTTTGAGCCCAAAATTCACTGGGTTAACCAGAATGAATTCTAGCTTGTAGAAAGACACAGATCCTGGGGTTTAACTCCGTTTCTGAAGGGAAATTCAGACCAGTGTTCTCATCCATGAAACACACTCTGCTTTCACGCAAGAAGCAAGCTCTTCTTTCCAGCAACTCCAATACATCAAGAACCATGAGATTGCCCAGAAAAAAAGAACTGTGTTTCCTACACATATGGGACAATATGTATTTCAACTCTGCTTATGAAACTGATACAAACCACAGCTCCTCTAACATAAATGCTCTTTAGTTAATAGTGAGAATCAGTTTGGGTTGGTGAACTGTGAAAAATAATTTGAGAACAAAATTCTCTTGGTTTTCCAGAAATGAACTCTTGCTTGTAGGAAGACACAGATCCTGGGGTTTAACTCCGTTTCTGAAGGGAAATTCAGACCAGATCTCTCGTCCCTGAAACACTCTCTTTTTTATGTCAAGAATCATCCTCTTCTTTCTACCGTCTCCAATATAGTAGGAACAATGAGCATTCCCAGAAAAAAGAACTGTGTTTCCTACTCATACAGATCATATGTAGTTCAACTCTGCTTATGAAACTGATACAAACAACAGCACCTCGAACATAAATGCTCTTTAGTGAATAGTGAGAATCGCGTTGGGTTGTTGAACTGCGAAAGATAATTTGAGCCAAATTCACTTGGTTTACCAGAAATGAACTCTTGCTTGTAGGAAGACACAGATCCTGGGGTTTAACTCCGTTTCTGAAGGGAAATTCAGACCAGAGTTCTCGTCGCTGAAACACGCTCTGTTTTATGGCAAGAATCATCCTCTTCTTTCCAGCGTCTCCAATATAGTAAGAACGATGAGCATTCCCAGAAAAATGAACTGTGTTTCCTACTCATACAGACCATATGTAGTTCAACTCTGCTTATGCAACTCATACAAACCACAGCTACTCTTACATAAATGCGCTTTAGTTAATAGTGAGAATCGCGTTTGGTTCGTGAACTGTGTAAAATCATTTGAGCCCAAAATTCACTGGGTTTACCAGAAATGAACTCTTGTTTGTAGTACGATACAGATCCTCGGGTTTAACTCTGTTTCTGAAGGGAAATTCAGTCCAGAGTTCTCTTTCCCGAAACGCACTCTGTTTTAAAGCAACAAGCAAGCTCTTCCTTCTAGAGGCTAAAATATAGCAAGAACCATGAGATTGCCCTGAAAAAAAGAACTGTGTTTCCTACTCATACGGACCATATGTAGTTCAACTCTGCTTATGAAATGATACAGACCACAGCTCCTCTTACATAAATGCTCTTTAGTTAATAGTGAGAATCACGTTGGGTTCATGCACTGCGAAAAATCTTTTGAGCCCAAAATTCACTGGGTTAACCAGAATGAATTCTAGCTTGTAGGAAGACACAGATCCTGGGGTTTAACTCCGTTTCTGAAGGGAAATTCAGACCAGTGTTCTCATCCATGAAACACACTCTGCTTTCACGCAAGAAGCAAGCTCTTCTTTCCAGCAACTCCAATACATCAAGAACCATGAGATTGCCCAGAAAAAAAGAACTGTGTTTCCTACACATATGGGACAATATGTATTTCAACTCTGCTTATGAAACTGATACAAACCACAGCTCCTCTAACATAAATGCTCTTTAGTTAATAGTGAGAATCAGTTTGGGTTGGTGAACTGTGAAAAATAATTTGAGAACAAAATTCTCTTGGTTTTCCAGAAATGAACTCTTGCTTGTAGGAAGACACAGATCCTGGGGTTTAACTCCGTTTCTGAAGGGAAATTCAGACCAGATCTCTCGTCCCTGAAACACTCTCTTTTTTATGTCAAGAATCATCCTCTTCTTTCTACCGTCTCCAATATAGTAGGAACAATGAGCATTCCCAGAAAAAAGAACTGTGTTTCCTACTCATACAGATCATATGTAGTTCAACTCTGCTTATGAAACTGATACAAACAACAGCACCTCGAACATAAATGCTCTTTAGTTAATAGTGAGAATCGCGTTGGGTTCGTGAGAAGTGAAAAATCATTTGTGCCCAAAATTCACTGGGTTTACCAGAAATGAACACTTGCTTGTAGGAAGACACAGATCCTGGGTTTTAACTCCGTTTCTCAAGGAAATTCAGACCAGAGTTCTCATCCCTGAAAAACACTCTGTTTTAAGGCAAGAATCATCCTCTTCTTTCCAGCATCTCCAATACAGCAAGAACCATGGGCATGCCCGGAGAAAAGAACTGTGTTTCTTACTCATACAGACCATATGTAGTTCAAATCTAATTGTGAAACTGATACAAACCACAGCTCCTCTTACATAAATGCTCTTTAGTTAATAGTGAGAATCGCGTTTTGGTTCGTGAATTGCGAAAAATCATTTGAGCCCAAAAATCCCTGGGTTTACCACGAAAGAAATCTTGCTTTTAGGAAGAAACAGAGCCTGGGGTTTAACTCCTTTTCTGAAGGGAAATTCAGACCAGTGTTCTCATCCATGAAACACACTCTGTTTTCACGCAAGAAGCAAGCTCTTCTTTCCAGCGTCTCCAATACATCAAGAACAATGAGCATGCCCAGAAAAAAGAACTGTGTTTCCTACTCATTCGGACCATATGTAGTTCAACTCTGCTTATGAAACTGATAAAAACCACAGCTCCTCTTACATAAATGCTCTTTAGTTAATTGTGAGAATCGCGTTGGGTTGGTGAACTGTGAAAAATCATTTGAGCCCCAAATTCACTTGGTTTACCAGAAATGAACTCTTGCTTGTAGGAAGACACAGATCCTGGGGTTTAACTCCGTTTCTGAAGGGATATTCAGACCAGATTTCTCATCCCCGAAAAAAACTCTGTTTTAGGCAAGAATCAACCTCTTCTATCCAGCGTCTCCAATACAGTAAGAACCATGAGCATTCCCTGAAAAAAAGAATTGTGTTTCCTACACATACGGACCATATGTAGTTCAACTCTGCTTATGAAACTGATACAAACCACAGCTCCTCTTACATAAATGCTCTTTAATTAATAGTGAGAATCGCGTTTGGTTCATGAATTGCGAAAAATCATTTGAGCCCAAAATACACTGGGTTTACCTGAAATGAACTCCTGCTTATAGGAAGACACAGTCCTGGGGTTTAACTCCGTTTCTGAAGGCAAATTCAGACCAGAGTTCTCATCTATGAAACATACTCTGCTTTAATGCAAGAAGCAAGCTCTTCTTTCCAGCGTCTCAAATACAGCAAGAACCATGAGCATGCCCAGAAAAAAAGAACTGTGTTTCCTACTCATAGGGACCTTATGTAGTTCAACTCTGCTTATGAAACTGATACAAACCACAGCTCCTCTTACATAAATGCTCTTTATTGAATAGTGAGAATCGCGTTGGGTTGGTGAACTGCAAAAAAACATTTGAGCCAAAAATTCACTTGGTTTACCAGAATTGAACTCTTGCTTGTAGAAAGATACAGATCCTGGGGTTTAACTCCGTTTCTGAGTGGAAATTCAGACCAGAGTTCTCATCCATGAAAGACCCTCAGAATTAACCCAAGAAGCAAGCTCTTCTTTCCAGAATCTAAAATACAGCAAGAACCATGAGCATGCCCAGAAAAAAAGAACAGTGTTTCCTACTCATACAGACCATTTGTAGATCAACTCTGCTTATGAAACTGATACAGACCACACCTCCTCTTTCATAAATGCTCTTTTTTTAATAGTGAGAATCGCGTTGTGTTGGTGAACTGTGAAAAATCATTTGAGCCAAAAATTCACTTGGTTTAACAGAAATGAACTCTTGCTTGTAGGAAGACACAGATCCTGGGGTTTAACTCCGTTTCTGAATGGAAATTCAGACCAGAGTTCTCATCCCTGAAACACTCTCTGTTTTTTGGCAAGAATCATCCTCTTCTTTCCTGCGTCTCCAATAGAGCAAGAACATGGGCATGCCCAGAAAAAAAGAACTGTGTTTCCTACTCATAGGGAGCTTATGTAGTTCAACTCTGCTTATGAAACTGATACAAAACACAGCTCCTCTTACATAAATGCTCTTTAGTGAATAGTGAGAATCGCGTTGGGTTGTTGAACTGCGAAAGAACATTTGAGCCAAAAATTCACTTGGTTTACGAGAAATGAACGCTTGCTTGTAGGAAGACACAGATCCTGGGGTTTAACTCCGTTTCTGAAGGGAAATTCAGACCAGAGTTCTCATCCCTGAAACAAGCTCTGTTTTATGGCAAGAATCATCCTCTTCTTTCCAGCGTCTCCAATATAGTAAGAACGATGAGCATTCCCAGAAAAAAGAACTGTGTTTCCTAGTCATACAGACCATATGTAGTTCAACTCTGCTTATGCAACTCATACAAACCACAGCTCCTCTTACATAAATGCGCTTTAGTTAATAGTGAGAATCGCGTTTGGTTCGTGAACTCTGTAAAATCATTTGAGACCAAAATTCACTGGGTTTACCAGAAATGAACTCTTGCTTGTAGTACGATACAGATCCTCGGGTTTAACTCTGTTTCTGAAGGGAAATTCAGTCCAGAGTTCTCTTACCCGAAACGCACTCTGTTTTAAAGCAACAAGCAAGCTTTTCTTTCCATAGTCTAAAATACAGCAAGAACCATGAGCATGCCCTGAACAAAAGAACTGTGTTTCCTACTCATACAGACCATTTGTAGTTCAACTCTGCTTATGAAATGATACAGACCACAGCTCCTCTTACATAAATCCTATTTAGTTAATAGTTATAATCGCGTTGTGTTCTAGAACTGTGCAAAATCATTTACCCCGAAAATTCACTCTGTTTACCAGAAATGAACTCTTGCTTGTAGGACTTAACAGATCCTGGGGTTTAACACCGTTTCTGAAGGGAAATTCAGACCAGAGTTCTCATCCCTGAAACACACTCTGTTTTATCGCAACAAGCAAGCTCTTCTTTCTAGAGGCTAAAATACAGCAAGAACCATGAGATTGCCCTGAAAAAAAGAACTGTGTTTCCTACTCATACGGACCATATGTAGTTCAACTCTGCTTATGAAATGATACAGACCACAGCTCCTCTTACATAAATGCTCTTTAGTTAATAGTGAGAATCGCGTTTGGTTCATGAATTGTGAAAAATCATTTGAGCCCAAAATTCACTGGGTTTACCTGAAATGAACTCCTGCTTATAGGAAGACACAGTCCTCGGGTTTAACTCCGTTTCTGAAGGCAAATTCAGACCAGAGTTCTCATCTATGAAACACACTCTGCTTTAATGCAAGAAGCAAGCTCTTCTTTCCAGCGTCTCAAATACAGCAAGAACCATGAGCATGCCCAGAAAAAAAGAACTGTGTTTCCTACTCATAGGGACCTGATGTAGTTCAACTCTGCTTATGAAACTGATACAAACCACATCTCCTCTTACATAAATTCTCTTTAGTGAATAGTGAGAATCGCGTTGGGTTGGTGAACTGCGAAAAAACATTTGAGCCCAAAATTCACTGGGTTTGCCTGAAATGAACTCCTGCTTATAGGAAGACACAGTCCTGGGGTTTAACTCCGTTTCTGAAGGCAAATTTAGACCAGAGTTCTCATCTATGAAACACACTCTGCTTTAATGCAAGAAGCAAGCTCTTCTTTCCAGCATCTCGAATACAGCAAGAACCATGAGCATGCGCAGAAAAAAAGAACAGTGTTTCCTACTCATACAGACCATTTGTAGATCAACTCTGCTTATGAAACTGATACAGACCACACCTCCTCTTTCATAAATGCTCTTTTGTTAATAGTGAGAATAGTATTGGGTTCGTGAACTGCGAAAAATCATTTGAGCCCAAAATTCACCGGGTTTACCAGAAATGAACTCTTGCTTGTAGGAAGACACAGATCCTGGGGTTTAACTCCGTTTCTGAAGGGATATTCAGACTAGAGTTCTCATCCCTGAAAAAAACTCTGTTTTAAGGCAAGAATCAACCTCTTCTATCCAGCGTCTCCAATACAGTAAGAACCATGAGCATTCCCTGAAAAAAAGAAATGTGTTTCCTACACATAAGGACCATATGTAGTTCAACTCTGCTTATGAAACTGATACAAACCACAGCTCCCCTTACATAAAAGCTCTTTAATTAATAGTGAGAATCGCGTTGGGTTCATGAATTGTGAAAAATCATTTGAGCCCAAAATTCACTGGGTTTACCTGAAATGAAATCCTGCTTATAGGAATACACAGTCCTGGGGTTTAACTCCGTTTCTGAAGGCAAATTCAGACCAGAGTTCTCATCTATGAAACACAATCTGCTTTATTGCAAGAAGCAAGCTCTTCTTTACAGCGTCTCGAATAGAGCAAGAACCATGAGTATGCACAGAAAAAAAGAACTGTGTTTCCTACTCATAGGGACCTTATGTAGTTCAACTCTGCTTATGAAACTGATACAAACCACAGCTCCTCTTACATAAATGCTTTTTAGTGAATAGTGAGAATCGCGTTGGGTTGGTGAACTGCAAAAAATCATTTGAGCCAAAAATTCACTTGGTTTACCACAAATGAACTCTTGCTTGTAGGAAGACAAAGATCCTGGGGTTAACTCCATTTCTGAAGGGAAATTAAGACCAGAGTTCTCATCCCTGAAACACTCTCTGTTTTATGGCAAGAATCATCCTCTTCTTTCCAGCATCTCCAATACAGTAAGAACCATGAGCATGCCCAGAAAAAAAGAACTGTGTTTCCTACTCAAAGGGACCTTATGTAGTTCAACTCTGCTTATGAAACTGATATAAACCACAGCTCCTCTTACATAAATGCTCTTTAGTTAATAGTGAGAATCGTGTTGGGTTTATGAACTGCGAAAAATCATTTGAGCCCAAAATTGACTGGGTTAACCAGAAATGAACTCTTGCTTGTAGATAGATACAGATCCTGGGGTTTAACTCCGATTCTGAAGGGAAATTCAGACCAGAGTTCTCATCCATTAAACACACTCTGTTTTAACGCAAGAAGCAAGCTCTTCTTTCCAGATTCTAAAACACAGCAAGATCCATGAGCATGCCCTGAAAAAAAGAACTGTGTTTCCTACTCATACAGACTATTTGTAGATCAACTCCACTTATGAAACTGATACAGACCACACCTCCTCTTACATAAATGCTCTTTTGTTAATAGTGAGAATAGTGTTGAGTTCGTGAACTGCAAAAAATCATTTGAGCCCAAAATTCACTGGGTTTACCAGAAATGAACTCTTGCTTGTAGGAAGACACAGATCCTGGGGTTTAACTCCGTTTCTGAAGGGAATTTAAGACCAGTGTTCTCTTCCATGAAACACACTCTGTTTTCACGCACGAAGCAAGCTCTTCTATCCAGCAGCTCCAATACATCAAGAACCATGAACATATCAAGAAAAAAAGAACTGTGTTTCCTATTCATACGGACCATATGTAGTTCAACTCTGCTTATGAAACTGATACAAACCACAGCTCCTCTTACATAAATGCTCTTTAGTGAATAGTGAGAATCGCGTTGGGTTGGTGAACTGCGAAAAAACATTTGAGCCAAAAATTCACTTGGTTTACCAGAATTGAACTCTTGCTTGTAGAAAGATACAGATCCTGGGGTTGAACTCCGTTTCTGAAGGGAAATTCAGACCAGAGTTCTCATCCATGAAACACTCTCTGTTTTTTGGCAAGAATCATCCTCTTCTTTCCTGCGTCTCCAATAGAGCAAGAACCATGGGCATGCCCAGAAAAAAAGAACTGTGTTTCCTACTCATAGGGAGCTTATGTAGTTCAACTCTGCTTATGAAACTGATACAACACAGCTCCTCTTACATAAATGCTCTTTAGTTAATAGTGAGAATCGCGTTGGGTTGTTGAACTGCGAAAGATCCTTTGAGCCAAAAATTCACTTGGTTTACCAGAAATGAACTCTTGCTTGTAGGAAGACACAGATCCTGGGGTTTAACTCCGTTTCTGAAGGGAAATTCAGACCAGAGTTCTCATCCCTGAAACACGCTCTGTTTTATGGCAAGAATCATCCTCTTCTTTCCAGCGTCTCCAATATAGCAAGAACGATGAGCATTCCCAGAAAAAAGAACTGTGTTTCCTACTCATACAGACCATATGTAGTTCAATTCTGCTTATGCAACTCATACAAACCACAGCTCCTCTTACATAAATGCGCTTTAGTTAATAGTGAGAATCGCGTTTGGTTCGTGAACTGTGTAAAATCATTTGAGCCCAAAATTCACTGGGTTTACCAGAAATGAACTCTTGCTTGTAGTACAATACAGATCCTGTGGTTTAACTCTGTTTCTGAAGGGAAATTCAGTCCAGAGTTCTCTTACCTGAAACGCACTCTGTTTTAACGCAACAAGCAAGCTTTTCTTTCCATAGTCTTAAATAGAGCAAGAACCATGAGCATGCCCTGAAAAAAAGAACTGTTATTCCTACTCATACGGACCATATGTAGATCAACTCTGCTTATCAAATGATACAGACCACAGCTCCTCTTACATAAATGCTATTTAGTTAATAGTTATAATCGCGTTGTGTTCTAGAACTGTGCAAAATAATTTACCCCGAAAATTCACTGTGTTTACCAGAAATGAACTCTTGCTTGCAGGACTTAACAGATCCTGGGGTTTAACTCCGTTTCTGAAGGGAAATTCAGACCAGAGTTCTCATCCCTGAAACACACTCTGTTTTATCGCAACAAGCAAGCTCTTCTTTCTAGAGGCTAAAATATAGCAAGAACCATGAGATTGCCCTGAAAAAAAGAACTGTGTTTCCTACTCATACGGACCATATGTAGTTCAACTCTGCTTATGAAATGATACAGACCACAGCTCCTCTTACATAAATGCTCTTTAGTTAATAGTGAGAATCACGTTGGGTTCATGCACTGCGAAAAATCTTTTGAGCCCAAAATTCACTGGGTTAACCAGAATGAATTCTAGCTTGTAGGAAGACACAGATCCTGGGGTTTAACTCCGTTTCTGAAGGGAAATTCAGACCAGTGTTCTCATCCATGAAACACACTCTGCTTTCACGCAAGAAGCAATCTCTTCTTTCCAGCAACTCCAATACATCAAGAACCATGAGATTGCCCAGAAAAAAAGAACTGTGTTTCCTACACATATGGGACAATATGTATTTCAACTCTGCTTATGAAACTGATACAAACCACAGCTCCTCTAACATAAATGCTCTTTAGTTAATAGTGAGAATCAGTTTGGGTTGGTGAACTGTGAAAAATAATTTGAGAACAAAATTCTCTTGGTTTTCCAGAAATGAACTCTTGCTTGTAGGAAGACACAGATCCTGGGGTTTAACTCCGTTTCTGAAGGGAAATTCAGACCAGATCTCTCGTCCCTGAAACACTCTCTTTTTTATGTCAAGAATCATCCTCTTCTTTCTACCGTCTCCAATATAGTAGGAACAATGAGCATTCCCAGAAAAAAGAACTGTGTTTCCTACTCATACAGATCATATGTAGTTCAACTCTGCTTATGAAACTGATACAAACAACAGCACCTCGAACATAAATGCTCTTTAGTTAATAGTGAGAATCGCGTTGGGTTCGTGAAAAGTGAAAAATCATTTGAGCCCAAAATTCACTGGGTTTACCAGAAATGAACACTTGCTTGTAGGAAGACACAGATCCTGGGTTTTAACTCCGTTTCTCAAGGAAATTCAGACCAGAGTTCTCATCCCTGAAAAACACTCTGTTTTAAGGCAAGAATCATCCTCTTCTTTCCAGCATCTCCAATACAGCAAGAACCATGGGCATGCCCGGAAAAAAGAACTGTGTTTCTTACTCATACAGACCATATGTAGTTCAAATCTAATTGTGAAACTGATACAAACCACAGCTCCTCTTACATAAATGCTCTTTAGTTAATAGTGAGAATCGCGTTTTGGTTCGTGAATTGCGAAAAATCATTTGAGCCCAAAAATCCCTGGGTTTACCACGAAAGAAATCTTGCTTTTAGGAAGAAACAGAGCCTGGGGTTTAACTCCTTTTCTGAAGGGAAATTCAGACCAGTGTTCTCATCCATGAAACACACTCTGTTTTCACGCAAGAAGCAAGCTCTTCTTTCCAGCGTCTCCAATACAGTAAGAACCATGAGCATGCCCAGAAAAAAAGAACTGTGTTTCCTACTCAAAGGGACCTTATGTAGTTCAACTCTGCTTATGAAACTGATATAAACCACAGCTCCTCTTACATAAATGCTCTTTAGTTAATAGTGAGAATCGTGTTGGGTTTATGAACTGCGAAAAATCATTTGAGCCCAAAATTGACTGGGTTAACCAGAAATGAACTCTTGCTTGTAGATAGATACAGATCCTGGGGTTTAACTCCGATTCTGAAGGGAAATTCAGACCAGAGTTCTCATCCATTAAACACACTCTGTTTTAACGCAAGAAGCAAGCTCTTCTTTCCAGATTCTAAAACACAGCAAGATCCATGAGCATGCCCTGAAAAAAAGAACTGTGTTTCCTACTCATACAGACTATTTGTAGATCAACTCCACTTATGAAACTGATACAGACCACACCTCCTCTTACATAAATGCTCTTTTGTTAATAGTGAGAATAGTGTTGAGTTCGTGAACTGCAAAAAATCATTTGAGCCCAAAATTCACTGGGTTTACCAGAAATGAACTCTTGCTTGTAGGAAGACACAGATCCTGGGGTTTAACTCCGTTTCTGAAGGGAATTTAAGACCAGTGTTCTCTTCCATGAAACACACTCTGTTTTCACGCACGAAGCAAGCTCTTCTATCCAGCAGCTCCAATACATCAAGAACCATGAACATGTCAAGAAAAAAAGAACTGTGTTTCCTATTCATACGGACCATATGTAGTTCAACTCTGCTTATGAAACTGATACAAACCACAGCTCCTCTTACATAAATGCTCTTTAGTGAATAGTGAGAATCGCGTTGGGTTGGTGAACTGCGAAAAAACATTTGAGCCAAAAATTCACTTGGTTTACCAGAATTGAACTCTTGCTTGTAGAAAGATACAGATCCTGGGGTTGAACTCCGTTTCTGAAGGGAAATTCAGACCAGAGTTCTCATCCATGAAACACTCTCTGTTTTTTGGCAAGAATCATCCTCTTCTTTCCTGCGTCTCCAATAGAGCAAGAACCATGGGCATGCCCAGAAAAAAAGAACTGAGTTTCCTACTCATAGGGAGCTTATGTAGTTCAACTCTGCTTATGAAACTGATACAACACAGCTCCTCTTACATAAATGCTCTTTAGTTAATAGTGAGAATCGCGTTGGGTTGTTGAACTGCGAAAGATCCTTTGAGCCAAAAATTCACTTGGTTTACCAGAAATGAACTCTTGCTTGTAGGAAGACACAGATCCTGGGGTTTAACTCCGTTTCTGAAGGGAAATTCAGACCAGAGTTCTCATCCCTGAAACACGCTCTGTTTTATGGCAAGAATCATCCTCTTCTTTCCAGCGTCTCCAATATAGCAAGAACGATGAGCATTCCCAGAAAAAAGAACTGTGTTTCCTACTCATACAGACCATATGTAGTTCAATTCTGCTTATGCAACTCATACAAACCACAGCTCCTCTTACATAAATGCGCTTTAGTTAATAGTGAGAATCGCGTTTGGTTCGTGAACTGTGTAAAATCATTTGAGCCCAAAATTCACTGGGTTTACCAGAAATGAACTCTTGCTTGTAGTACAATACAGATCCTGTGGTTTAACTCTGTTTCTGAAGGGAAATTCAGTCCAGAGTTCTCTTACCTGAAACGCACTCTGTTTTAACGCAACAAGCAAGCTTTTCTTTCCATAGTCTTAAATAGAGCAAGAACCATGAGCATGCCCTGAAAAAAAGAACTGTTATTCCTACTCATACGGACCATATGTAGATCAACTCTGCTTATCAAATGATACAGACCACAGCTCCTCTTACATAAATGCTATTTAGTTAATAGTTATAATCGCGTTGTGTTCTAGAACTGTGCAAAATAATTTACCCCGAAAATTCACTGTGTTTACCAGAAATGAACTCTTGCTTGCAGGACTTAACAGATCCTGGGGTTTAACTCCGTTTCTGAAGGGAAATTCAGACCAGAGTTCTCATCCCTGAAACACACTCTGTTTTATCGCAACAAGCAAGCTCTTCTTTCTAGAGGCTAAAATATAGCAAGAACCATGAGATTGCCCTGAAAAAAAGAACTGTGTTTCCTACTCATACGGACCATATGTAGTTCAACTCTGCTTATGAAATGATACAGACCACAGCTCCTCTTACATAAATGCTCTTTAGTTAATAGTGAGAATCACGTTGGGTTCATGCACTGCGAAAAATCTTTTGAGCCCAAAATTCACTGGGTTAACCAGAATGAATTCTAGCTTGTAGGAAGACACAGATCCTGGGGTTTAACTCCGTTTCTGAAGGGAAATTCAGACCAGTGTTCTCATCCATGAAACACACTCTGCTTTCACGCAAGAAGCAATCTCTTCTTTCCAGCAACTCCAATACATCAAGAACCATGAGATTGCCCAGAAAAAAAGAACTGTGTTTCCTACACATATGGGACAATATGTATTTCAACTCTGCTTATGAAACTGATACAAACCACAGCTCCTCTAACATAAATGCTCTTTAGTTAATAGTGAGAATCAGTTTGGGTTGGTGAACTGTGAAAAATAATTTGAGAACAAAATTCTCTTGGTTTTCCAGAAATGAACTCTTGCTTGTAGGAAGACACAGATCCTGGGGTTTAACTCCGTTTCTGAAGGGAAATTCAGACCAGATCTCTCGTCCCTGAAACACTCTCTTTTTTATGTCAAGAATCATCCTCTTCTTTCTACCGTCTCCAATATAGTAGGAACAATGAGCATTCCCAGAAAAAAGAACTGTGTTTCCTACTCATACAGATCATATGTAGTTCAACTCTGCTTATGAAACTGATACAAACAACAGCACCTCGAACATAAATGCTCTTTAGTTAATAGTGAGAATCGCGTTGGGTTCGTGAAAAGTGAAAAATCATTTGAGCCCAAAATTCACTGGGTTTACCAGAAATGAACACTTGCTTGTAGGAAGACACAGATCCTGGGTTTTAACTCCGTTTCTCAAGGAAATTCAGACCAGAGTTCTCATCCCTGAAAAACACTCTGTTTTAAGGCAAGAATCATCCTCTTCTTTCCAGCATCTCCAATACAGCAAGAACCATGGGCATGCCCGGAAAAAAGAACTGTGTTTCTTACTCATACAGACCATATGTAGTTCAAATCTAATTGTGAAACTGATACAAACCACAGCTCCTCTTACATAAATGCTCTTTAGTTAATAGTGAGAATCGCGTTTTGGTTCGTGAATTGCGAAAAATCATTTGAGCCCAAAAATCCCTGGGTTTACCACGAAAGAAATCTTGCTTTTAGGAAGAAACAGAGCCTGGGGTTTAACTCCTTTTCTGAAGGGAAATTCAGACCAGTGTTCTCATCCATGAAACACACTCTGTTTTCACGCAAGAAGCAAGCTCTTCTTTCCAGCGTCTCCAATACAGTAAGAACCATGAGCATGCCCAGAAAAAAAGAACTGTGTTTCCTACTCAAAGGGACCTTATGTAGTTCAACTCTGCTTATGAAACTGATATAAACCACAGCTCCTCTTACATAAATGCTCTTTAGTTAATAGTGAGAATCGTGTTGGGTTTATGAACTGCGAAAAATCATTTGAGCCCAAAATTGACTGGGTTAACCAGAAATGAACTCTTGCTTGTAGATAGATACAGATCCTGGGGTTTAACTCCGATTCTGAAGGGAAATTCAGACCAGAGTTCTCATCCATTAAACACACTCTGTTTTAACGCAAGAAGCAAGCTCTTCTTTCCAGATTCTAAAACACAGCAAGATCCATGAGCATGCCCTGAAAAAAAGAACTGTGTTTCCTACTCATACAGACTATTTGTAGATCAACTCCACTTATGAAACTGATACAGACCACACCTCCTCTTACATAAATGCTCTTTTGTTAATAGTGAGAATAGTGTTGAGTTCGTGAACTGCAAAAAATCATTTGAGCCCAAAATTCACTGGGTTTACCAGAAATGAACTCTTGCTTGTAGGAAGACACAGATCCTGGGGTTTAACTCCGTTTCTGAAGGGAATTTAAGACCAGTGTTCTCTTCCATGAAACACACTCTGTTTTCACGCACGAAGCAAGCTCTTCTATCCAGCAGCTCCAATACATCAAGAACCATGAACATGTCAAGAAAAAAAGAACTGTGTTTCCTATTCATACGGACCATATGTAGTTCAACTCTGCTTATGAAACTGATACAAACCACAGCTCCTCTTACATAAATGCTCTTTAGTGAATAGTGAGAATCGCGTTGGGTTGGTGAACTGCGAAAAAACATTTGAGCCAAAAATTCACTTGGTTTACCAGAATTGAACTCTTGCTTGTAGAAAGATACAGATCCTGGGGTTGAACTCCGTTTCTGAAGGGAAATTCAGACCAGAGTTCTCATCCATGAAACACTCTCTGTTTTTTGGCAAGAATCATCCTCTTCTTTCCTGCGTCTCCAATAGAGCAAGAACCATGGGCATGCCCAGAAAAAAAGAACTGAGTTTCCTACTCATAGGGAGCTTATGTAGTTCAACTCTGCTTATGAAACTGATACAACACAGCTCCTCTTACATAAATGCTCTTTAGTTAATAGTGAGAATCGCGTTGGGTTGTTGAACTGCGAAAGATCCTTTGAGCCAAAAATTCACTTGGTTTACCAGAAATGAACTCTTGCTTGTAGGAAGACACAGATCCTGGGGTTTAACTCCGTTTCTGAAGGGAAATTCAGACCAGAGTTCTCATCCCTGAAACACGCTCTGTTTTATGGCAAGAATCATCCTCTTCTTTCCAGCGTCTCCAATATAGCAAGAACGATGAGCATTCCCAGAAAAAAGAACTGTGTTTCCTACTCATACAGACCATATGTAGTTCAATTCTGCTTATGCAACTCATACAAACCACAGCTCCTCTTACATAAATGCGCTTTAGTTAATAGTGAGAATCGCGTTTGGTTCGTGAACTGTGTAAAATCATTTGAGCCCAAAATTCACTGGGTTTACCAGAAATGAACTCTTGCTTGTAGTACAATACAGATCCTGTGGTTTAACTCTGTTTCTGAAGGGAAATTCAGTCCAGAGTTCTCTTACCTGAAACGCACTCTGTTTTAACGCAACAAGCAAGCTTTTCTTTCCATAGTCTTAAATAGAGCAAGAACCATGAGCATGCCCTGAAAAAAAGAACTGTTATTCCTACTCATACGGACCATATGTAGATCAACTCTGCTTATCAAATGATACAGACCACAGCTCCTCTTACATAAATGCTATTTAGTTAATAGTTATAATCGCGTTGTGTTCTAGAACTGTGCAAAATAATTTACCCCGAAAATTCACTGTGTACCAGAAATGAACTCTTGCTTGCAGGACTTAACAGATCCTGGGGTTTAACTCCGTTTCTGAAGGGAAATTCAGACCAGAGTTCTCATCCCTGAAACACACTCTGTTTTATCGCAACAAGCAAGCTCTTCTTTCTAGAGGCTAAAATATAGCAAGAACCATGAGATTGCCCTGAAAAAAAGAACTGTGTTTCCTACTCATACAGACCATATGTAGTTCAACTCTGCTTATGAAATGATACAGACCACAGCTCCTCTTACATAAATGCTCTTTAGTTAATAGTGAGAATCGCGTTTTGGTTCGTGAATTGCGAAAAATCATTTGAGCCCAAAAATCCCTGGGTTTACCACGAAAGAAATCTTGCTTTTAGGAAGAAACAGAGCCTGGGGTTTAACTCCTTTTCTGAAGGGAAATTCAGACCAGTGTTCTCATCCATGAAACACACTCTGTTTTCACGCAAGAAGAAAGCTCTTCTTTCCAGCGTCTCCAATACATCAAGAACAATGAGCATGCCCAGAAAAAGGAACTGTGTTTCCTACTCATTCGGACCATATGTAGTTCAACTCTGCTTATGAAACTGATAAAAACCACAGCTCCTCTTACATAAATGCTCTTTAGTTAATTGTGAGAATCGCGTTGGGTTGGTGAACTGTGAAAAATCATTTGAGCCCCAAATTCACTTGGTTTACCAGAAATGAACTCTTGCTTGTAGGAAGACACAGATCCTGGGGTTTAACTCCGTTTCTGAAGGGATATTCAGACCAGATTTCTCATCCCCGAAAAAAACTCTGTTTTAAGGCAAGAATCAACCTCTTCTATCCAGCGTCTCCAATACAGTAAGAACCATGAGCATTCCCTGAAAAAAAGAATTGTGTTTCCTACACATACGGACCATATGTAGTTCAACTCTGCTTATGAAACTGATACAAACCACAGCTCCTCTTACATAAATGCTCTTTAATTAATAGTGAGAATCGCGTTTGGTTCATGAATTGCGAAAAATCATTTGAGCCCAAAATACACTGGGTTTACCTGAAATGAACTCCTGCTTATAGGAAGACACAGTCCTGGGGTTTAACTCCGTTTCTGAAGGCAAATTCAGACCAGAGTTCTCATCTATGAAACACACTCTGCTTTAATGCAAGAAGCAAGCTCTTCTTTCCAGCGTCTCAAATACAGCAAGAACCATGAGCATGCCCAGAAAAAAAGAACTGTGTTTCCTACTCATAGGGACCTTATGTAGTTCAACTCTGCTTATGAAACTGATACAAACCACAGCTCCTCTTACATAAATGCTCTTTATTGAATAGTGAGAATCGCGTTGGGTTGGTGAACTGCAAAAAAACATTTGAGCCAAAAATTCACTTGGTTTACCAGAATTGAACTCTTGCTTGTAGAAAGATACAGATCCTGGTGTTTAACTCCGTTTCTGAGTGGAAATTCAGACCAGAGTTCTCATCCATGAAAGACCCTCAGAATTAACCCAAGAAGCAAGCTCTTCTTTCCAGAATCTAAAATACAGCAAGAACCATGAGCATGCCCAGAAAAAAAGAACAGTGTTTCCTACTCATACAGACCATTTGTAGATCAACTCTGCTTATGAAACTGATACAGACCACACCTCCTCTTTCATAAATGCTCTTTTTTTAATAGTGAGAATAGTGTTGGGTTCGTGAACTGCAAAAAATCATTTGAGCCCAATATTCACTGGGTTTCCCAGAATTGAACTCTTGCTTGTAGGAAGACACAGATCCTGGGGTTTAACTCCGTTTCTGAAGGGATATTCAGACCAGAGTTCTCATCCCTGAAAAAAACTCTGTTTGAAGGCAAGAATCAACCTCTTCTATCAAGCGTCTCCAATACAGTAAGAACCATGTGCATTCCCTGAAAAAAAGAATTGTGTTTCCTACACATATGGACCATATGTAGTTCAACTCTGCTTATGAAACTGATACAAATCACAGCTCCTCTTACATAAATGCTCTTTAATTAATAGTGAGAATCGGGTTGGGTTCATGAATTGCAAAAAATCTTTTGAGCCCAAAATTCACTGGGTTTACCTGAAATGAACTCCTGCTTATAGGAAGACACAGTCCTGGGGTTTAACTCCGTTTCTGAAGGCAAATTCAGACCAGAGTTCTCATCTATGAAACACACTCTGCTTTAATGCAAGAAGCAAGCTCTTCTTTCCAGCGTCTCGAATAGAGCAAGAACCATGAGTATGCCCAGAAAAAAAGAACTGTGTTTCCTACTCATAGGGACCTTATGGAGTTCAACTCTGCTTATGAAACTGATACAAACCACAGCTCCTCTTACATAAATGCTCTTTAGTGAATAGTGAGAATCGCGTTGTGTTGGTGAACTGTGAAAAATCATTTGAGCCAAAAATTCACTTGGTTTAACAGAAATGAACTCTTGCTTGTAGGAAGACACAGATCCTGGGGTTTAACTCCGTTTCTGAATGGAAATTCAGACCAGAGTTCTCATCCCTGAAACACTCTCTGTTTTTTGGCAAGAATCATCCTCTACTTTCCTGCGTCTCCAATAGAGCAAGAACATGGGCATGCCCAGAAAAAAAGAACTGTGTTTCCTACTCATAGGGAGCTTATGTAGTTCAACTCTGCTTATGAAACTGATACAAAACACAGCTCCTCTTACATAAATGCTCTTTAGTGAATAGTGAGAATCGCGTTGGGTTGTTGAACTGCGAAAGAACATTTGAGCCAAAAATTCACTTGGTTTACCAGAAATGAACGCTTGCTTGTAGGAAGACACAGATCCTGGGGTTTAACTCCGTTTCTGAAGGGAAATTCAGACCAGAGTTCTCATCCCTGAAACAAGCTCTGTTTTATGGCAAGAATCATCCTCTTCTTTCCAGCGTCTCCAATATAGTAAGAACGATGAGCATTCCCAGAAAAAAGAACTGTGTTTCCTAGTCATACAGACCATATGTAGTTCAACTCTGCTTATGCAACTCATACAAACCACAGCTCCTCTTACATAAATGCGCTTTAGTTAATAGTGAGAATCGCATTAGGTTCGTGAACTCTGTAAAATCATTTGAGACCAAAATTCACTGGGTTTACCAGAAATGAACTCTTGCTTGTAGTACGATACAGATCCTCGGGTTTAACTCTGTTTCTGAAGGGAAATTCAGTCCAGAGTTCTCTTACACGAAACGCACTCTGTTTTAAAGCAACAAGCAAGCTTTTCTTTCCATAGTCTAAAATACAGCAAGAACCATGAGCATGCCCTGAACAAAAGAACTGTGTTTCCTACTCATACAGACAATTTGTAGTTCAACTCTGCTTATGAAATGATACAGACCACAGCTCCTCTTACATAAATCCTATTTAGTTAATAGTTATAATCGCGTTGTGTTCTAGAACTGTGCAAAATCATTTACCCCGAAAATTCACTCTGTTTACCAGAAATGAACTCTTGCTTGTAGGACTTAACAGATCCTGGGGTTTAACTCCGTTTCTGAAGGGAAATTCAGACCAGAGTTCTCAACCCTGAAACACACTCTGTTTTATCGCAACAAGCAAGCTCTTCTTTCTAGAGGCTAAAATACAGCAAGAACCATGAGATTGCCCTGAAAAAAAGAACTGTGTTTCCTACTCATACGGACCATATGTAGTTCAACTCTGCTTATGAAATGATACAGACCACAGCTCCTCTTACATAAATGCTCTTTAGTTAATAGTGAGAATCGCGTTTGGTTCATGAATTGTGAAAAATCATTTGAGCCCAAAATTCACTGGGTTTACCTGAAATGAACTCCTGCTTATAGGAAGACACAGTCCTGGGGTTTAACTCCGTTTCTGAAGGCAAATTCAGACCAGAGTTCTCATCTATGAAACACACTCTGCTTTAATGCAAGAAGCAAGCTCTTCTTTCCAGCATCTCGAATACAGCAAGAACCATGAGCATGCGCAGAAAAAAAGAACAGTGTTTCCTACTCATACAGACCATTTGTAGATCAACTCTGCTTATGAAACTGATACAGACCACACCTCCTCTTTCATAAATGCTCTTTTGTTAATAGTGAGAATAGTATTGGGTTCGTGAACTGCGAAAAATCATTTGAGCCCAAAATTCACCGGGTTTACCAGAAATGAACTCTTGCTTGTAGGAAGACACAGATCCTGGGGTTTAACTCTGTTTCTGAAGGGATATTCACACTAGAGTTCTCATCCCTGAAAAAAACTCTGTTTTAAGGCAAGAATCAACCTCTTCTATCCAGCGTCTCCAATACAGTAAGAACCATGAGCATTCCCTGAAAAAAAGAAATGTGTTTCCTACACATAAGGACCATATGTAGTTCAACTCTGCTTATGAAACTGATACAAACCACAGCTCCCCTTACATAAAAGCTCTTTAATTAATAGTGAGAATCGCGTTGGGTTCATGAATTGTGAAAAATCATTTGAGCCCAAAATTCACTGGGTTTACCTGAAATGAAATCCTGCTTATAGGAATACACAGTCCTGGGGTTTAACTCCGTTTCTGAAGGCAAATTCAGACCAGAGTTCTCATCTATGAAACACAATCTGCTTTATTGCAAGAAGCAAGCTCTTCTTTACAGCGTCTCGAATAGAGCAAGAACCATGAGTATGCACAGAAAAAAAGATCTGTGTTTCCTACTCATAGGGACCTTATGTATTTCAACTCTGCTTATGAAACTGATACAAACCACAGCTCCTCTTACATAAATGCTTTTTAGTGAATAGTGAGAATCGCGTTGGGTTGGTGAACTGCAAAAAATCATTTGAGCCAAAAATTCACTTGGTTTACCACAAATGAACTCTTGCTTGTAGGAAGACACAGATCCTGGGGTTAACTCCGTTTCTGAAGGGAAATTAAGACCAGAGTTCTCATCCCTGAAACACTCTCTGTTTTATGGCAAGAATCATCCTCTTCTTTCCAGCGTCTCCAATACAGTAAGAACCATGAGCATGCCCAGAAAAAAAGAACCGTGTTTCCTACTCAAAGGGACCTTATGTAGTTCAACTCTGCTTATGAAACTGATATAAACCACAGCTCCTCTTACATAAATGCTCTTTAGTTAATAGTGAGAATCGTGTTGGGTTTATGAACTGCGAAAAATCATTTGAGCCCAAAATTGACTGGGTTAACCAGAAATGAACTCTTGCTTGTAGATAGATACAGATCCTGGGGTTTAACTCCGATTCTGAAGGGAAATTCAGACCAGAGTTCTCATCCATTAAACACACTCTGTTTTAACGCACGAAGCAAGCTCTTCTATCCAGCAGCTCCAATACATCAAGAACCATGAACATGTCAAGAAAAAAAGAACTGTGTTTCCTATTCATACGGACCATATGTAGTTCAACTCTGCTTATGAAACTGATACAAACCACAGCTCCTCTTACATAAATGCTCTTTAGTGAATAGTGAGAATCGCGTTGGGTTGGTGAACTGCGAAAAAACATTTGAGCCAAAAATTCACTTGGTTTACCAGAATTGAACTCTTGCTTGTAGAAAGATACAGATCCTGGGGTTGAACTCCGATTCTGAAGGGAAATTCAGACCAGAGTTCTCATCCATGAAAGACACTCAGAATTTACCCAAGAAGCAAGCTCTTCTTTCCAGATTCTAAAATACAGGAAGAACCATGAGCATGCCCAGAAAAAAAGAACAGTGTTTCCTACTCATACAGACCATTTGTAGATCAACTCTGCTTATGAAACTGATACAGACCACACCTCCTCTTTCATAAATGCTCTTTTGTTAATAGTGAGAATAGTGTTGGGTTCGTGAACTGCAAAAAATCATTTGAGCCCAATATTCACTGGGTTTACCAGAAATGAACTCTTGCTTGTAGGAAGACACATATCCTTGGGTTTAACTCCGTTTCAGAAGGGATATTCAGACCAGAGTTCTCATCCCTGAAACACTCTCTGTTTTATGGCAAGAATCAACCTCTTCTATCCAGCGTCTCCAAAACAGTAAGAACCATGAGCATTCCCTGAAAAAAAGAATTGTGTTTCCTACACATATGGACCATATGTAGTTCAACTCTGCTTATGAAACTGATACAAATCACAGCTCCTCTTACATAAATGCTAGTTAGTGAATAGTGAGAATCGCGTTGGGTTGGTGAACTGCGAAAAATCATTTGAGCCAAAAAATCACTTGGTTTACCAGAAATGAACTCTTGCTTGTAGGAAGACACAGATCCTGGGTTTTAACTCCGTTTCTGAAAGAAATTCAGACCAGAGTTCTCATCCCTGAAAAACACTCTGTTTTAAGCAAGAATCATCCTCTTCTTTCCAGCTTCTCCAATACAGTAAGAACCATGAGCATGCCTAGAAAAAAGAACTGTGTTTCCTACTCATACAGACCATATGTAGTTCAACTCTGCTTATGAAACTGATACAAACAACAGCAACTCAAACATAAATGCTCTTTAGTTAATAGTGAGAATCGCGTTGAGTTTATGAACTGCGAAAAATCATTTGAGCCCAAAATTCACTGGGTTAACCAGAAATGAACTCTTGCTTGTAGATAGATACAGATCCTGGGGTTTAACTCCGTTTCTGAAGGGAAATTCAGACCAGAGTTCTCATCCTGAAAAAAACTCTGTTTTAAGGCAAGAATCAACCTCTTCTATCCAGCGTCTCCAATACAGTAAGAACCATGAACATTCCCTGAAAAAAAGAACTGTGTTTCCTACACATACGAAATATATGTAGTTCAACTCTGCTTATGAAACTGATACAAACCACAGCTCCTCTTACACAAATACTCTTTGGTTAATAGTGATAATCACGGAGGGTTCTAGAACTGTGTAAAATCATTCGGCCCAAAATTCACTGGGTTTACCAGAAATAAACTCTTACATGTAGGAAGACACAGATCCTGGATTTTAACTCTGATTTTGAAGGTAAATTAAGACCAGTGTTCTCATCGATGAAACACACTTTGTTTTCATGCAAGAATCATCCTCTTCTTTCCAGCATCTCCAATAGAGCAAGAACCATGAACATGCCCAGAAAAAAAGAACTGTGTTTCCTACTCAAAGGGACCTTATGTAGTTCAACTCTGCTTATGAAACTGATATAAACCACAGCTCCTCTTACATAAATGCTCTTTAGTTAATAGTGAGAATCGTGTTGGGTTTATGAACTGTGAAAAATCATTTGAGCCCAAAATTGACTGGGTTAACCAGAAATGAACTCTTGCTTGTAGATAGATACAGATCCTGGGGTTTAACTCCGTTTCTGAAGGGAAATTCAGACCAGAGTTCTCATCCATGAAAAACACTCTGTTTTAACGCAAGAAGCAAGCTCTTCTTTCCAGATTCTAAAATACAGCAAGAACCATGAGCATGCCCTGAAAAAAAGAACTGTGTTTCCTACTCATACAGACTATTTGTAGATCAACTCCACTTATGAAACTGATACAAACAACAGCACCTCTAACATAAATGCTCTTTAGTTAATAGTGAGAATCGCGTTGGGTTCGTGAACTGTGAAAAATCATTTGAGCCCAAAATTCGCTGGGTTTACCAGAAATGAACACTTGCTTGTAGGAAGACACAGATCCAGGGTTTTAACTCCGTTTCTGAAGGAAATTCAGACCAGAGTTCTCATCCCTGAAAAACACTCTGTTTTAAGGTAAGTAGCAAGCTCTTCTTTCCAGAGTCTAAAATACAGCAAGAACCATGAGCATGCCCTGAAAAAAAAAACTGTGTTTCCTACTCATACAGACCATTTGTATATCAACTCTGCTTATGAAACTGATACAGACCACACCTCTTCTTACATAAATGCTCTTTAGTTAATAGTGAGAATAGCGTTGGGTTCGTGAACTGCAAACAATCATTTCAGCCCAACATTCACTGGGTTTACCAGAAATGAACTCTTGCTTGTAGGAAGACACAGATCCTGGGGTTTAACTCCGTTTCTGAAGGAAAATTCAGACCAGAGTTCTCATCCCTGAAACACTCTCTGTTTTATGGCAAGAATCATCCTATTCTTTCCACTGTCTCCCATATAGTAAGAACCATGAGCATTCCCAGAAAAAAGAACTGTGTTTCCTACTCATACAGATCATATGTAGTTCAACTCTGCTTATGAAACTGATACAAACAACAGCTCCTCTTTCAAAAATGCTCTTTAGTTATTAGTGAGTATCGCGTTGGGTTCATGAATTACGAAAAATCATTTGAGCCCAAAATTCACTGGGTTTACCTGAAATGAACTCCTGCTTATAGGAAGACACAGTCCTGGGGTTTAACTCCGTTTCTGAAGACAAATTCAGACCAGAGTTCTCATCTATGAAACACACTGTGCTTTAATGCAAGAAGCAAGCTCTTCTTTCCAGCGTCTCCAATACAGCAAGAACCATGAGCATGCCCAGAAAAAAAGAACTGTGTTTCCTACACATAGTGACCTTATGTAGTTCAACTCTGCTTATGAAACTGATACAAACAACAGCACCTGTAACATAAATGCTCTTTAGTTAATAATGAGAATCACGTTGGGTTCTTGAACTGCGAAAAATCATTTGAGCCCAAAATTCACTGGGTTTACCGGAAATAAACACTTGCTTGTAGGAAGACACAGATACTGGGTTTTAACTCCGTTTCTGAAGGAAATTCAGACCAGAGTTCTCATCCCTGAAAAACAATCTGTTTTAAGGCAAGAAGCAAGCTCTTCTTTCCAGAGTCTAAAATACAGCAAGAACCATGAGCATGCGCTGAAAAAAAGAACTGTGTTTCCTACTCATACACACCATTTGTATATCAACTCTGCTTATGAAACTGATACAGACCACACCTCTTCTTACATAAACGCTCTTTAGTTAATAGTGAGAATAGCGTTGGGTTCGTGAACTGCAAATTATCATTGAGCCCAAAATTCACTGGGTTTACCAGAAATGAACTCTTGCTTGTAGGAAGACACAGATCCTGGGGTTTAACTCCGTTTCTGAAGGAAAATTCAGACCAGAGTTCTCATCCCTGAAACACTCTCTGTTTTATGGCAAGAATCAACCTCTTCTATCCAGCGTCTCCAAAACAGTAAGAACCATGAGCATTCCCTGAAAAAAAGAATTGTGTTTCCTACACATATGGACCATATGTAGTTCAACTCTGCTTATGAAACTGATACAAATCACAGCTCCTCTTACATAAATGCTAGTTAGTGAATAGTGAGAATCGCGTTGGGTTGGTGAACTGCGAAAAATCATTTGAGCCAAAAAATCACTTGGTTTACCAGAAATGAACTCTTGCTTGTTGGAAGACACAGATCCTGGGTTTTAACTCCGTTTCTGAAAGAAATTCAGACCAGAGTTCTCATCCCTGAAAAACACTCTGTTTTAAGCAAGAATCATCCTCTTCTTTCCAGCTTCTCCAATACAGTAAGAACCATGAGCATGCCTAGAAAAAAGAACTGTGTTTCCTACTCATACAGACCATATGTAGTTCAACTCTGCTTATGAAACTGATACAAACAACAGCAACTCAAACATAAATGCTCTTTAGTTAATAGTGAGAATCGCGTTGAGTTTATGAACTGCGAAAAATCATTTGAGCCCAAAATTCACTGGGTTAACCAGAAATGAACTCTTGCTTGTAGATAGATACAGATCCTGGGGTTTAACTCCGTTTCTGAAGGGAAATTCAGACCAGAGTTCTCATCCTGAAAAAAACTCTGTTTTAAGGCAAGAATCAACCTCTTCTATCCAGCGTCTCCAATACAGTAAGAACCATGAACATTCCCTGAAAAAAAGAACTGTGTTTCCTACACATACGAAATATATGTAGTTCAACTCTGCTTATGAAACTGATACAAACCACAGCTCCTCTTACACAAATACTCTTTGGTTAATAGTGATAATCACGGAGGGTTCTAGAACTGTGTAAAATCATTCGGCCCAAAATTCACTGGGTTTACCAGAAATAAACTCTTACATGTAGGAAGACACAGATCCTGGATTTTAACTCTGATTTTGAAGGTAAATTAAGACCAGTGTTCTCATCGATGAAACACACTTTGTTTTCATGCAAGAATCATCCTCTTCTTTCCAGCATCTCCAATAGAGCAAGAACCATGAACATGCCCAGAAAAAAAGAACTGTGTTTCCTACTCAAAGGGACCTTATGTAGTTCAACTCTGCTTATGAAACTGATATAAACCACAGCTCCTCTTACATAAATGCTCTTTAGTTAATAGTGAGAATCGTGTTGGGTTTATGAACTGTGAAAAATCATTTGAGCCCAAAATTGACTGGGTTAACCAGAAATGAACTCTTGCTTGTAGATAGATACAGATCCTGGGGTTTAACTCCGTTTCTGAAGGGAAATTCAGACCAGAGTTCTCATCCATGAAAAACACTCTGTTTTAAAGCAAGAAGCAAGCTCTTCTTTCCAGATTCTAAAATACAGCAAGAACCATGAGCATGCCCTGAAAAAAAGAACTGTGTTTCCTACTCATACAGACTATTTGTAGATCAACTCCACTTATGAAACTGATACAAACAACAGCACCTCTAACATAAATGCTCTTTAGTTAATAGTGAGAATCGCGTTGGGTTCGTGAACTGTGAAAAATCATTTGAGCCCAAAATTCGCTGGGTTTACCAGAAATGAACACTTGCTTGTAGGAAGACACAGATCCAGGGTTTTAACTCCGTTTCTGAAGGAAATTCAGACCAGAGTTCTCATCCCTGAAAAACACTCTGTTTTAAGGTAAGTAGCAAGCTCTTCTTTCCAGAGTCTAAAATACAGCAAGAACCATGAGCATGCCCTGAAAAAAAAAACTGTGTTTCCTACTCATACAGACCATTTGTATATCAACTCTGCTTATGAAACTGATACAGACCACACCTCTTCTTACATAAATGCTCTTTAGTTAATAGTGAGAATAGCGTTGGGTTCGTGAACTGCAAACAATCATTTCAGCCCAACATTCACTGGGTTTACCAGAAATGAACTCTTGCTTGTAGGAAGACACAGATCCTGGGGTTTAACTCCGTTTCTGAAGGAAAATTCAGACCAGAGTTCTCATCCCTGAAACACTCTCTGTTTTATGGCAAGAATCATCCTATTCTTTCCACTGTCTCCCATATAGTAAGAACCATGAGCATTCCCAGAAAAAAGAACTGTGTTTCCTACTCATACAGATCATATGTAGTTCAACTCTGCTTATGAAACTGATACAAACAACAGCTCCTCTTTCAAAAATGCTCTTTAGTTATTAGTGAGTATCGCGTTGGGTTCATGAATTACGAAAAATCATTTGAGCCCAAAATTCACTGGGTTTACCTGAAATGAACTCCTGCTTATAGGAAGACACAGTCCTGGGGTTTAACTCCGTTTCTGAAGACAAATTCAGACCAGAGTTCTCATCTATGAAACACACTGTGCTTTAATGCAAGAAGCAAGCTCTTCTTTCCAGCGTCTCCAATACAGCAAGAACCATGAGCATGCCCAGAAAAAAAGAACTGTGTTTCCTACACATAGTGACCTTATGTAGTTCAACTCTGCTTATGAAACTGATACAAACAACAGCACCTGTAACATAAATGCTCTTTAGTTAATAATGAGAATCACGTTGGGTTCTTGAACTGCGAAAAATCATTTGAGCCCAAAATTCACTGGGTTTACCGGAAATAAACACTTGCTTGTAGGAAGACACAGATACTGGGTTTTAACTCCGTTTCTGAAGGAAATTCAGACCAGAGTTCTCATCCCTGAAAAACAATCTGTTTTAAGGCAAGAAGCAAGCTCTTCTTTCCAGAGTCTAAAATACAGCAAGAACCATGATCATGGCCTGAAAAAAAGAACTGTGTTTCCTACTCATACACACCATTTGTATATCAACTCTGCTTATGAAACTGATACAGACCACACCTCTTCTTACATAAACGCTCTTTAGTTAATAGTGAGAATAGCGTTGGGTTCGTGAACTGCAAATTATCATTGAGCCCAAAATTCACTGGGTTTACCAGAAATGAACTCTTGCTTGTAGGAAGACACAGATCCTGGGGTTTAACTCCGTTTCTGAAGGAAAATTCAGACCAGAGTTCTCATCCCTGAAACACTCTCTGTTTTATGGCAAGAATTATCCTCTTCATTCCACTGTCTCCCATATAGTAAGAACCATGAGCATTCCCAGAAAAAGAACTGTGTATCCTACTCATACAGATCATATGTAGTTCAACTCTGCTTATGAAACTGATACAAACAACAGCTCCTCTTTCAAAAATGCTCTTTAGTTATTAGTGAGTATCGCGTTGGGTTCATGAATTACGAAAAATCATTTGAGCCCAAAATTCACTGGGTTTACCTGAAATGAACTCCTGCTTATAGGAAGACACAGTCCTGGGGTTTAATTCCGTTTCTGAAGACAAATTCAGACCAGAGTTCTCATCTATGAAACACACTGTGCTTTAATGCAAGAAGCAAGCTCTTCTTTCCAGCGTCTCCAATACAGCAAGAACCATGAGCATGCCCAGAAAAAAAGAACTGTGTTTCCTACACATAGTGACCTTATGTAGTTCAACTCTGCTTATGAAACTGATACAAACAACAGCACCTGTAACATAAATGCTCTTTAGTTAATAATGAGAATCACGTTGGGTTCTTGAACTGCGAAAAATCATTTGAGCCCAAAATTCACTGGGTTTACCGGAAATAAACACTTGCTTGTAGGAAGACACAGATACTGGGTTTTAACTCCGTTTCTGAAGGAAATTCAGACCAGAGTTCTCATCCCTGAAAAACAATCTGTTTTAAGGCAAGAAGCAAGCTCTTCTTTCCAGAGTCTAAAATACAGCAAGAACCATGATCATGGCCTGAAAAAAAGAACTGTGTTTCCTACTCATACACACCATTTGTATATCAACTCTGCTTATGAAACTGATACAGACCACACCTCTTCTTACATAAACGCTCTTTAGTTAATAGTGAGAATAGCGTTGGGTTCGTGAACTGCAAATTATCATTGAGCCCAAAATTCACTGGGTTTACCAGAAATGAACTCTTGCTTGTAGGAAGACACAGATCCTGGGGTTTAACTCCGTTTCTGAAGGAAAATTCAGACCAGAGTTCTCATCCCTGAAACACTCTCTGTTTTATGGCAAGAATTATCCTCTTCATTCCACTGTCTCCCATATAGTAAGAACCATGAGCATTCCCAGAAAAAGAACTGTGTATCCTACTCATACAGATCATATGTAGTTCAACTCTGCTTATGAAACTGATACAAACAACAGCTCCTCTAACATAAATGCTCTTTAGTTAATAGTGAGAATCGCGTTGGGTTCATGAACTGCGAAAAATCTTTTGAGCCCAAAATTACCTGGGTTTACCACAAAAGAAATCTGGCTTTTAGGAAGACACAGATCCTGGGGTTTAACTCTGTTTCTGAAGGGATATTCAGACCAGAGTTCTCATTCCTGAAAATACCTATGTTTTAAGGCAAGAATCAACCTCTTCTATCCACTGTCTCCAATACAGTAAGAACCATGAGCATTCCCTGAAAAAAAGAATTGTGTTTCCTACACATATGGACCATATATAGTTCAACTCTGCTTATGAAACTGATACAAACCACAGCTCCTCTTACATACATGCTCTTTAGTTAATATTGAGTATCACGTTGGGTTCATGAATTGCAAAAAATCATTTGAGCCCAAAATTCACTGGGGTTACCTGAAATGAACTCCTGCTTACAGGAAGACACAGTCCTGGGGTTTAACTCCGTTTCTGAAGGCAAATTCAGACCAGATTTCTCATCTATGAAACACACTCTGCTTTAATGCAAGAAGCAAGCTCTTCTTTCCAGCGTCTCGAATACAGCAAGAACCAAGAGCATGCCCAGAAAAAAAGAACTGTGTTTCCTACTCATAGGGACCTTATGTAGTTCAACTCTGCTTATGAAACTGATACAAACCACAGCTCCTCTTACATAAATGCTCTTTAGTTAATAGTGAGAATCGCGTTGGGTTTATGAACTGCGAAAAATCTTTTGAGCCCAAAATTCACTGGATTTACCAGAAATGAAATCTTGCTTGTAGGAAGACACAGATCCTGGGGTTTAACTCTGTTTCTGAAGGGATATTCAGAGTAGAGTTCTCATCCCTGAAAAAAAACTCTGTTTTAAGGCAAGAATCAACCTCTTCTATCCAGCGTCTCCAGTACAGTAAGAACCATGAGCATTCCCTGAAAGAAAGAACTGTGTTTCCTACACATACAGACCATATGTAGTTCAACTCTGCTTATGAAACTGATACAAACCACAGCTCCTCTTACATAAATGCTCTTTAGTTAATAGTGAGAATCGCGTTGGGTTTATGAATGGCGAAAAATCATTTGAGCCCAAAATTCTCTGGGTTTACCTGAAATGAACTCCTGATTATAGGAAGACACAGTCCTGGGGTTTAACTCCGTTTCTGAGGGCAAATTCAGACCAGAGTTCTCATCTATGAAACACACTCTGCTTTCACGCACGAAGCAAGCTCTTCTATCCAGCGGCTCCAATACATCAAGAACCATGAACATGTCAAGAAAAAATGAACTGTGTTTCCTATTCATACGGACCATATGTACTTCAACTCTGCTTATGAAACTGATACAAACCACAGCTCCTCTTACATAAATGCTCTTTAGTGAATAGTGAGAATCACGTTGGGTTGGTGAACTGCGAAAAAACATTTGAGCCAAAAATTCACTTGGTTTACCAGAATTGAACTCTTGCTTGTAGAAAGATACAGATCCTGGGGTTGAACTCAGTCTCTGAAGGGAAATTCAGACCAGAGTTCTCATCTATGAAACACACTCTGCTTTAATGCAAGAAGAAAGCTCTTCTTTCCAGTGTCTCGAATAGAGCAAGAACCATGAGCATGCCCAGAAAAAAAGAACTGTGTTTCCTACTCATAGGGACCTTATGTAGTTCAACTCTGCTTATGAAACTGATACAAACCACAGCTCCTCTTACATAAATGCTCTTTAGTGAATAGTGAGAATCGCGTTGGGTTCATGAATTGCGAAAAAATCATTTGAGCCCAAAATTCACTGGGTTTACCTGAAATGAACTCCTGCTTATACGAAGACACAGTGCTGGGGTTTAACTACGTTTCTGAAGGCAAATTCAGACCAGAGTTCTCATCTATGAAACACACTCTGCTTTAATGCAAGAAGAAAGCTCTTCTTTCCAGTGTCTCGAATAGAGCAAGAACCATGAGTATGCCCAGAAAAAAAGAACTGTGTTTCCTACTCATAGGGACCTTATGTAGTTCAACTCTGCTTATGAAACTGATACAAACCACAGGTCCTCTTACATAAATGCTCTTTAGTGAATAGTGAGAATCGTGTTGGGTTGGTGAACTGCAAAAAATTATTTGAGCCAAAAATTCACTTGGTTTACCACAAATGATCTCTTGCTTGTAGGAAGACACAGATCCTGGGGTTTAACTCCGTTTCTGAAGGGAAATTCAGACCAGAGTTCTCATCCCTGAAACACTCTCTGTTTTATGGCAAGAATCATCCTCTTCTTTCCAGCGTCTCCAATAGAGCAAGAACCATGAGCATGCCCAGAAAAAAAGAACTGTGTTTCCTACTCATAGGGACCTTGTGTAGTTCAACTCTGCTTATGAAACTGATACAAAACACAGCTCCTCTTACATAAATGCTAGTTAGTGAATAGTGAGAATCACGTTGGGTTGGTGAACTGCGAAAAATCATTTGAGCCAAAAAATCACTTGGTTTACCAGAAATGAACTCTTGCTTGTAGGAAGACACAGATCCTGGGTTTTAACTCCGTTTCTGAAAGAAATTCAGACCAGAGTTCTCATCCCTGAAAAACACTCTGTTTTAAGGCAAGAATTATCCTCTTCTTTCAAGCTTCTCCAATACAGTAAGAACCATGAGCATGCCCAGAAAAAAGAACTGTGTTTCCTACTCATACAGACCATATGTAGTTCAACTCTGCTTATGAAACTGATACAAACAACAGCAACTCAAACATAAATGCTCTTTAGTTAATAGTGAGAATCGCGTTGAGTTTATGAACTGCGAAAAATCATTTCAGCCCAAAATTCACTGGGTTAACCAGAAATGAACTCTTGCTTGTAGATAGATACAGATCCTGGGGTTTAACTCCGTTTCTGAAGGGAAATTCAGACCAGAGTTCTCATCCTGAAAAAACTCTGTTTTAAGGCAAGAATCAACCTCTTCTATCCAGCGTCTCCAATACAGTAAGAACCATGAACATTCCCTGAAAAAAAGAACTGTGTTTCCTACACATACGAAATATATGTAGTTCAACTCTGCTTATGAAACTGATACAAACCACAGCTCCTCTTACATAAATACTCTTTGGTTAATAGTGATAATCACGGAGGGTTCTAGAACTGTGTAAAATCATTCGGCCCAAAATTCACTGGGTTTACCAGAAATAAACTCTTACATGTAGGAAGACACAGATCCTGGATTTTAACTCTGATTTTGAAGGTAAATTAAGACCAGTGTTCTCATCGATGAAACACACTTTGTTTTCATGCAAGAATCATCCTCTTCTTTCCAGCATCTCCAATAGAGCAAGAACCATGAACATGCCCAGAAAAAAAGAACTGTGTTTCCTACTCAAAGGGACCTTATGTAGTTCAACTCTGCTTATGAAACTGATATAAACCACAGCTCCTCTTACATAAATGCTCTTTAGTTAATAGTGAGAATCGTGTTGGGTTTATGAACTGTGAAAAATCATTTGAGCCCAAAATTGACTGGGTTAACCAGAAATGAACACTTGCTTGTAGATAGATACAGATCCTGGGGTTTAACTCCGTTTCTGAAGGGAAATTCAGACCAGAGTTCTCATCCATGAAAAACACTCTGTTTTAACGCAAGAAGCAAGCTCTTCTTTCCAGATTCTGAAATACAGCAAGAACCATGAGCATGCCCTGAAAAAAAGAACTGTGTTTCCTACTCATACAGACTATTTGTAGATCAACTCCACTTATGAAACTGATACAAACAACAGCACCTCGAACATAAATGCTCTTTAGTTAATAGTGAAAATCGCGTTGGGTTCGTGAACTGTGAAAAATCATTTGAGCCCAAAATTCGCTGGGTTTACCAGAAATGAACACTTGCTTGTAGGAAGACACAGATCCAGGGTTTTAACTCCGTTTCTGAAGGAAATTCAGACCAGAGTTCTCATCCCTGAAAAACACTCTGTTTTAAGGTAAGTAGCAAGCTCTTCTTTCCAGAGTCTAAAATACAGCAAGAACCATGAGCATGCCCTGAAAAAAAAAACTGTGTTTCCTACTCATACAGACCATTTGTATATCAACTCTGCTTATGAAACTGATACAGACCACACCTCTTCTTACATAAATGCTCTTTAGTTAATAGTGAGAATAGCGTTGGGTTCGTGAACTGCAAACAATCATTTCAGCCCAACATTCACTGGGTTTACCAGAAATGAACTCTTGCTTGTAGGAAGTTACAGATCCTGGGGTTTAACTCCGTTTCTGAAGGAAAATTCAGACCAGAGTTCTCATCCCTGAAACACTCTCTGTTTTATGGCAAGAATCATCCTATTCTTTCCACTGTCTCCCATATAGTAAGAACCATGAGCATTCCCAGAAAAAAGAACTGTGTTTCCTACTCATACAGATCATATGTAGTTCAACTCTGCTTATGAAACTGATACAAACAACAGCTCCTCTTTCAAAAATGCTCTTTAGTTATTAGTGAGTATCGCGTTGGGTTCATGAATTACGAAAAATCATTTGAGCCCAAAATTCACTGGGTTTACCTGAAATGAACTCCTGCTTATAGGAAGACACAGTCCTGGGGTTTAACTCCGTTTCTGAAGACAAATTCAGACCAGAGTTCTCATCTATGAAACACACTGTGCTTTAATGCAAGAAGTAAGCTCTTCTTTCCAGCGTCTCCAATACAGCAAGAACCATGAGCATGCCCAGAAAAAAAGAACTGTGTTTCCTACACATAGTGACCTTATGTAGTTCAACTCTGCTTATGAAACTGATACAAACAACAGCACCTCTAACATAAATGCTCTTTAGTTAATAATGAGAATCACGTTGGGTTCTTGAACTGCGAAAAATCATTTGAGCCCAAAATTCACTGGGTTTACCGGAAATGAACACTTGCTTGTAGGAAGACACAGATCCTGGGTTTTAACTCCGTTTCTGAAGGAAATTCAGACCAGAGTTCTCATCCCTGAAAAACAATCTGTTTTAAGGCAAGAAGCAAGCTCTTCTTTCCAGAGTCTAAAATACAGCAAGAACCATGAGCATGCCCTGAAAAAAAGAACTGTGTTTCCTACTCATACAGACTATTTGTAGATCAACTCCACTTATGAAACTGATACAAACAACAGCACCTCGAACATAAATGCTCTTTAGTTAATAGTGAAAATCGCGTTGGGTTCGTGAACTGTGAAAAATCATTTGAGCCCAAAATTCGCTGGGTTTACCAGAAATGAACACTTGCTTGTAGGAAGACACAGATCCAGGGTTTTAACTCCGTTTCTGAAGGAAATTCAGACCAGAGTTCTCATCCCTGAAAAACACTCTGTTTTAAGGTAAGTAGCAAGCTCTTCTTTCCAGAGTCTAAAATACAGCAAGAACCATGAGCATGCCCTGAAAAAAAAAACTGTGTTTCCTACTCATACAGACCATTTGTATATCAACTCTGCTTATGAAACTGATACAGACCACACCTCTTCTTACATAAATGCTCTTTAGTTAATAGTGAGAATAGCGTTGGGTTCGTGAACTGCAAACAATCATTTCAGCCCAACATTCACTGGGTTTACCAGAAATGAACTCTTGCTTGTAGGAAGACACAGATCCTGGGGTTTAACTCCGTTTCTGAAGGAAAATTCAGACCAGAGTTCTCATCCCTGAAACACTCTCTGTTTTATGGCAAGAATCATCCTATTCTTTCCACTGTCTCCCATATAGTAAGAACCATGAGCATTCCCAGAAAAAAGAACTGTGTTTCCTACTCATACAGATCATATGTAGTTCAACTCTGCTTATGAAACTGATACAAACAACAGCTCCTCTTTCAAAAATGCTCTTTAGTTATTAGTGAGTATCGCGTTGGGTTCATGAATTACGAAAAATCATTTGAGCCCAAAATTCACTGGGTTTACCTGAAATGAACTCCTGCTTATAGGAAGACACAGTCCTGGGGTTTAACTCCGTTTCTGAAGACAAATTCAGACCAGAGTTCTCATCTATGAAACACACTGTGCTTTAATGCAAGAAGTAAGCTCTTCTTTCCAGCGTCTCCAATACAGCAAGAACCATGAGCATGCCCAGAAAAAAAGAACTGTGTTTCCTACACATAGTGACCTTATGTAGTTCAACTCTGCTTATGAAACTGATACAAACAACAGCACCTCTAACATAAATGCTCTTTAGTTAATAATGAGAATCACGTTGGGTTCTTGAACTGCGAAAAATCATTTGAGCCCAAAATTCACTGGGTTTACCGGAAATGAACACTTGCTTGTAGGAAGACACAGATCCTGGGTTTTAACTCCGTTTCTGAAGGAAATTCAGACCAGAGTTCTCATCCCTGAAAAACAATCTGTTTTAAGGCAAGAAGCAAGCTCTTCTTTCCAGAGTCTAAAATACAGCAAGAACCATGAGCATGCCCTGAAAAAAAGAACTGTGTTTCCTACTCATACACACCATTTGTATATCAACTCTGCTTATGAAACTGATACAGACCACACCTCTTCTTACATAAATGCTCTTTAGTTAATAGTGAGAATAGCGTTGGGTTCGTGAACTGCAAATTATCATTTGAGCCCAAAATTCACTGGGTTTACCAGAAATGAACTCTTGCTTGTAGGAAGACACAGATCCTGGGGTTTAACTCCGTTTCTGAAGGAAAATTCAGACCAGAGTTCTCATCCCTGAAACACTCTCTGTTTTATGGCAAGAATTATCCTCTTCATTCCACTGGTTCCCATATAGTAAGAACCATGAGCATTCCCAGAAAAAGAACTGTGTTTCCTACTCATACAGATCATATGTAGTTCAACTCTGCTTATGAAACTGATACAAACAACAGCTCCTCTAACATAAATGCTCTTTAGTTAATAGTGAGAATCGCGTTGGGTTCATGAACTGCGAAAAATCTTTTGAGCCCAAAATTACCCGGGTTTACCACAAAAGAAATCTGGCTTTTAGGAAGACACAGATCCTGGGGTTTAACTCTATTTCTGAAGGGATATTCAGACCAGAGTTCTCATCCCTGAAAATAACTCTGTTTTAAGGCAAGAATCAACCTCTTCTATCCACTGTCTCCAATACAGTAAGAACCATGAGCATTCCCTGAAAAAAAGAATTGTGTTTCCTACACATATGGACCATATATAGTTCAACTCTGCTTATGAAACTGATACAAACCACAGCTCCTCTTACATAAATGCTCTTTAGTTAATAGTGAGTATCACGTTGGGTTCATGAATTGCAAAAAATCATTTGAGCCCAAAATTCACTGGGGTTACCTGAAATGAACTCCTGCTTACAGGAAGACACAGTCCTGGGGTTTAACTCCGTTTCTGAAGGCAAATTCAGACCAGATTTCTCATCTATGAAACACACTCTGCTTTAATGCAAGAAGCAAGCTCTTCTTTCCAGCGTCTCGAATACAGCAAGAACCAAGAGCATGCCCAGAAAAAAAGAACTGTGTTTCCTACTCATAGGGACCTTATGTAGTTCAACTCTGCTTATGAAACTGATACAAACCACAGCTCCTCTTACATAAATGCTCTTTAGTTAATAGTGAGAATCGCGTTGGGTTTATGAACTGCGAAAAATCTTTTGAGCCCAAAATTCACTGGATTTACCAGAAATGAAATCTTGCTTGTAGGAAGACACAGATCCTGGGGTTTAACTCTGTTTCTGAAGGGATATTCAGAGCAGAGTTCTCATCCCTGAAAAAAAACTCTGTTTTAAGGCAAGAATCAACCTCTTCTATCCAGCGTCTCCAGTACAGTAAGAACCATGAGCATTCCCTGAAAGAAAGAACTGTGTTTCCTACACATACAGACCATATGTAGTTCAACTCTGCTTATGAAACTGATACAAACCACAGCTCCTCTTACATAAATGCTCTTTAGTTAATAGTGAGAATCGCGTTGGGTTCATGAATGGCGAAAAATCATTTGAGCCCAAAATTCTCTGGGTTTACCTGAAATGAACTCCTGATTATAGGAAGACACAGTCCTGGGGTTTAACTCCGTTTCTGAGGGCAAATTCAGACCAGAGTTCTCATCTATGAAACACACTCTGCTTTCACGCACGAAGCAAGCTCTTCTATCCAGCGGCTCCAATATATCAAGAACCATGAACATGTCAAGAAAAAATGAACTGTGTTTCCTATTCATACGGACCATATGTACTTCAACTCTGCTTATGAAACTGATACAAACCACAGCTCCTCTTACATAAATGCTCTTTAGTGAATAGTGAGAATCACGTTGGGTTGGTGAACTGCGAAAAAACATTTGAGCCAAAAATTCACTTGGTTTACCAGAATTGAACTCTTGCTTGTAGAAAGATACAGATCCTGGGGTTGAACTCCGTCTCTGAAGGGAAATTCAGACCAGAGTTCTCATCTATGAAACACACTCTGCTTTAATGCAAGAAGAAAGCTCTTCTTTCCAGTGTCTCGAATAGAGCAAGAACCATGAGCATGCCCAGAAAAAAAGAACTGTGTTTCCTACTCATAGGAACCTTATGTAGTTCAACTCTGCTTATG
Organism: Onychomys leucogaster; assembly: GCA_949786385.1. NCBI lineage: Eukaryota > Metazoa > Chordata > Mammalia > Rodentia > Cricetidae > Onychomys > Onychomys leucogaster. The sequence continues at coordinate 179,120 of CATKUP010000275.1, forward strand.
AAACTGATACAAACCACAGCTCCTCTTACATAAATGCTCTTTAGTGAATAGTGAGAATCGCGTTGGGTTCATGAATTGCGAAAAATCATTTGAGCCCAAAATTCACTGGGTTTACCTGAAATGAACTCCTGCTTATACGAAGACACAGTGCTGGGGTTTAACTCCGTTTCTGAAGGCAAATTCAGACCAGAGTTCTCATCTATGAAACACACTCTGCTTTAATGCAAGAAGAAAGCTCTTCTTTCCAGTGTCTCGAATAGAGCAAGAACCATGAGTATGCCCAGAAAAAAACAACTGTGTTTCCTACTCATAGGGACCTTATGTAGTTCAACTCTGCTTATGAAACTGATACAAACCACAGCTCCTCTTACATAAATGCTCTTTAGTGAATAGTGAGAATCGTGTTGGGTTGGTGAACTGCAAAAAATTATTTGAGCCAAAAATTCACTTGGTTTACCACAAATGATCTCTTGCATGTAGGAAGACACAGATCCTGGGGTTTAACTCCGTTTCTGAAGGGAAATTCAGACCAGAGTTCTCATCCCTGAAACACTCTCTGTTTTATGGCAAGAATCATCCTCTTCTTTCCAGCGTCTCCAATAGAGCAAGAACCATGAGCATGCCCAGAAAAAAAGAACTGTGTTTCCTACTCATAGTGACCTTATGTAGTTCAACTCTGCTTATGAAACTGATGCAAAACACAGCTCCTCTTACATAAATGCTAGTTAGTGAATAGTGAGAATCGCGTTGGGTTGGTGAACTGCGAAAAATCATTTGAGCCAAAAAATCACATGGTTTACCAGAAATGAACTCTTGCTTGTAGGAAGACACAGATCCTGGGTTTTAACTCCGTTTCTGAAAGAAATTCAGACCAGAGTTCTCATCCCTGAAAAACACTCTGTTTTAAGGCAAGAATCATCCTCTTCTTTCCAGCTTCTCCAATACAGTAAGAACCATGAGCATGCCCAGAAAAAAGAACTGTGTTTCCTACTCATACAGACCATATGTAGTTCAACTCTGCTTATGAAACTGATACAAACAACAGCAACTCAAACATAAATGCTCTTTAGTTAATAGTGAGAATCGCGTTGAGTTTATGAACTGCGAAAAATCATTTCAGCCCAAAATTCACTGGGTTAACCAGAAATGAACTCTTGCTTGTAGATAGATACAGATCCTGGAGTTTACCTCCGTTTCTGAAGGGAAATTCAGACCAGAGTTCTCATCCTGAAAAAACTCTGTTTTAAGGCAAGATTCAACCTCTTCTATCCAGCGTCTCCAATACAGTAAGAACCATGAACATTCCCTGAAAAAAAGAACTGTGTTTCCTACACATACGGAATATATGTAGTTCAACTCTGCTTATGAAACTGATACAAACCACAGCTCCTCTTACATAAATACTCTTTGGTTAATAGTGATAATCACGGTGGGTTTAGAACTGTGTAAAATCATTCGGCCCAAAATTCACTGGGTTTACCAGAAATAAACTCTTCCATGTATTAAGACACAGATCCTGGATTTTAACTCTGATTTTGAAGGTAAATTAAGACCAGTGTTCTCATCGATGAAACACACTTTGTTTTCATGCAAGAATCATCCTCTTCTTTCCAGCATCTCCAATAGAGCAAGAACCATGAACATGCCCAGAAAAAAGAACTGTGTTTCCTACTCATACAGATCATATGTAGTTCAACTCTGCTTATGAAACTGATACAAACAACAGCTCCTCTTTCAAAAATGCTCTTTAGTTATTAGTGAGTATCGCGTTGGGTTCATGAATTATGAAAAATCATTTGAGCCCCAAATTCACTGGGTTTACCTGAAATGAACTCCTGCTTATAGGAAGACACAGTCCTGGGGTTTAACTCCGTTTATGAAGAAAAATTCAGACCAGAGTTCTCATCTATGAAACACACTGTGCTTTAATGCAAGAAGCAAGCTCTTCTTTCCAGCGTCTCGAATACAGCAAGAACCATGAGCATGTCCAGAAAAAAAGAACTGTGTTTCCTACTCATAGTGACCTTATGTAGTTCAACTCTGCTTATGAAACTGATACAAACAACAGCACCTCTAACATAAATGCTCTTTAGTTAATAATGAGAATCGCGTTGGGTTCGTGAACTGCGAAAAATCATTTGAGCCCAAAATTCACTGGGTTTACCGGAAATGAACACTTGCTTGTAGGAAGACACAGATCCTGGGTTTTAACTCCGTTTCTGAAGGAAATTCAGACCAGAGTTCTCTTCCCTGAAAAACACTCTGTTTTAAGGCAAGAAGCAAGCTCTTCTTTCCAGAGTCTAAAATACAGCAAGAACCATGAGCATGCCCTGAAAAAAAGAACTGTGTTTCCTACTCATACACACCATTTGTATATCAACTCTGCTTATGAAACTGATACAGACCACACCTCTTCTTACATAAATGCTCTTTAGTTAATAGTGAGAATAGCATTGGGTTCGTGAACTGCAAATTATCATTTGAGCCCAAAATTCACTGGGTTTACCAGAAATGAACTCTTGCTTGTAGGAAGACACAGATCCTGGGGTTTAACTCCGTTTCTGAAGGAAAATTCAGACCAGAGTTCTCATCCCTGAAACACTCTCTGTTTTATGGCAAGAATTATCCTCTTCATTCCACTGTCTCCCATATAGTAAGAAACATGAGCATTCCCAGAAAAAAGAACTGTGTTTCCTACTCATACAGATCATATGTAGTTCAACTCTGCTTATGAAACTGATACAAACAACAGCTCCTCTAACATAAATGCTCTTTAGTTAATAGTGAGAATCGCGTTGGGTTCGTGAACTGCGAAAAATCTTTTGAGCCCAAAATTCCCTGGGTTTACCACAAAAGAAATCTGGCTTTTAGGAAGACACAGATCCTGGGGTTTAACTCTGTTTCTGAAGGGATATTCAGACCAGAGTTCTCATCCCTGAAAATAACTCTGTTTTAAGGCAAGAATCAACCTCTTCTATCCACTGTCTCCAATACAGTAAGAACCATGAGCATTCCCTGAAAAAAAGAATTGTGTTTCCTACACATATGGACCATATATAGTTCAATTCTGCTTATGAAACTGATACAAACCACAGCTCCTCTTACATAAATGCTCTTTAGTTAATAGTGAGTATCGCGTTGGGTTCATGAATTGCAAAAAATCATTTGAGCCCAAAATTCACTAGGGTTACCTGAAATGAACTCCTGCTTACAGGAAGACACAGTCCTGGGGTTTAACTCCGTTTCTGAAGGCAAATTCAGACCAGATTTCTCATCTATGAAACACACTCTGCTTTAATGCAAGAAGCAAGCTCTTCTTTCCAGCCTCTCGAATACAGCAAGAACCAAGAGCATGCCCAGAAAAAAAGAACTGTGTTTCCTACTCATAGGGACCTTATGCAGTTCAACTCTGCTTATGAAACTGATACAAACCACAGCTCCTCTTACATAAATGCTCTTTAGTTAATAGTGAGAATCGCGTTGGGTTTATGAACTGCGAAAAATCTTTTGAGCCCAAAATTCACTGGATTTACCAGAAATGAACTCTTGCTTGTAGGAAGACACAGATCCTGGGGTTTAACTCTGTTTCTGAAGGGATATTCAGAGCAGAGTTCTCATTCCTGAAAAAAACTCTGTTTTAAGGCAAGAATCAACCTCTTCTTTCCACTGTCTCCCATATAGTAAGAACCATGAGCATTCCCAGAAAAAAGAACTGTGTTTCCTACTCATACAGATCATATGTAGTTCAACTCTGCTTATGAAACTGATACAAACAACAGCTCCTCTTTCAAAAATGCTCTTTAGTTATTAGTGAGTATCGCGTTGGGTTCATGAATTACGAAAAATCATTTGAGCCCAAAATTCACTGGGTTTACCTGAAATGAACTCCTGCTTATAGGAAGACACAGTCCTGGGGTTTAACTCCGTTTCTGAAGACAAATTCAGACCAGAGTTCTCATCTATGAAACACACTGTGCTTTAATGCAAGAAGCAAGCTCTTCTTTCCAGCGTCTCTAATACAGCAAGAACCATGAGCATGCCCAGAAAAAAAGAACTGTGTTTCCTACTCATAGTGACCTTATGTAGTTCAACTCTGCTTATGAAACTGATACAAAGAACAGCACCTCTAACATAAATGCTCTTTAGTTAATAATGAGAATCGCATTGGGTTCGTGAACTGCGAAAAATCATTTGAGCCCAAAATTCACTGGGTTTACCGGAAATGAACACTTGCTTGTAGGAAGACACAGATCCTGGGGTTAACTCCGTTTCTGAAGGGAAATTAAGACCAGAGTTCTCATCCCTGAAACACTCTCTGTTTTATGGCAAGAATCATCCTCTTCTTTCCAGCGTCTCCAATAGAGCAAGAACCATGAGCATGCCCAGAAAAAAAGAACTGTGTTTCCTACTCATAGGGACCTTATGTAGTTCAACTTTACTTATGAAACTGATACAAACCACAGCTCCTCTTACATAAATGATAGTTAGTGAATAGTGAGAATCGCGTTGGGTTGGTGAACTGCGAAAAATCATTTGAGCCAAAAAATCACTTGGTTTACCAGAAATGAACTCTTGCTTGTAGGAAGACACAGATCCTGGGTTTCAACTCCGTTTCTGAAGGAAATTCAGACCAGAGTTCTCATCCCTGAAAAACACTCTGTTTTAAGGCAAGAATCATCCTCTTCTTTCCAGCTTCTCCAATACATTAAGATCCATGAGCATGCCCAGAAAAAAGAACTGTGTTTCCTACTCATACAGACCATATGTAGTTCAACTCTGCTTATGAAACTGATACAAACAACAGCAACTCAAACATAAATTCTCTTTAGTTAATAGTGAGAATCGCGTTGAGTTTATGAACTGCGAAAAATCATTTGAGCCCAAAATTCACTGGGTTAACCAGAAATGAACTCTTGCTTGTAGATAGATACAGATCCTGTGGTTTAACTCCGTTTCTGAAGGGAAATTCAGACCAGAGTTCTCATCCTGAAAAACACTCTGTTTTAACGCAAGAAGCAAGCTCTTCTTTCCAGATTCTAAAATACAGCAAGAACCATGAGCATGCATGAAAAAAAGAACTGTGTTTCCTACTCATACAGATCATTTGTAGATCAACTCTGCTTATGAAACTGATACAGACCACATCTCCTCTTACATAAATGCTCTTTTGTTAATAGTGAGAATAGTGTTGGGTTCGTGAACTGTGTAAAATCATTTGAGCACAAAATTCACTGGGTTTACCAGAAATGAACTCTTGCTTGTAGGAAGACACAGATCCTGGGGTTTAACTCCGTTTCTAAAGGGATATTCAGACCAGAGTTCTCATCCCTGAAAAAACTCTGTTTTAAGGCAAGAATCAACCTCTTCTATCCAGCATCTCCAATACAGTAAGAACCATGAACATTCCCTGAAAAAAAGAACTGTGTTTCCTACACATACGGAATATATGTAGTTCAACTCTGCTTATGAAACTGATACAAACCACAGCTCCTCTTACATAAATACTCTTTGGTTAATAGTGATAATCACGGTGGGTTCTAGAACTGTGTAAAATCATTCGGCCCAAAATTCACTGGGTTTACCAGAAATAAACTCTTGCTTGTAGGAAGACACAGATCCTGGGGTTTAACTCCGTTTCTGAAGGGAATTTCAGACCAGTGTTCTCTTCCATGAAACACACTCTATTTTCACGCACGAAGCAAGCTCTTCTATCCAGCGGCTCCAATACATCAAGAACCATGAACATGTCAAGAAAAAATGAACTGTGTTTCCTATTCATACGGACCATATGTAGTTCAACTCTGCTTATGAAACTGATACAAACCACAGCTCCTCTTACATAAATGCTCTTTAGTGAATAGTGAGAATCGCATTGGGTTGGTGAACTGCGAAAAAACATTTGAGCCAAAAATTCACTTGGTTTACCAGAATTGAACTCTTGCTTGTAGAAAGATACAGATCCTGGGGTTGAACTCCGTTTCTGAAGGGAAATTCAGACCAGAGTTCTCATCTATGAAACACACTCTGCTTTAATGCAAGAAGAAAGCTCTTCTTTCCAGTGTCTCGAATAGAGCAAGAACCATGAGCATGCCCAGAAAAAAAGAACTGTGTTTCCTACTCATAGGGACCTTATGTAGTTCAACTCTGCTTATGAAACTGATACAAACCACAGCTCCTCTTACATAAATGCTCTTTAGTGAATAGTAAGAATCGCGTTGGGTTCATGAATTGCGAAAAATCATTTGAGCCCAAAATTCACTGGGTTTACCTGAAATGAACTCCTGCTTATAGGAAGACACAGTCCTGGGGTTTAACTCCGTTTCTGAAGGCAAATTCAGACCAGAGTTTTCATCTATGAAACACACTCTGCTTTAATGCAAGAAGAAAGCTCTTCTTTCCAGTGTCTCGAATAGAGCAAGAACCATGAGTATGCCCAGAAAAAAACAACTGTGTTTCCTACTCATAGGGACCTTATGTAGTTCAACTCTGCTTATGAAACTGATACAAACCACAGCTCCTCTTACATAAATGCTCTTTAGTGAATAGTGAGAATCGTGTTGGGTTGGTGAACTGCAAAAAATTATTTGAGCCAAAAATTCACTTGGTTTACCACAAATGATCTCTTGCATGTAGGACGACACAGATCCTGGGGTTTAACTCCGTTTCTGAAGGGAAATTCAGACCAGAGTTCTCATCCCTGAAACACTCTCTGTTTTATGGCAAGAATCATCCTCTTCTTTCCAGCGTCTCCAATAGAGCAAGAACCATGAACATGCCCAGAAAAAAAGAACTGTGTTTCCTACTCATAGGGACCTTATGTAGTTCAACTCTGCTTATGAAACTGATACAAAACACAGCTCCTCTTACATAAATGCTAGTTAGTGAATAGTGAGAATCGCGTTGGGTTGGTGAACTGCGAAAAATCATTTGAGCCAAAAAATCACTTGGTTTACCAGAAATGAACTCTTGCTTGTAGGAAGACACAGATCCTGGGTTTTAACTCCGTTTCTGAAAGAAATTCAGACCAGAGTTCTCATCCCTGAAAAACACTCTGTTTTAAGGCAAGAATCATCCTCTTCTTTCCAGCTTCTCCAATACAGTAAGAACCATGAGCATGCCCAGAAAAAAGAACTGTGTTTCCTACTCATACAGACCATATGTAGTTCAACTCTGCTTATGAAACTGATACAAACAACAGCAACTCAAACATAAATGCTCTTTAGTTAATAGTGAGAATCGCGTTGAGTTTATGAACTGCGAAAAATCATTTGAGCCCAAAATTCACTGGGTTAACCAGAAATGAACTCTTGCTTGTAGATAGATACAGATCCTGGGGTTTAACTCCGTTTCTGAAGGGAAATTCAGACCAGAGTTCTCATCCTGAAAAAACTCTGTTTTAAGGCAAGAATCAACCTCTTCTATCCAGCGTCTCCAATACAGTAAGAACCATGAACATTCCCTGAAAAAAAGAACTGTGTTTCCTACACATACGAAATATATGTAGTTCAACTCTGCTTATGAAACTGATACAAACCACAGCTCCTCTTACATAAATACTCTTTGGTTAATAGTGATAATCACGGTGGGTTCTAGAACTGTGTAAAATCATTCGGCCCAAAATTCACTGGGTTTACCAGAAATAAACTCTTCCATGTAGGAAGACACAGATCCTGGATTTTAACTCTGATTTTGAAGGTAAATTAAGACCAGTGTTCTCATCGATGAAACACACTTTGTTTTCATGCAAGAATCATCCTCTTCTTTCCAGCATCTCCAATAGAGCAAGAACCATGAACATGCCCAGAAAAAAAGAACTGTGTTTCCTACTCAAAGGGACCTTATGTAGTTCAACTCTGCTTATGAAACTGATATAAACCACAGCTCCTCTTACATAAATGCTCTTTAGTTAATAGTGAGAATCGTGTTGGGTTTTTAAACTGTGAAAAATCATTTGAGCCCATAATTCACTGGGTTTACCTGAAATGAACTCCTGCTTATAGGAAGACACAGTCCTGGGGTTTAACTCCGTTTCTGAAGACAAATTCAGACCAGAGTTCTCATCTATGAAACACACTGTGCTTTAATGCAAGAAGCAAGCTCTTCTTTCCAGCGTCTCGAATACAGCAAGAACCATGAGCATGCCCAGAAAAAAAGAACTGTGTTTCCTACTCATAGTGACCTTATGTAGTTCAACTCTGCTTATGAAACTGATACAAACAACAGCACCTCTAACATAAATGCTCTTTAGTTAATAATGAGAATCGCGTTGGGTTCGTGAACTGCGAAAAATCATTTGAGCCCAAAATTCACTGGGTTTACCGGAAATGAACACTTGCTTGTAGGAAGACACAGATCCTGGGTTTTAACTCCGTTTCTGAAGGAAATTCAGACCAGAGTTCCCATCCCTGAAAAACACTCTGTTTTAAGGCAAGAAGCAAGCTCTTCTTTCCAGAGTCTAAAATACAGCAAGAACCATGAGCATGCCCTGAAAAAAAGAACTGTGTTTCCTACTCATACACACCATTTGTATATCAACTCTGCTTATGAAACTGATACAGACCACACCTCTTCTTACATAAATGCTCTTTAGTTAATAGTGAGAATAGCGTTGGGTTCGTGAACTGCAAATTATCATTTGAGCCCAAAATTCACTGGGTTTACCAGAAATGAACTCTTGCTTGTAGGAAGACACAGATCCTGGGGTTTAACTCCGTTTCTGAAGGAAAATTCAGACCAGAGTTCTCATCCCTGAAACACTCTCTGTTTTATGGCAAGAATTATCCTCTTCATTCCACTGTCTCCCATATAGTAAGAACCATGAGCATTCCCAGAAAAAAGAACTGTGTTTCCTACTCATACAAATCATATGTAGTTCAACTCTGCTTATGAAACTGATACAAACAACAGCTCCTCTAACATAAATGCTCTTTAGTTAATAGTGAGAATCGCGTTGGGTTCGTGAACTGCGAAAAATCTTTTGAGCCCAAAATTCCCTGGGTTTACCACAAAAGAAATCTGGCTTTTAGGAAGACACAGATCCTGGGGTTTACCTCTGTTTCTGAAGGGATATTCAGACCAGAGTTCTCATCCCTGAAAAAAACTCTGTTTTAAGGCAAGAATCAACCTCTTCTATCCACTGTCTCAATACAGTAAGAACCATGAGCATTCCCTGAAAAAAAGAATTGTGTTTCCTACACATATGGACCATATATAGTTCAACTCTGCTTATGAAACTGATACAAACCACAGCTCCTCTTACATAAATGCTCTTTAGTTAATAGTGAGTATCGCGTTGGGTTCATGAATTGCAAAAAATCATTTGAGCCCAAAATTCACTGGGGTTACCTGAAATGAACTCCTGCTTACAGGAAGACACAGTCCTGGGGTTTAACTCCGTTTCTGAAGGCAAATTCAGACCAGATTTCTCATCTATGAAACACACTCTGCTTTAATGCAAGAAGCAAGCTCTTCTTTCCAGCGTCTCGAATACAGCAAGAACCAAGAGCATGCCCAGAAAAAAAGAACTGTGTTTCCTACTCATAGGGACCTTATGTAGTTCAACTCTGCTTATGAAACTGATACAAACCGCAGCTCCTCTTACATAAATGCTCTTTAGTTAATAGTGAGAATCGCGTTGGGTTTATGAACTGCGAAAAATCTTTTGAGCCCAAAATTCACTGGATTTACCAGAAATGAACTCTTGCTTGTAGGAAGACAAAGATCCTGGGGTTTAACTCTGTTTCTGAAGGGATATTCAGAGCAGAGTTCTCATCCCTGAAAAAAACTCTGTTTTAAGGCAAGAATCAACCTCTTCTATCCAGCGTCTCCAATACAGTAAGAACCATGTGCATTCCCTGAAAAAAAGAACTGTGTTTCCTACACATACAGACCATATGTAGTTCAACTCTGCTTATGAAACTGATACAAACCACAGCTCCTCTTACATAAATGCTCTTTAGTTAATAGTGAGAATCACGTTGGGTTCATGAATGGCGAAAAATCATTTGAGCCCAAAATTCTCTGGGTTTACCTGAAATGAACTCCTGATTATAGGAAGACACAGTCCTGGGGTTTAACTCCGTTTCTGAGGGCAAATTCAGACCAGAGTTCTCATCTATGAAACACACTGTGCTTTAATGCAAGAAGCAAGCTCTTCTTTCCAGCGTCTCGAATAGAGCAAGAACCATGAGCATGCCCAGAAAAAAAGAACTGTGTTTCCTACTCATACAGACCATATGTAGTTCAACTCTGCTTATGAAACTGATACAAACAACAGCAACTCAAACATAAATGCTCTTTAGTTAATAGTGAGAATCGCGTTGAGTTTATGAACTGCGAAAAATCATTTGAGCCCAAAATTCACTGGGTTAACCAGAAATGAACTCTTGCTTGTAGATAGATACAGATCCTGGGGTTTAACTCCGTTTCTGAAGGGAAATTCAGACCAGAGTTCTCATCCTGAAAAAACTCTGTTTTAAGGCAAGAATCAACCTCTTCTATCCAGCGTCTCCAATACAGTAAGAACCATGAACATTCCCTGAAAAAAAGAACTGTGTTTCCTACACATACGGAATATATGTAGTTCAACTCTGCTTATGAAACTGATACAAACCACAGCTCCTCTTACGTAAATACTCTTTGGTTAATAGTGATAATCACGGTGGGTTCTAGAACTGTGTAAAATCATTCGGCCCAAAATTCACTGGGTTTACCAGAAATAAACTCTTGCTTGTAGGAAGACACAGATCCTGGGGTTTAACTCCGTTTCTGAAGGGAATTTCAGACCAGTGTTCTCTTCCATGAAACACACTCTGTTTTCACGCACGAAGCAAGCTCTTCTATCCAGCGGCTCCAATACATCAAGAACCATGAACATGTCAAGAAAAAATGAACTGTGTTTCCTATTCATACGGACCATATGTAGTTCAACTCTGCTTATGAAACTGATACAAACCACAGCTCCTCTTACATAAATGCTCTTTAGTGAATAGTGAGAATCGCATTGGGTTGGTGAACTGCGAAAAAACATTTGAGCCAAAAATTCACTTGGTTTACCAGAATTGAACTCTTGCTTGTAGAAAGATACAGATCCTGGGGTTGAACTCCGTTTCTGAAGGGAAATTCAGACCAGAGTTCTCATCTATGAAACACACTCTGCTTTAATGCAAGAAGAAAGCTCTTCTTTCCAGTGTCTCGAATAGAGCAAGAACCATGAGCATGCCCAGAAAAAAAGAACTGTGTTTCCTACTCATAGGGACCTTATGTAGTTCAACTCTGCTTATGAAACTGATACAAACCACAGCTCCTCTTACATAAATGCTCTTTAGTGAATAGTGAGAATCGCGTTGGGTTCATGAATTGCGAAAAATCATTTGAGCCCAAAATTCACTGGGTTTACCTGAAATGAACTCCTGCTTATAGGAAGACACAGTCCTGGGGTTTAACTCCGTTTCTGAAGGCAAATTCAGACCAGAGTTTTCATCTATGAAACACACTCTGCTTTAATGCAAGAAGAAAGCTCTTCTTTCCAGTGTCTCGAATAGAGCAAGAACCATGAGTATGCCCAGAAAAAAACAACTGTGTTTCCTACTCATAGGGACCTTATGTAGTTCAACTCTGCTTATGAAACTGATACAAACCACAGCTCCTCTTACATAAATGCTCTTTAGTGAATAGTGAGAATCGTGTTGGGTTGGTGAACTGCAAAAAATTATTTGAGCCAAAAATTCACTTGGTTTACCACAAATGATCTCTTGCATGTAGGACGACACAGATCCTGGGGTTTAACTCCGTTTCTGAAGGGAAATTCAGACCAGAGTTCTCATCCCTGAAACACTCTCTGTTTTATGGCAAGAATCATCCTCTTCTTTCCAGCGTCTCCAATAGAGCAAGACCATGAACATGCCCAGAAAAAAAGAACTGTGTTTCCTACTCATAGGGACCTTATGTAGTTCAACTCTGCTTATGAAACTGATACAAAACACAGCTCCTCTTACATAAATGCTAGTTAGTGAATAGTGAGAATCGCGTTGGGTTGGTGAACTGCGAAAAATCATTTGAGCCAAAAAATCACTTGGTTTACCAGAAATGAACTCTTGCTTGTAGGAAGACACAGATCCTGGGTTTTAACTCCGTTTCTGAAAGAAATTCAGACCAGAGTTCTCATCCCTGAAAAACACTCTGTTTTAAGGCAAGAATCATCCTCTTCTTTCCAGCTTCTCCAATACAGTAAGAACCATGAGCATGCCCAGAAAAAAGAACTGTGTTTCCTACTCATACAGACCATATGTAGTTCAACTCTGCTTATGAAACTGATACAAACAACAGCAACTCAAACATAAATGCTCTTTAGTTAATAGTGAGAATCGCGTTGAGTTTATGAACTGCGAAAAATCATTTGAGCCCAAAATTCACTGGGTTAACCAGAAATGAACTCTTGCTTGTAGATAGATACAGATCCTGGGGTTTAACTCCGTTTCTGAAGGGAAATTCAGACCAGAGTTCTCATCCTGAAAAAACTCTGTTTTAAGGCAAGAATCAACCTCTTCTATCCAGCGTCTCCAATACAGTAAGAACCATGAACATTCCCTGAAAAAAAGAACTGTGTTTCCTACACATACGAAATATATGTAGTTCAACTCTGCTTATGAAACTGATACAAACCACAGCTCCTCTTACATAAATACTCTTTGGTTAATAGTGATAATCACGGTGGGTTCTAGAACTGTGTAAAATCATTCGGCCCAAAATTCACTGGGTTTACCAGAAATAAACTCTTCCATGTAGGAAGACACAGATCCTGGATTTTAACTCTGATTTTGAAGGTAAATTAAGACCAGTGTTCTCATCGATGAAACACACTTTGTTTTCATGCAAGAATCATCCTCTTCTTTCCAGCATCTCCAATAGAGCAAGAACCATGAACATGCCCAGAAAAAAAGAACTGTGTTTCCTACTCAAAGGGACCTTATGTAGTTCAACTCTGCTTATGAAACTGATATAAACCACAGCTCCTCTTACATAAATGCTCTTTAGTTAATAGTGAGAATCGTGTTGGGTTTATGAACTGTGAAAAATCATTTGAGCCCATAATTCACTGGGGTTACCTGAAATGAACTCCTGCTTATAGGAAGACACAGTCCTGGGGTTTAACTCCGTTTCTGAAGACAAATTCAGACCAGAGTTCTCATCTATGAAACACACTGTGCTTTAATGCAAGAAGCAAGCTCTTCTTTCCAGCGTCTCGAATACAGCAAGAACCATGAGCATGCCCAGAAAAAAAGAACTGTGTTTCCTACTCATAGTGACCTTATGTAGTTCAACTCTGCTTATGAAACTGATACAAACAACAGCACCTCTAACATAAATGCTCTTTAGTTAATAATGAGAATCGCGTTGGGTTCGTGAACTGCGAAAAATCATTTGAGCCCAAAATTCACTGGGTTTACCGGAAATGAACACTTGCTTGTAGGAAGACACAGATCCTGGGTTTTAACTCCGTTTCTGAAGGAAATTCAGACCAGAGTTCTCATCCCTGAAAAACACTCTGTTTTAAGGCAAGAAGCAAGCTCTTCTTTCCAGAGTCTAAAATACAGCAAGAACCATGAGCATGCCCTGAAAAAAAGAACTGTGTTTCCTACTCATACACACCATTTGTATATCAACTCTGCTTATGAAACTGATACAGACCACACCTCTTCTTACATAAATGCTCTTTAGTTAATAGTGAGAATAGCGTTGGGTTCGTGAACTGCAAATTATCATTTGAGCCCAAAATTCACTGGGTTTACCAGAAATGAACTCTTGCTTGTAGGAAGACACAGATCCTGGGGTTTAACTCCGTTTCTGAAGGAAAATTCAGACCAGAGTTCTCATCCCTGAAACACTCTCTGTTTTATGGCAAGAATTATCCTCTTCATTCCACTGTCTCCCATATAGTAAGAACCATGAGCATTCCCAGAAAAAAGAACTGTGTTTCCTACTCATACAAATCATATGTAGTTCAACTCTGCTTATGAAACTGATACAAACAACAGCTCCTCTAACATAAATGCTCTTTAGTTAATAGTGAGAATCGCGTTGGGTTCGTGAACTGCGAAAAATCTTTTGAGCCCAAAATTCCCTGGGTTTACCACAAAAGAAATCTGGCTTTTAGGAAGACACAGATCCTGGGGTTTACCTCTGTTTCTGAAGGGATATTCAGACCAGAGTTCTCATCCCTGAAAAAAACTCTGTTTTAAGGCAAGAATCAACCTCTTCTATCCACTGTCTCAATACAGTAAGAACCATGAGCATTCCCTGAAAAAAAGAATTGTGTTTCCTACACATATGGACCATATATAGTTCAACTCTGCCTATGAAACTGATACAAACCACAGCTCCTCTTACATAAATGCTCTTTAGTTAATAGTGAGTATCGCGTTGGGTTCATGAATTGCAAAAAATCATTTGAGCCCAAAATTCACTGGGGTTACCTGAAATGAACTCCTGCTTACAGGAAGACACAGTCCTGGGGTTTAACTCCGTTTCTGAAGGCAAATTCAGACCAGATTTCTCATCTATGAAACACACTCTGCTTTAATGCAAGAAGCAAGCTCTTCTTTCCAGCGTCTCGAATACAGCAAGAACCAAGAGCATGCCCAGAAAAAAAGAACTGTGTTTCCTACTCATAGGGACCTTATGTAGTTCAACTCTGCTTATGAAACTGATACAAACCGCAGCTCCTCTTACATAAATGCTCTTTAGTTAATAGTGAGAATCGCGTTGGGTTTATGAACTGCGAAAAATCTTTTGAGCCCAAAATTCACTGGATTTACCAGAAATGAACTCTTGCTTGTAGGAAGACAAAGATCCTGGGGTTTAACTCTGTTTCTGAAGGGATATTCAGAGCAGAGTTCTCATCCCTGAAAAAAACTCTGTTTTAAGGCAAGAATCAACCTCATCTATCCAGCGTCTCCAATACAGTAAGAACCATGTGCATTCCCTGAAAAAAAGAACTGTGTTTCCTACACATACAGACCATATGTAGTTCAACTCTGCTTATGAAACTGATACAAACCACAGCTCCTCTTACATAAATGCTCTTTAGTTAATAGTGAGATTCACGTTGGGTTCATGAATGGCGAAAAATCATTTGAGCCCAAAATTCTCTGGGTTTACCTGAAATGAACTCCTGATTATAGGAAGACACAGTCCTGGGGTTTAACTCCGTTTCTGAGGGCAAATTCAGACCAGAGTTCTCATCTATGAAACACACTGTGCTTTAATGCAAGAAGCAAGCTCTTCTTTCCAGCGTCTCGAATAGAGCAAGAACCATGAGCATGCCCAGAAAAAAAGAACTGTGTTTCCTACTCATAGGGACCTTATGTAGTTCAACTCTGCTTATGAAACTGATACAAACCACAGCTCCTCTTACATAAATGCTCTTTAGTGAATAGTGAGAATCGCGTTGGGTTGGTGAACTGCGAAAAAACATTTGAGCCAAAAATTCACTTGGTTTACCAGAATTGAACTCTTGCTTGTAGAAAGATACAGATCCTGGGGTTGAACTCCGTTTCTGAAGGGAAATTCAGACCAGAGTTCTCATCCATGAAAGACACTCAGAATTTACCCAAGAAGCAAGCTCTTCTTTCCAGATTCTAAAATACAGGAAGAACCATGAGCATGCCCAGAAATAAAGAACAGTGTTTCCTACTCATACAGACCATATGTAGTTCAACTCTGCTTATGAAACTGATACAAACAACAGCAACTCAAACATAAATGCTCTTTAGTTAATAGTGAGAATCGCGTTGAGTTTATGAACTGCGAAAAATCATTTGAGCCCAAAATTCACTGGGTTAACCAGAAATGAACTCTTGCTTGTAGATAGATACAGATCCTGGGGTTTAACTCCGTTTCTGAAGGGAAATTCAGACCAGAGTTCTCATCCTGAAAAAACTCTGTTTTAAGGCAAGAATCAACCTCTTCTATCCAGCGTCTCCAATACAGTAAGAACCATGAACATTCCCTGAAAAAAAGAACTGTGTTTCCTACACATACGAAATATATGTAGTTCAACTCTGCTTATGAATCTGATACAAACCACAGCTCCTCTTACATAAATACTCTTTGGTTAATAGTGATAATCACGGTGGGTTCTAGAACTGTGTAAAATCATTCGGCCCAAAATTCACTGGGTTTACCAGAAATGAACACTTGCTTGTAGGAAGACACAGATCCTGGGGTTAACTCCGTTTCTGAAGGGAAATTCAGACCAGAGTTCTCATCCCTGAAACACTCTCTGTTTTATGGCAAGAATCATCCTCTTCTTTCCAGCGTCTCCAATAGAGCAAGAACCATGAGCATGCCCAGAAAAAAAGAACTGTGTTTCCTACTCATAGGGACCTTATGTAGTTCAACTTTACTTATGAAACTGATACAAACCACAGCTCCTCTTACATAAATGATAGTTAGTGAATAGTGAGAATCGCGTTGGGTTGGTGAACTGCGAAAAATCATTTGAGCCAAAAAATCACTTGGTTTACCAGAAATGAACTCTTGCTTGTAGGAAGACACAGATCCTGGGTTTCAACTCCGTTTCTGAAGGAAATTCAGACCAGAGTTCTCATCCCTGAAAAACACTCTGTTTTAAGGCAAGAATCATCCTCTTCTTTCCAGCTTCTCCAATACATTAAGATCCATGAGCATGCCCAGAAAAAAGAACTGTGTTTCCTACTCATACAGACCATATGTAGTTCAACTCTGCTTATGAAACTGATACAAACAACAGCAACTCAAACATAAATTCTCTTTAGTTAATAGTGAGAATCGCGTTGAGTTTATGAACTGCGAAAAACCATTTGAGCCCAAAATTCACTGGGTTAACCAGAAATGAACTCTTGCTTGTAGATAGATACAGATCCTGTGGTTTAACTCCGTTTCTGAAGGGAAATTCAGACCAGAGTTCTCATCCTGAAAAACACTCTGTTTTAACGCAAGAAGCAAGCTCTTCTTTCCAGATTCTAAAATACAGCAAGCACCATGAGCATGCATGAAAAAAAGAACTGTGTTTCCTACTCATACAGATCATTTGTAGATCAACTCTGCTTATGAAACTGATACAGACCACATCTCCTCTTACATAAATGCTCTTTTGTTAATAGTGAGAATAGTGTTGGGTTCGTGAACTGCGTAAAATCATTTGAGCACAAAATTCACTGGGTTTACCAGAAATGAACTCTTGCTTGTAGGAAGACACAGATCCTGGGGTTTAACTCCGTTTCTAAAGGGATATTCAGACCAGAGTTCTCATCCCTGAAAAAACTCGTTTTAAGGCAAGAATCAACCTCTTCTATCCAGCATCTCCAATACAGTAAGAACCATGAACATTCCCTGAAAAAAAGAACTGTGTTTCCTACACATACGGAATATATGTAGTTCAACTCTGCTTATGAAACTGATACAAACCACAGCTCCTCTTACATAAATACTCTTTGGTTAATAGTGATAATCACGGTGGGTTCTAGAACTGTGTAAAATCATTCGGCCCAAAATTCACTGGGTTTACCAGAAATAAACTCTTGCTTGTAGGAAGACACAGATCCTGGGGTTTAACTCCGTTTCTGAAGGGAATTTCAGACCAGTGTTCTCTTCCATGAAACACACTCTGTTTTCACGCACGAAGCAAGCTCTTCTTTCCAGCGGCTCCAATACATCAAGAACCATGAACATGTCAAGAAAAAATGAACTGTGTTTCCTATTCATACGGACCATATGTAGTTCAACTCTGCTTATGAAACTGATACAAACCACAGCTCCTCTTACATAAATGCTCTTTAGTGAATAGTGAGAATCGCATTGGGTTGGTGAACTGCGAAAAAACATTTGAGCCAAAAATTCACTTGGTTTACCAGAATTGAACTCTTGCTTGTAGAAAGATACAGATCCTGGGGTTGAACTCCGTTTCTGAAGGGAAATTCAGACCAGAGTTCTCATCTATGAAACACACTCTGCTTTAATGCAAGAAGAAAGCTCTTCTTTCCAGTGTCTCGAATAGAGCAAGAACCATGAGCATGCCCAGAAAAAAAGAACTGTGTTTCCTACTCATAGGGACCTTATGTAGTTCAACTCTGCTTATGAAACTGATACAAACCACAGCTCCTCTTACATAAATGCTCTTTAGTGAATAGTGAGAATCGCGTTGGGTTCATGAATTGCGAAAAATCATTTGAGCCCAAAATTCACTGGGTTTACCTGAAATGAACTCCTGCTTATAGGAAGACACAGTCCTGGGGTTTAACTCCGTTTCTGAAGGCAAATTCAGACCAGAGTTTTCATCTATGAAACACACTCTGCTTTAATGCAAGAAGAAAGCTCTTCTTTCCAGTGTCTCGAATAGAGCAAGAACCATGAGTATGCCCAGAAAAAAACAACTGTGTTTCCTACTCATAGGGACCTTATGTAGTTCAACTCTGCTTATGAAACTGATACAAACCACAGCTCCTCTTACATAAATGCTCTTTAGTGAATAGTGAGAATCGTGTTGGGTTGGTGAACTGCAAAAAATTATTTGAGCCAAAAATTCACTTGGTTTACCACAAATGATCTCTTGCATGTAGGAAGACACAGATCCTGGGGTTTAACTCCGTTTCTGAAGGGAAATTCAGACCAGAGTTCTCATCCCTGAAACACTCTCTGTTTTATGGCAAGAATCATCCTCTTCTTTCCAGCGTCTCCAATAGAGCAAGAACCATGAACATGCCCAGAAAAAAAGAACTGTGTTTCCTACTCATAGGGACCTTATGTAGTTCAACTCTGCTTATGAAACTGATACAAAACACAGCTCCTCTTACATAAATGCTAGTTAGTGAATAGTGAGAATCGCGTTGGGTTGGTGAACTGCGAAAAATCATTTGAGCCAAAAAATCACTTGGTTTACCAGAAATGAACTCTTGCTTGTAGGAAGACACAGATCCTGGGTTTTAACTCCGTTTCTGAAAGAAATTCAGACCAGAGTTCTCATCCCTGAAAAACACTCTGTTTTAAGGCAAGAATCATCCTCTTCTTTCCAGCTTCTCCAATACAGTAAGAACCATGAGCATGCCCAGAAAAAAGAACTGTGTTTCCTACTCATACAGACCATATGTAGTTCAACTCTGCTTATGAAACTGATACAAACAACAGCAACTCAAACATAAATGCTCTTTAGTTAATAGTGAGAATCGCGTTGAGTTTATGAACTGCGAAAAATCATTTGAGCCCAAAATTCACTGGGTTAACCAGAAATGAACTCTTGCTTGTAGATAGATACAGATCCTGGGGTTTAACTCCGTTTCTGAAGGGAAATTCAGACCAGAGTTCTCATCCTGAAAAAACTCTGTTTTAAGGCAAGAATCAACCTCTTCTATCCAGCGTCTCCAATACAGTAAGAACCATGAACATTCCCTGAAAAAAAGAACTGTGTTTCCTACACATACGAAATATATGTAGTTCAACTCTGCTTATGAAACTGATACAAACCACAGCTCCTCTTACATAAATACTCTTTGGTTAATAGTGATAATCACGGTGGGTTCTAGAACTGTGTAAAATCATTCGGCCCAAAATTCACTGGGTTTACCAGAAATAAACTCTTCCATGTAGGAAGACACAGATCCTGGATTTTCACTCTGATTTTGAAGGTAAATTAAGACCAGTGTTCTCATCGATGAAACACACTTTGTTTTCATGCAAGAATCATCCTCTTCTTTCCAGCATCTCCAATAGAGCAAGAACCATGAACATGCCCAGAAAAAAAGAACTGTGTTTCCTACTCAAAGGGACCTTATGTAGTTCAACTCTGCTTATGAAACTGATATAAACCACAGCTCCTCTTACATAAATGCTCTTTAGTTAATAGTGAGAATCGTGTTGGGTTTAAGAACTGTGAAAAATCATTTGAGCCCATAATTCACTGGGTTTACCTGAAAAGAACTCCTGCTTATAGGAAGACACAGTCCTGGGGTTTAACTCCGTTTCTGAAGACAAATTCAGACCAGAGTTCTCATCTATGAAACACACTGTGCTTTAATGCAAGAAGCAAGCTCTTCTTTCCAGCGTCTCGAATACAGCAAGAACCATGAGCATGCCCAGAAAAAAAGAACTGTGTTTCCTACTCATAGTGACCTTATGTAGTTTAACTCTGCTTATGAAACTGATACAAACAAAAGCACCTCTAACATAAATGCTCTTTAGTTAATAATGAGAATCGCGTTGGGTTCGTGAACTGCGAAAAATCATTTGAGCCCAAAATTCACTGGGTTTACCGGAAATGAACACTTGCTTGTAGGAAGACACAGATCCTGGGTTTTAACTCCGTTTCTGAAGGAAATTCAGACCAGAGTTCTCATCCCTGAAAAACACTCTGTTTTAAGGCAAGAAGCAAGCTCTTCTTTCCAGAGTCTAAAATACAGCAAGAACCATGAGCATGCCCTGAAAAAAAGAACTGTGTTTCCTACTCATACACACCATTTGTATATCAACTCTGCTTATGAAACTGATACAGACCACACCTCTTCTTACATAAATGCTCTTTAGTTAATAGTGAGAATAGCGTTGGGTTCGTGAACTGCAAATTATCATTTGAGCCCAAAATTCACTGGGTTTACCAGAAATGAACTCTTGCTTGTAGGAAGACACAGATCCTGGGGTTTAACTCCGTTTCTGAAGGAAAATTCAGACCAGAGTTCTCATCCCTGAAACACTCTCTGTTTTATGGCAAGAATTATCCTCTTCATTCCACTGTCTCCCATATAGTAAGAACCATGAGCATTCCCAGAAAAAAGAACTGTGTTTCCTACTCATACAAATCATATGTAGTTCAACTCTGCTTATGAAACTGATACAAACAACAGCTCCTCTAACATAAATGCTCTTTAGTTAATAGTGAGAATCGCATTGGGTTCGTGAACTGCGAAAAATCTTTTGAGCCCAAAATTCCCTGGGTTTACCACAAAAGAAATCTGGCTTTTAGGAAGACACAGATCCTGGGGTTTAACTCTGTTTCTGAAGGGATATTCAGACCAGAGTTCTCATCCCTGAAAAAAACTCTGTTTTAAGGCAAGAATCAACCTCTTCTATCCACTGTCTCAATACAGTAAGAACCATGAGCATTCCCTGAAAAAAAGAATTGTGTTTCCTACACATATGGACCATATATAGTTCAACTCTGCTTATGAAACTGATACAAACCACAGCTCCTCTTATATAAATGCTCTTTAGTTAATAGTGAGTATCGCGTTGGGTTCATGAATTGCAAAAAATCATTTGAGCCCAAAATTCACTGGGGTTACCTGAAATGAACTCCTGCTTACAGGAAGACACAGTCCTGGGGTTTAACTCCGTTTCTGAAGGCAAATTCAGACCAGATTTCTCATCTATGAAACACACTCTGCTTTAATGCAAGAAGCAAGCTCTTCTTTCCAGCGTCTCGAATACAGCAAGAACCAAGAGCATGCCCAGAAAAAAAGAACTGTGTTTCCTACTCATAGTGACCTTATGTAGTTCAACTCTGCTTATGAAACTGATACAAACCACAGCTCCTCTTACATAAATGCTCTTTAGTTAATAGTGAGAATCGCATTGGGTTTATGAACTGCGAAAAATCTTTTGAGCCCAAAATTCACTGGATTTACCAGAAATGAACTCTTGCTTGTAGGAAGACAAAGATCCTGGGGTTTAACTCTGTTTCTGAAGGGATATTCAGAGCAGAGTTCTCATCCCTGAAAAAAACTCTGTTTTAAGGCAAGAATCAACCTCTTCTATCCAGCGTCTCCAATACAGTAAGAACCATGTGCATTCCCTGAAAAAAAGAACTGTGTTTCCTACACATACAGACCATATGTAGTTCAACTCTGCTTATGAAATTGATACAAACCACAGCTCCTCTTACATAAATGCTCTTTAGTTAATAGTGAGAATCACGTTGGGTTCATGAATGGCGAAAAATCATTTGAGCCCAAAATTCTCTGGGTTTACCTGAAATGAACTCCTGATTATAGGAAGACACAGTCCTGGGGTTTAACTCCGTTTCTGAGGGCAAATTCAGACCAGAGTTCTCATCTATGAAACACACTGTGCTTTAATGCAAGAAGCAAGCTCTTCTTTCCAGCGTCTCGAATAGAGCAAGAACCATGAGCATGCCCAGAAAAAAAGAACTGTGTTTCCTACTCATAGGGACCTTATGTAGTTCAACTCTGCTTATGAAACTGATACAAACCACAGCTCCTCTTACATAAATGCTCTTTAGTGAATAGTGAGAATCGCGTTGGGTTGGTGAACTGCGAAAAAACATTTGAGCCAAAAATTCACTTGGTTTACCAGAATTGAACTCTTGCTTGTAGAAAGATACAGATCCTGGGGTTGAACTCCGTTTCTGAAGGGAAATTCAGACCAGAGTTCTCATCCATGAAAGACACTCAGAATTTACCCAAGAAGCAAGCTCTTCTTTCCAGATTCTAAAATACAGGAAGAACCATGAGCATGCCCAGAAATAAAGAACAGTGTTTCCTACTCATACACACCATATGTAGTTCAACTCTGCTTATGAAACTGATACAAACAACAGCAACTCAAACATAAATGCTCTTTAGTTAATAGTGAGAATCACGTTGAGTTTATGAACTGCGAAAAATCATTTGAGCCCAAAATTCACTGGGTTAACCAGAAATGAACTCTTGCTTGTAGATAGATACAGATCCTGGGGTTTAACTCCGTTTCTGAAGGGAAATTCAGACCAGAGTTCTCATCCTGAAAAAACTCTGTTTTAAGGCAAGAATCAACCTCTTCTATCCAGCGTCTCCAATACAGTAAGAACCATGAACATTCCCTGAAAAAAAGAACTGTGTTTCCTACAGATACGGAATATATGTAGTTCAACTCTGCTTATGAAACTGATACAAACCACAGCTCCTCTTACGTAAATACTCTTTGGTTAATAGTGATAATCACGGTGGGTTCTAGAACTGTGTAAAATCATTCGGCCCAAAATTCACTGGGTTTACCAGCAATAAACTATTCCATGTAGGAAGACACAGATCCTGGATTTTAACTCTGATTTTGAAGGTAAATTAAGACCAGTGTTCTCATCGATGAAACACACTTTGTTTTCATGCAAGAATCATCCTCTTCTTTCCAGCATCTCCAATAGAGCAAGAACCATGAACATGCCCAGAAAAAAAGAACTGTGTTTCCTACACAAAGGGACCTTATGTAGTTCAACTCTGCTTATGAAACTGATATAAACCACAGCTCCTCTTACATAAATGCTCTTTAGTTAATAGTGAGAATCGTGTTGGGTTTATGAACTGTGAAAAATCATTTGAGCCCAAAATTGACTGGGTTAACCAGAAATGAACTCTTGCTTGTAGATAGATACAGATCCTGGGGTTTAACTCCGTTTCTGAAGGGAAATTCAGACCAGAGTTCTCATCCATGAAACACACTCTGTTTTAATGCAAGAAGCAATCTCTTCTTTCCAGATTCTAAAATACAGCAAGAACCATGAGCATGCCCTGAAAAAAAGAACTGTGCTTCCTACTCATACAGACTATTTGTAGATCAACTCCACTTATGAAACTGATACAAACAACAGCACCTCGATCATAAATGCTCTTTAGTTAATAGTGAGAATCGCGTTGGGTTCGTGAACTGTGAAAAATTATTTGAGCCCAAAATTCACTGGGTTTACCAGAAATGAACACTTGCTTGTAGGAAGACACAGATCCTGGGTTTTAACTCCGTTTCTGAAGGAAATTCAGACCAGAGTTCTCATCCCTGAAAAACACTCTGTTTTAAGGTAAGTAGCAAGCTCTTCTTTCCAGAGTCTAAAATACAGCAAGAACCATGAGCATGCCCTTAAAAAAAAAAACTGTGTTTCCTACTCATACAGACCATTTGTATATCAACTCTGCTTATGAAACTGATACAGACCACACCTCTTCTTACATAAATGCTCTTTAGTTAATAGTGAGAATAGCGTTGGGTTCGTGAAAGGAAAACAATCATTTCAGCCCAAAATTCACTGGGTTTACAAGAAATGAACTCTTGCTTGTAGGAAGACACAGATCCTGGGGTTTAACTCCGTTTCTGAAGGAAAATTCAGACCAGAGTTCTCATCCCTGAAACACTCTCTGTTTTATGGCAAGAATCATCCTCTTCTTTCCACTGTCACCCATATAGTAAGAACCATGAGCATTCCCAGAAAAAATAACTGTGTTTCCTACTCATACGGATCATATGTAGTTCAACTCTGCTTATGAAACTGATACAAACAACAGCTCCTCTTTCAAAAATGCTCTTTAGTTATTAGTGAGTATCGCGTTGGGTTCATGAATTACGAAAAATCATTTGAGCCCAAAATTCACTGGGTTTACCTGAAATGAACTCCTGCTTATAGGAAGACACAGTCCTGGGGTTTAACTCCGTTTCTGAAGACAAATTCAGACCAGAGTTCTCATCTATGAAACACACTATGCTTTAATGCAAGAAGCAAGCTCTTCTTTCCTGCGTCTCGAATACAGCAAGAACCATGAGCATGCCCAGAAAAAAAGAACTGTGTTTCCTACTCATAGTGACCTTATATAGTTCAACTCTGCTTAAGAAACTGATACAAACAACAGCACCTCTAACATAAATGCTCTTTAGTTAATAATGAGAATCGCGTTGGGTTCGTGAACTGCGAAAAATCATTTGAGCCCAAAATTCACTGGGTTTACCAGAAATGAACTCTTGCTTGTAGGAAGACACAGATCCTGGGGTTTAACTCCGTTTCTGAAGGGAATTTCAGACCAGTGTTCTCTTCCATGAAACACACTCTGTTTTCACGCACGAAGCAAGCTCTTCTATCCAGCAGCTCCAATACATCAAGAACCATGAACATGTCAAGAAAAAAAGAACTGTGTTTCCTATTCATACGGACCATATGTAGTTCAACTCTGCTTATGAAACTGACACAAACCACAGCTCCTCTTACATAAATTCTCTTTATTTAATAGGGAGAATCGTGTTGCCTTTGTGAACTGCAAATAATTATTTGAGCCAAAAATTCACTTGGTTTACCTAAAATGAACTCTTGCTTGTAGCAAGACACAGATCCTGGGGTTTAACTCCGTTTCTGAAGGAAAATTCAGACCAGAGTTCTCATCCCTGAAACACTCTCTGTTTTATGGCAAGAATAATCCTCTTCATTCCACTGTCTCCCATATAGTAAGAACCATGAGCATTCCCAGAAAAAAGAACTGTGTTTCCTACTCATACAGATCATATGTAGTTCAACTCTGCTTATGAAACTGATACAAACAACAGCACCTCTAACATAAATGCTCTTTAGTTAATAGTGAGAATCGCGTTGGGTTCGTGAACTGCGTAAAATCTTTTGAGCCCAAAATTCCCTGGGTTTACCACAAAAGAAATCTGGCTTTTAGGAAGACACAGATCCTGGGGTTTAACTCTGTTTCTGAAGGGATATTCAGACCAGAGTTCTCATCCCTGAAAAAAACTCTGTTTTAAGGCAAGAATCAACCTCTTCTATCCACTGTCTCCAATACAGTAAGAACCATGAGCATTCCCTGAAAAAAAGAATTGTGTTTCCTACACATATGGACCATATATAGTTCAATTCTGCTTATGAAACTGATACAAACCACAGCACCTCTTACATAAATGCTCTTTAGTTAATAGTGAGTATCGCGTTGGGTTCATGAATTGCAAAAAATCATTTGAGCCCAAAATTCACTGGGGTTACCTGAAATGAACTCCTGCTTAAGGGAAGACACAGTCCTGGGGTTTAACTCCGTTTCTGAAGGCAAATTCAGACCAGATTTCTCATCTATGTAACACACTCTGCTTTAATGCAAGAAGCAAGCTCTTCTTTCCAGCGTCTCGAATACAGCAAGAACCAAGAGCATGCCCAGAAAAAAAGAACTGTGTTTCCTACTCATAGTGACCTTATGTAGTTCAACTCTGCTTATGAAACTGATACAAACAACAGCACCTCTAACATAAATGCTCTTTAGTTAATAATGAGAATCGCGTTGGGTTCGTGAACTGCGAAAAATCATTTGAGCCCAAAATTCCCTGGGTTTACCGGAAACGAACACTTGCTTGTAGGAAGACACAGATCCTGGGTTTTAACTCCGTTTCTGAAGGAAATTCAGACCAGAGTTCTCATCCCTGAAAAACACTCTGTTTTAAGGCAAGAAGCAAGCTCTTCTTTCCAGAGTCTAAAATACAGCAAGAACCATGAGCATGCCGTGAAAAAAAGAACTGTGTTTCCTACTCATACAGACCATTTGTATATCAACTCTGCTTATGAAACTGATACAGACCAGACCTCTTCTTACATAAATGCTCTTTAGTTAATAGTGAGAATAGCGTTGGGTTCATGAACTGCAAACAATCATTTCAGCCCAAAATTCACTGGGTTTACCAGAAATGAACTCTTGCTTGTAGGAAGACACAGATCCTGGGGTTTAACTCCGTTTCTGAAGGAAAATTCAGACCAGAGTTCTCATCCCTGAAACACTCTCTGTTTTATGGCAAGAATCATCCTCTTCTTTCCACTGTCTCCCATATAGTAAGAACCATGAGCATTCCCAGAAAAAAGAACTGTGTTTCCTACTCATACAGATCATATGTAGTTCAACTCTGCTTATGAAACTGATACAAACAACAGCTCCTCTTTCAAAAATGCTCTTTAGTTATTAGTGAGTATCGTGTTGGGTTCATGAATTGGGAAAAATCATTTGAGCCCAAAATTCACTGGGTTTACCTGAAATGAACTCCTTCTTATAGGAAGACACAGTCCTGTGGTTTAACTCCGTTTCTGAAGACAAATTCAGACCAGAGTTCTCATCTATGAAACACACTGTGCTTTAATGCAAGAAGCAAGCTCTTCTTTCCAGCGTCTCCAATACAGTAAGAACCATGAGCATTCCCTGAAAAAAAGAACTGTGTTTCCTACACATACGGACCATATGTAGTTCAACTCTGCTTATGAAACTGATACAAACCACAGCTCCTCTTACATAAATGGTCTTTAGTTAATAGTGATAATCTCGGTGGGTTCTAGAACTGTGTAAAATCATTTGGCCCAAAATTCACTGTGTTTACCAGAAATAAACTCTTCCATGTAGGAAGACACAGATCCTGGATTTTACTCCGATTTTGAAGGTAAATTCAGACCAGTGTTCTCATCGATGAAACACACTCTGTTTTCATGCAAGAATCATCCTGTTCTTACCAGCATCTCCAATAGAGCAAGAACCATGAGCATGCCCAGAAAAAAAGAACTGTGTTTCCTACTCATAGGGACCTTATGTAGTTCAACTCTACTTATGAAACTGATACAAACCACAGCTCCTCTTACATAAATGCTCTTTAGTTAATAGTGAGAATCTTGTTGGGATTATGAACTGCAAAAAAACATTTGAGCCCAAAATTCACTGGGTTAACCAGAAATGAAAACTTGCTTGTAGATAGATACACATCCTGGGGTTTAACTCCGCTTCTGAAGGGAAATTCAGACCAGAGTGCTCATCCATGAAACACACTCTGTTTTAACGCAAGAAGCAAGCTCTTCTTTCCAGATTTTAAAATACAGCAAGAACCATGAGCATGTCCTGAAAAAAAGAACTGTGTTTCCTACTCACACAGACCATTTGTAGATCAACTCTGCTCAGGAAACTGATACAGACCACACCTCCTCTTACATAAATGCTCTTTTGTTAATAGTGAGAATAGTGTTGGGTTCATGAACTCTGTAAAATCATTTGAGCCCAAAATTCACTGGGTTTACCAGAAATGAACTCTTGCTTGTAGGAAGACACAGATCCTGGGGTTTAACTCCGTTTCTGAAGGGAAATTCAGACCAGAGTTCTCATCCCTGAAACACTCTCTGTTTTATGGCAAGAATCATCCTCTTCTTTCCAGCGGCTCCAATACATCAAGAACCATGAGCATGTCAAGAAAAAAAGAAATGTGTTTCCAATTCATACGGAACATGTTAGTTCAACTCTGCTTATGAAACTGATACAAATCACAGCTCCTCTTACATAAATGCTCTTTAGTTAATAGTGAGATATCGGTTTGGGTTGGTGAACTGCAAAAAATCATTTGAGCCAAATATTCACTTGGTTTACCAGAAATGAACTCTTGCTTGTAAGAAGACACAGAACTGGGGTTTAACTCCGTTTCTGAAGGGAAATTCAGACCAGAGTTCTCATCCATGAAACACACTCTGTTTTAATGCAAGAAGCAAGCTCTTCTTTCCAGATTCTAAAATACAGCAAGAACCATGAGCATGCCCTGAAAAAAAGAACTGTGTTTCCTACTCATACAGACCATTTGTAGATCAACTCTGCTTATGAGACTGATACAGACCACACCTCCTCTTACATAAATGCTCTTTAGTTAATAGTGAGAATAGCGTTGGGTTCGTGAACTGCAAACAATCATTTCAGCCCAAAATTCACTGGGTTTACCAGAAATGAAATCTTGCTTGTAGGAAGACACAGATACTGGGGTTTAACTCCGTTTCAGAAGGAAAATTCAGACCAGAGTTCTCATCCCTGAAACACTCTCTGTTTTATGGCAAGAATCATCCTCTTCTTTCCACTGTTTCACATATAGTAAGAACCATGAGCATTCCCAGAAAAAAGAACTGTGTTTCCTACTCAAACATATCATATGTAGTTCAACTCTGCTTATGAAACTGATACAAACCACAGCTCCTCTTTCATAAATGCTCTTTAGTTATTAGTGAGTATCGCGTTGGGTTCATGAATTGGGAAAAATCATTTGAGCCCAAAATTCACTGGGTTTACCTGAAATGAACTCCTGCTTATAGGAAGACACAGTCCTGGGGTTTAACTCTGTTTCTGAAGACAAATTCAGACCAGAGTTCTCATCTATGAAACACACTGTGCTTTAATGCAAGAAGCAAGCTCTTCTTTCCAGCGTCTCGAATACAGCAAGAACCATGAGCATGCCCAGAAAAAAAGAACTGTGTTTCCTACTCATAGTGACCTTATGTAGTTCAACTCTGCTTATGAAACTGATACAAACAACAGCACCTCTAACATAAATGCTCTTTAGTTAATAATGAGAATCGCGTTGGGTTTGAACTGCGAAAAATCATTTGAGCCCAAAATTCACTGGGTTTACCGGAAATGAACACTTGCTTGTAGGAAGACACAGATCCTGGGTTTTAACTCCGTTTCTGAAGGAAATTCAGACCAGAGTTCTCATCCCTGAAAAACACTCTGTTTTAAGGTAAGAAGCAAGCTCTTCTTTCCAGAGTCTAAAATACAGCAAGAACCATGAGCATGCCCTGAAAAAAGAACTGTGTTTCCTACTCATACAGACCATTTGTATATCAACTCTACTTATGAAACTGATACAGACCACACCTCTTCTTACATAAATGCTCTTTAGTTAATAGTGAGAATAGCATTGGGTTCGTAAACTGCAAATTATCATTTGAGCCCAAAATTCACTGGGTTTACCAGAAATGAACTCTTGCTTGTAGGAAGACACAGATCCTGGGGTTTAACTCTGTTTCTGAAGGGATTTCAGAGTTCTCATCCCTGAAAAAAAACTCTGTTTTAATGCAAGAATCAACCTTTTCTATCCAGCGTCTCCAATACAGTAAGAACCATGAGCATTCCCTGAAAAAAAGAACTGTGTTTCCTACACATACGGACCATATGTAGTTCAACTCTGCTTATGAAACTGATACAAACCACAGCTCCTCTTACATAAATACTCTTTAGTTAATAGTGATAATCTCGGTGGGTTCTAGAACTGTGTAAAATCATTTGGTCCAAAATTCACTGTGTTTACCAGAAATAAACTCTTCCATGTAGGAAGACACAGATCCTGGATTTTACTCCGATTTTGAAGGTAAATTCAGACCAGTGTTCTCATCGATGAAACACACTCTGTTTTCATGCAAGAATCATCCTCTTCTTACCAGCATCTCCAATAGAGCAAGAACCATGAACATGCCCAGAAAAAAAGAACTGTATTTCCTACTCATAGGGACCTTATGTAGTTCAACTCTACTTATGAAACTGATACAAACCACAGCTCCTCTTACATAAATGCTCTTTAGTTAATAGTGAGAATCTTGTTGGGTTTATGAACTGCGAAAAATCATTTGAGCCCAAAATTCACTGGGTTAACCAGAAATGAACTCTTGCTTGTAGATAGATACAGATCCTGGGGTTTAACTCCGCTTCTGAAGGGAAATTCAGACCAGAGTTCTCATCCATGAAACACACTCTGTTTTAACGCAAGAAGCAAGCTCTTCTTTCCAGATTTTAAAATACAGCAAGAACCATGAGCATGCCCTGAAAAAAAGAACTGTGTTTCCTACTCATACAGACCATTTGCAGATCAACTCTGCTCAGGAAACTGATGCAGACCACACCTCCTCTTACATAAATGCTCTTTTGTTAATAGTGAGAATAGTGTTGGGTTCATGAACTCCGTAAAATCATTTGAGCCCAAAATTCACTGGGTTTACCAGAAATGAACTCTTGCTTGTAGGAAGACACAGATCCTAGGGTTTAACTACATTTCTGAAGGGAAATTCAGACCACTGTTCTCTTCCATGAAACACACTCTGTTTTCACGCACGAAGCAAGCTCTTCTTTCCAGCGGCTCCAATACATCAAGAACCATGAGCATGTCAAGAAAAAAAGAACTGTGTTTCCTATTCATACAGACCATATGTAATTCAACACTGCTTATGAAACTGATACAAACCATAGCTCCTCTTACATAAATTCTCTTTACTTAATAGGGAGAATCGTGTTGCCTTTGTGAACTGCAAATAATTATTTGAGCCAAAAATTCACTTGGTTTACCTAAAATGAACTCTTGCTTGTAGGAAGACACAGATCCTGGGGATTAACTCCGTTTCTGAAGGAAAATTCAGACCAGAGTTCTCATCCCTGAAACACTCTCTGTTTTATGGCAAGAATAATCCTCTTCTTTCCACCGTCTCCAATATAGTAAGAACCATGAGCATTCACAGAAAAAAGAACTGTGTTTCCTACTCATACAGATCATATGTAGTTCAACTCTGCTTATGAAACTGATACAAACAACAGCACCTCTAACATAAATGCTCTTTAGTTAATAGTGAGAATCGCATTGGGTTCGTGAACTGCAAAAAATCATTTGAGCCCAAAATTCCCTGGGTTTACCACAAAAGAAATCTTGCATTTAGGAAGACACAGAGCCTGGGGTTTAACTCCTTTTCTGAAGGGAAATTCAGACCAGTGTTCTCATCCATGAAACACACTCTGTTTTCACCCAAGAAGCAAGCTCTTCTTTCCAGCAGCTCCAATACATCAAGAACAATAAGCATGCCCAGAAAAAAAGAACTGTGTTTCCTACTCATACGGACCATATGTAGTTCAACTCAGCTTATGAAATGATACAAAACACAGCTCCTCTTACATAAATGCTCTTTAGTTAATAGTGATAATCGCCTTGGGTACTAGAACTGTGTAAATCATTTGAGCCGAAATTTCACTTGGTTTACCAGAAATGAACTCTTGCTTGTAGGAAGACAGAGATCCTGGGGTTTAACTCCGTTTCTGAAGGGAAATTCAGACCAGAGTTCTCACCCCTGAAACACACTCTGTTTTAACTCAAGAAACAAGCTCTTCATTCCACGGTCTAAAATACAGCAAGAACCGTGAGCATGCCCTGAAAAAAAGAATTGTGTTTCCTACTCATATGGACCATATGTAGTTCAACTCTGCTTATGAAACTGATACAAACCACACCTCCTCTTACATAAATGCTCTTTAGTTAAGAGTGAGAACCATATTGGGTTTGTGAACTGCAGAAAATCATTTGAGCCCAAAATTCCTGGGTTTACAAGAAATGAACTCTTGCTTGTAGGAAGACACTGATCCTTGTGTTTAACTCCATTTCTGAAGGGAAATTCAGACCAGCGTTCTCATCCCTGAAAAACACTCTGTTTTAAGGCAAGAATGATCCTCTTCTTTCCAGCTTCTCCAATACATTAAGAACCATGAGCATGCCCAGCAACAAGAATTGTGTTTCCTACTCATACACACCATATGTAGTTCAACTCTGCTTATGAAACTGATACAAACCCCAGCTCCTCTTACATAAATCCTCTTTGGTTAATAGTGAGAATCGCGTTTTGGTTCGTGAACTGCGAAAAATCATTTGAGCCCAAAATTCCCTGGGATTACCAGAAAAGAACTCTTAGTTGTAGGAAGACACAGATACTGGGGTTTAACTCCATTTCTGAAGGTAAATTCAGACCAGAGTTCTCATGCCTGAAACACAATCTGATTTAACACAAGAAGCAAGCTCTTCTTTTCAGAGTCTATAATACAGCAAGAATCATGAGCATGCCCTGAAAAAAAGAACTGGTTTTCCTACTCATGTGGACGATATGTAGTTCAACTCTGCTTATGAAACTAATACAAACAACTGTTCCTCTTACATAAATGCTCTTTAGTTAATAGTGAGAATCACATTGGGTCGTGAAATGCGAAAAATCATTTGAGCCCAAAATTCACTGGTATTACCAGAAAAGAACTCTGGCTTGTAGGAAGACACAGATCCTGGGGTTTAACTCTGTTTCTGAAGGCAAATTGAGACCAGAGTTCTCATCCCTGAAAAACACTCTCTTTTTAGGAAAGAATCATCCTCTTCTTTCCAGCGTCTCCAAAACAGTAAGAACCATGAGCATGCCTAGAAAAAAAGAACTGTGTTTCCTACTCATACGGACCATATGTAGTTCAACTCTGCTTATGAAATGATACAGTCCGCAGCTCTGCTTACATAAATGCTCTTTAGTTAATAGTGAGAATCGCGTTGGGTTCGTGAACTGCGAAAAATCATTTCAGCCCATAATTCACTGGGTTTACCGGAAATGAACACTTGCTTGTAGGAAGACAGAGATCCTGGGTTTTAACTCCGTTTCTGAAGGAAATTCAGACCAGAGTTCTCATCCCTGAAAAACACTCTGTTTTAAGGCAAAAATCATCCTCTACTTTCCAGCGTCTCCAATACAGCAAGAACCATGAGCATGCCCAGAGAAAAGAACTGTGTTTCTTACTCATACAGACCATATGTAGTTCAAATCTAATTATGAAACTGATACAAACCACAGCTCCTCTTACATAAATTCTCTTTAGTTAATAGTGAGAATCGCGTTTAGGTTCGTGAACTGCAAAAAATCATTTGAGCCCAAAATTCCCTGGGTTGACCACAAAAGAAATCTTGCATTTAGGAAGACACAGAGCCTGGGGTTTAACTCCTTTTCTGAAGGGAAATTCAGACCAGTGTTCTCATCCATGAAACACACTCTGTTTTCACCCAAGAAGCAAGCTCTTCTTTCCAGCAGCTCCAATGCATCAAGAACAATAAGCATGCCCAGAAAAAAGAACTGTGTTTCCTACTCATACGGACCATATGTAGTTCAACTCAGCTTATGAAATGATACAAAACACAGCTCCTCTTACATAAATGCTCTTTAGTTAATAGTGATAATCGCGTTGGGTACTAGAAGTGTGTAAATCATTTGAGCCGAAATTTCACTTGGTTTACCAGAAATGAACTCTTGCTTGTAGGAAGACAGAGATCCTGGGGTTTAACTCCGTTTCTGAAGGGAAATTCAGACCAGAGTTCTCACCCCTGAAACACACTCTGTTTTAACTCAAGAAACAAGCTCTTCATTCCAGAGTCTAAAATACAGCAGGAACCCTGAGCATGCCCTGAAAAAAAGAATTGTGTTTCCTACTCATATGGACCATATGTAGTTCAACTCTGCTTATGAAACTGATACAAACCACACCACCTCTTACATAAATTCTCTTTAGTTAAGAGTGAGAACCATATTGGGTTTGTGAACTGCAAAAAATCATTTGAGCCCAAAATTCACAGGGTTTACAAGAAATGAACTCTTGCTTATAGGAAGACACTGATCCTTGTGTTTAACTCCATTTCTGAAGGGAAATTCAGACCAGCGTTCTCATCCCTGAAAAACACTCTGTTTTAAGGCAAGAATGATCCTCTTCTTTCCAGCTTCTCCATACATTAAGAACCATGAGCATGCCCAGCAACAAGAATTGTGTTTCCTACTCATACACACCATATGTAGTTCAACTCTGCTTATGAAACTGATACAAACCACAGCTCCTCTTACATAAATCCTCTTTGGTTAATAGTGAGAATCGCGTTTTGGTTCGTGAACTGCGAAAAATCATTTGAGCCCAAAATTCCATGGGATTACCAGAAAAGAACTCTTGCTTGTAGGAAGACACAGATACTGGGGTTTAACTCCATTTCTGAAGGTAAATTCACCAGAGTTCTCATGCCTGAAACACAATCTGATTTAACACAAGAAGCAAGCTCTTCTTTCCAGAGTCTATAGTACAGCAAGAATCATGAGCATGCCCTGAAAAAAAGAACTGGTTTTCCTACTCATGTGGACCATATGTAGTTCAACTCTGCTTATGAAACTAATACAAACAACTGTTCCTCTTACATAAATGATCTTTAGTTAATAGTGAGAATCGCATTGGGTTCGTGAAATGCGAAAAATCATTTGAGCCCAAAATTCACTGGTATTACCAGAAAAGAACTCTGGCTTGTAGGAAGACACAGATCCTGGGGTTTAACTCTGTTTCTGAAGGCAAATTGAGACCAGAGTTCTCATCCCTGAAAAACACTCTCTTTTAAGGAAAGAATCATCCTCTTCTTTCCAGCGTCTCCAAAACAGTAAGAACCATGAGCATGCCTAGAAAAAAAGAACTGTGTTTCCTACTCATACAGACCATATGTAGTTCAACTCTGCTTATGAAATGATACAGACCGCAGCTCTGCTTACATAAATGCTCTTTAGTTAATAGTGAGAATCACGTTGGGTTCGTGAACTGTGAAAAATCATTTGAGCCCAAAATTCACTGGGTTAACCAGAAATGAACACATGCTTGTAGTTAGACACAGACCCTGGGGTTTAACTGTGTTTTTGAAGGGAAATTAAGACCAGAGTTCTCATCCCTGAAACACACTCTGTTTTAATGAAGACGCAAGCTCTTCTTTCCAGAGTCTAAAATACAGCAAGAACCTTGAGCATGGCCTGAAAAAAAAGAACTGTGTTTCCTATTCATACTGACCATATGTAGTTCAACTATGTTTATGAAACTGATACATACCACACCTCCTCTTACATACATGTTCTTTAGGTAATAGCGAGAATGGCGTTGGATTCGTGAACTGCGAAAAATCATTTGAGCCCCAAAATCACTGGGTTAACTGGAAATGAACTCTTGCTTATAGGAAGACACAGAGCATGGGGTTTAACTCCATTTCTGAAGGGAAATACAGACCAGAGTTCTCATCCCTGAAAAACACTCTGTTTTAAGGCAAGAATCATCCTCTTCTTTCTAGCGTCTCCAAAACAGTAAGAACCATGAGCATGCCCAGAAAAAAAGAACTGTGTTTCCTACTCATACGGGCCATATGTAGTTGAAGTCTGCTTATGAAATGATACAGACCACAGCACCTCTTACATAAATGCTCTTTAGTTAATAGTGAGAATCATGTTGGGTTCGTGAACTGCAAGAAATCATTTGAGCCCATAATTCACTGGGTTTACCAGAAATGAACTCTTGCTTGTAGGAAGACACAGATCCTGGGGTTTAACTTCTTTTCTGAAGGGAAATTTACACCAGAGTTCTCATCCCTGAAACACACTCTGTTTTAACGCAAGAAGCAAGCTCTTCTTTCCAGAATCTAAAATATACGAAAACCATGAGCATGGCCTGAAAAAAAGAACTGTGTTTCTTATACATACGGACCATATGTAGTTCTACTCTGTTAATGAAACTAATACAAATCTCACCTCCTCTTACATACATGCTCTTTAGTTAATAGTGAGAATAGCGTTGGTTTCATGAATTGCGAAAAATCATTTGAGCCCAAAATTCACTGGGTTTAGCAGAAATGAACTCTTGCTTGTAGGAAGACACTGATCCTGGGGTTGAACTCCATTTGGGAAGGGAAATTCAGACCAGAGTTCTCATGCCTGAAAAACACTCTGTTTTAAGTTAGGATTCATCCTCTTCTTTCCAGATTCTCCAACACTGTAAGAACCATGAGCATACCCAGAAAAAAAGAACTGTGTTTCCTACTCATACAGACCATATGTAGTTCAACACTGCTTATGAAATGATACAGACCGCAGCTCCTCTTACATAAATGCACTTTAGTTAATAGTGAGAATCGCGTTGGGTTCGTGAACTGTGAAAAATCATTTTTGCCCAAAATTCACTGGGTTAACCAGAAATGAACACATGCTTGTAGTTAGACACAGACCCTGGGGTTTAACTCTGTTTTTGAAGGGAAATTAAGACCAGAGTTCTCATCCCTGAAACACACTCTGTTTTAATGAAGACGCAAGCTCTTCTTTCCAGAGTCTAAAATACAGCAAGAACCATGAGCATGGCCTGAAAAAAAGAACTGTGTTTCCTATTCATACGGACCATATGTAGTTCAACTATGTTTATGAAACTGAAACATACCACACCTCCTCTTACATACATGTTCTTTAGGTAATAGTGAGAATGGCGTTGGATTCGTGAACTGCGAAAAATCATTTGAGCCCCAAAATCACTGGGTTAACTGGAAATGAACTCTTGCTTAAAGGAAGACACAGAGCATGGGGTTTAACTCCATTTCTGAAGGGAAATACAGACCAGAGTTCTCATCCCTGAAAAACACTCTGTTTTAAGGCAAGAATCATCCTCTTCTTTCTAGCGTCTCCAAAACAGTAAGAACCATGAGCATGCCCAGAAAAAAAGAACTGTGTTTCCTACTCATACGGGCCATATGTAGTTGAACTCTGCTTATGAAATGATACAGACCACAGCTCCTCTTACATAAATGCTCTTTAGTTAATAGCGAGAATCGTGTTGGGTTCGTGAACTGTGAAAAATCATTTGAGCCCAATTCACTGGATTAACCAGAAATGAACTCATGCTTGTAGGAAGACACAGATCCTGGGGTTTAACTCCATTTCTGAAGGGAAATTCAGACCAGAGTTTTCATCCCTGAAACACACTCTGTTTTAATGCAAGAAGCAAGCTCTTCTTTCCAGAATCTAAAATACAGCAATAACCCTGAGCATGCCCTGAAAAAAAGAATTGTGTTTCCTACTCATACGGACAATATGTAGTTCAACGCTGCTTATGAAACTGATACAAACCACAGCTCCTCTTACATAAATGCTCTTTTGTTAATAGTGAGAATCGCGTTGGGTTCGTGAACTGCAAAAAATCATTTGAGCCCCAAATTCACTGGGTTAACCAGAAATGAACTCTTGCTTGTAGGAAGATACAGATCCTAGGGTTCAACTCCATTTCTGAAGTGAAATTCAGACCAGAGTTCTCATCCCTGAAACACACTCTGTTTTAATGCATGAAGCAAGCTCTTCTTTCCAGAATCTAAAATACAGCAAGAACCCTGAGCATGCCCTGAAAAAAAGAATTGTGTTTCCTACTCATACGAACCATATGAAATTCAACTCTGCTTATGAAACTGATACAAACCACATCTACTCTTACATAAATGCTCTTTAGTTAATAGTGAGAATCATGTTGGGTTCGTGAACTGTGAAAAATCATTTGAGCCCAAAATTCACTGGGTTTACCAGAAATGAACTCTTGCTTGTAGGAAGACACTGATCCTGGGGTTTAACTCCATTTCTGAAGGGAAATTCAGACCATGTTCTCATCCCTGAAAAAAAAACTCTGTTTTAAGGCAAGAATCATCCTCTTCTTTACAGCGTCTCCAAAACATTAAGAACCATGAGCATGCCCAGATAAAAAAATCTGTGTTTCCTACTCGTATGGACGATATGTAGTTCAACTCTGCATATGAAACTAATACAGACCACAGTACCTCTTACATAAATGCTCTTTAGTTAATAGTGAGAATCATGTTGGGTTCGTGAACTGTGAAAAATCATTTGAGCCCTAAATTCTCTGGGTTAACCAGAAATGAACTCATGCTTGTAGGAAGACACAGATCCTGGGGTTTAACTCCATTTCTGATGGGAAATTCAGACCAGAGTTCTCATCCTTGAAACACACTCTGTTTAACGCAAGAAGCAAGCTCTTCTTTCCAGAATCTAAAATACAGCAAGAACCCTGAGCATGCCCTGAAATAAAGAATTGTGTTTCCTACTCATACGGACCATATGAAGTTCAACTCTGCTTATGAAACTGATGCAAACCACAGCTCCTATTACATAAATGCTCTTTAGTTAACAGTGAGAATCGCGTTGGGTTCGTGAACTGTGAAAAATCATTTGAGCCCAAAATTCACTGGGGTAACCAGAAATGAGCACATGCTTGTAGTTAGAAACAGACCCTGGGTTTTAACTCTGTTTCTGAAGGGAAATTCAGACAAGAGTTCTCATCCCTGAAACACACTCTGTTTTAACGAAGACGCAAGCTCTTCTTTCCAGAGTATAAAATATAGCAAGAACAATGAGCATGGCCCGAAAAAAAGAATTGTGTTTCCTACTCATACACACGATATGTAGTTCAACTCTGCTTATGAAATGATACAGACCACAGCTCCTCTTACATAAATGCTCTTTAGTTAATAGTGAGAATCGTGTTGGGTTCGTGAACTGTGAAAAATCCTTTGAGCCCAAAATTCTCTGGGTTAACCAGAAATGAAGTCATGCTTGTAGGAAGACACAGATCCTGGGGTTTAACTCCATTTCTGAAGGGAAATTCAGACCAGAGTTTTCATCCCTGAAACACACTCTGTTTTAATGCAAGAAGCAAGCTCTTCTTTCCAGAATCTAAAATACAGCAAGAACCATGAGCATGCCCTGAAAAAAAGAATTGTGTTTCCTACACATACGTGCAATATGTAGTTCAACGCTGCTTATGAAACTGATACAAACCACAGCTCCTCTTACATAAATGCTCTTTTGTTAATAGTGAGAATCGCGTTGGGTTCTTGAACTGCAAAAAATCATTTGAGCCCCAAATTCACTGGGTTAACCAGAAATGAACTCTTGCTTGTAGGAAGATACAGATCCTAGGGTTCAACTCCGTTTCTGAAGGGAAATTCAGACCAGAGTTCTCATCCCTGAAACACACTCTGTTTTAACGCATGAAGCAAGCTCTTCTTTCCAGAATCTAAAATACAGCAAGAACACTGAGCATGCCCTGAAAAAAATAATTGTGTTTCCTACTCATACGGACCATATGAAATTCAACTCTGCTTATGAAACTGATACAAACCACAGCTACTCTTACATAAATGCTCTTTAGTTAATAGTGAGAATCATGTTGGGTTCGTGAACTGTGAAAAATCATTTGAGCCCAAAATTCACTGGGTTTACCAGAAATGAACTCTTGCTTGTAGGAAGACACTGATCCTGGGGTTTAACTCCATTTCTGAAGGGAAATTCAGACCATGTTCTCATCCCTGAAAAAAAAACTCTGTTTTAAGGCAAGAATCATCCTCTTCTTTACAGCGTCTCCAAAACAGTAAGAACCATGAGCATGCCCAGATAAAAAAATCTGTGTTTCCTACTCATAAGGACGATATGTAGTTCAACTCTGCTTATGAAACTAATACAGACCACAGTACCTCTTACATAAATGCTCTTTAGTTAATAGTGAGAATCATGTTGGGTTCGTGAACTGTGAAAAATCATTTGAGCCCTAAATTCACTGGGTTAACCAGAAATGAACTCATGCGTGTAGGAAGACACAGATCCTGGGGTTTAACTCCATTTCTGAAGGGAAATTCAGACCAGAGTTCTCATCCCTGAAACACACTCTGTTTTAACGCAAGAAGCAAGCTCTTCTTTCCAGAATCTAAAATACAGCAAGAACCCTGAGCATGCCCTGAAAAAAAGAACTGTGTTTCCTATACATACAGACCGTATGTAGTTCAACTCTGTTAATGAAACTAATACAAATCTCACCTCCTCTTACATACATGCTCTTTAGTTAATAGTGAGAATAGCGTTGGTTTCATGAATTGCGAAAAATCATTTGAGCCCAAAATTCACGGGGTTTAGCAGAAATGAACTCTTGCTTGTAGGAAGACACATATCCTGGGGTTTAACTCCATTTCGGAAGGGAAATTCAGACCAGAGTTCTCATGCCTGAAAAACACTCTGTTTTATGTCAAGAATCATCCTCTTCTTTCCAGCTTCTCCAACACTGTAAGAACCATGAGCATACCCAGAAAAAAAGAACTGTGTTTCCTACTCATACAGACCATATGTAGTTCAACTCTGCTTATGAAATAATACAGACCGCAGCTCCTCTTACATAAATGCTCTTTAGTTAATAGTGAGAATCGCGTTGGGTTCGTGAACTGTGAAAAATCATTTTAGCCCAAAATTCACTGGGTAAACCAGAAATGAACACATGCTTGTAGTTAGACACAGACCCTGGGGTTTAACTCTGTTTTTGAAGGGAAATTAAGACCAGAGTTCTCATCCCTGAAACACACTCTGTTTTAATGAAGACGCAAGCTCTTCTTTCCACAGTCTAAAATACAGCAAGAACCATGAGCATGGCCTGAAAAAAAAGAACTGTGTTTCCTATTCATACGGACCATATGCAGTTCACCTATGTTTATGAAACTGATACATACCACACCTCCTCTTACATACATGTTCTTTAGGTAATAGTGAGAATGGCGTTGGATTCGTGAACTGGGAAAAATCATTTGAGCCCAAAAATCACTGGGTTAACTGGAAATGAACTCTTGCTTATAGGAAGACACAGACCATGCGGTTTAATTCCATTTCTGAAGGGAAATACAGACCAGAGTTCTCATCCCTGAAAAACACTCTGTTTTAAGGCAAGAATCATCCTCTTCTTTCTAGCCTCTCCAAAACAGTAAGAACCATGAGCATGTCCAGAAAATAGAACTGTGTTTCCTACTCATACGGGCCATATGTAGTTGAACTCTGCTTATGAAATGATACAGACCACAGCTCCTCTTACATAAATGCTCTTTAGTTAATAGTGAGAATCGTGTTGGGTTCGTGAAATGTGAAAAATCATTTGAGCCCAAAATTCACTGGGTTAACCAGAAATGAACTCATGCTTGTAGGAAGACACAGATCCTGGGGTTTAACTCCATTTCTGAAGGGAAAATCAGACCAGAGTTCTCATCCCTGAAACACACTCTGTTTTAATGCAAGAAGCAAGCTCTTCTTTCCAGAATCTAAAATAGAGCAAGAACCCTGAGCATGCCCTGAAAAAAAGAATTGTGTTTCCTACTCATACGGACCATATGTAGTTCAACTCTGCTTATGAAACTGATACAAACCACAGCTCCTCTTACATAAATGCTCTTTAGTTAATAGTGAGAATCATGTTGGGTTCGTGAACTGCGCAAAAACATTTGATCCCAAAATTCACTGTGTTTAGCAGAAATGAACTCTGGCTTGTAGGAAGAAACAGATCCTGGGGTTTAACTCCATTTCTGAAGGGAATTTCAGAC
The DNA here is from genome assembly GCA_949786385.1 of Onychomys leucogaster. Classification (NCBI taxonomy): domain Eukaryota; kingdom Metazoa; phylum Chordata; class Mammalia; order Rodentia; family Cricetidae; genus Onychomys; species Onychomys leucogaster. The sequence goes on from CATKUP010000275.1 coordinate 220,688, forward strand.
CAGAGTTCTCATCCCTGAAAAACACTCTATTTTAAGGCAAGAATGACCCTCTTCTTTCCAGCATCTCCAATACAGTAAGAACCATGAGCATGCCCAGAAACAAGAATTGTGTTTCCTACTCATACACACCATATGTAGTTCAACTCTGCTTTTGAAACTGATACAAACCACAGCTCCTCTTACATAAAACCTCTTTGGTTAATAGTGAGAATCGCGTTTTGGTTCGTGAACTGCCAAAAATCATTTGAGCCCAAAATTCCCTGGGTTTACCAGAAAAGAACTCTTGCTTATAGGAAGACACAGATCCTGGGGTTTAACTCCATTTCTGAAGGTAAATTCAGACCAGAGTTCTCATGCCTGAAACACACTCTGATTTAACTCAAGAAGCAAGCTCTTCTTTCCAGAGTCTATAATACAGCAAGGATCATGAGCATGCCCTGAAAAAAAGAACTGGTTTTCCTACTCATACGGACCATATGTAGTTGAACTCTGCTTATGAAATGATGCAGACCACAGCTCCTCTTACATAAATGCTCTTTAGATAACAGTGAGAATCGCGTTGGGTTCGTGAACTGCAAAAAATCATTTGAGCCCCAAATTCACTGGGTTAACCAGAAATGAACTCTTGCTTGTAGAAAGATACAGATCCTAGGGTTCAACTCCGTTTCTGAAGGGAAATTCAGACCAGAGTTCTCATCCCTGAAACACACTCTGTTTTAACGCATGAAGCAAGCTCTTCTTTCCAAAATCTAAAATACAGCAAGAACCCTGAGCATGCCCTGAAATAAAGAATTGTGTTTCCTACTCATACAGACCATATGTAGTTCAACTCTGCTTATGAAATGATACAGACCGCAGCTCCTCTTACATAAATCCTCTTTGGTTAATAGTGAGAATCGCGTTTTGGTTCGTGAACTGTGAAAAATCATTTGAGCCCAAAATTCCCTGGGTTTACCAGAAAAGAACTCTTGCTTGTAGGAAGACACAGATCCTGGGGTTTAACTCCATTTCTGAAGGTAAATTCAGACCAGAGTTCTCATGCCTGAAACACACTCTGATTTAACGCAAGAAGCAAGCTCTTCTTTCCAGAGTCTATAATACAGCAAGAATCATGAGCATGCCTTGAAAAAAAGAACTGGTTTTCCTACTCATGCGGACCATATGTAGTTCAACTCTCCTTATGAAACTAATACAAACAACAGTTCCTCTTACATAAATGCTCTTTAGTTAATAGTGAGAATCGCGTTGGGTTCGTGAAATGCGAAAAATCATTTCAGCCCCAAATTCAATGGTTTTACCAGAAAAGTTCTCTTGCTTGTAGGAAGACACAGATCCTGGGGTTTAACTCTGTTTCTGAAGGCAAATTGAGACCAGAGTCCTCATCCCTGAAAAAAAAACTCTCTTTTAAGGCAAGAATCATCCTCTTCTATCCAGCATCTCCAATACCCTAAGCACAATGAGCATTGCTAGAAAAAAAGAACTGTGTTTCCTCTTCATACGGACCATATGTAGGTCAATACGTTTATGAAACTGATACATACCACACCTCCACTTACATACATGTTCTTTAGGTAATAGTGAGAATCATGTTGCGTTCGTGAACTGCAAAAATGATTTGGTCCCAAAATTCACTGGGTTTACCTGAAATGAACTCTTTCTTGTAGGAAGACACAGATCCTGGGGTTGAACTCCATTACTGAAGGCAAATTCAGACCAGAATTCAACATCCTGAGAAACACTCTGTTTTAACGCAAGAATCATCCTCTTCTTTCTAGCAACTCCAAAACAGTAAGAACCATTAGCATGCCCAGTAAAAAAGAACTGTGTTACCTACTCATACGGGCCATATGTAGTTGAACTCTGCTTATGAAATGATACAGACCACAGCTCCTCTTACATAAATGCTCTTTAGTTAACAGTGAGAATCCCGTTGGGTTCGTGAACTGTGAAAAATCATTTGAGCTCAAAATTCACTGGGGTAACCAGAAATGAACACATGCTTGTAGTTAGAAACAGACCCTGGGTTTTAACTCTGTTTCTGAAGGGAAATTCAGACAAGAGTTCTCATCCCTGAAACACACTCTGTTTTAACGAAGACGCAAGCTCTTCTTTCCAGATTATAAAATTCAGCAAGAACCATGAGCATGGCCTGAAAAAAAGAATTGTGTTTCCTACTCATACACACCATATGTAGTTCAACTCTGCTTATGAAATGATACAGACCACAGCTCCTCTTACATAAATGCTCTTTAGTTAATAGTGAGAATCCCGTTGGGTTTCGCGAAATGCGAAAAATCATTTGAGCCCAAAATTCTCTGGGTTAACCAGAAATGAACTCTTGCTTGTAGGAAGACACAGATCCTGGGGTTTAACTCCATTTCTGAAGGGAAATTCAGACCAGAGTTCTCATCCCTGAAACACACTCTGTTTTAATGCAAGAAGCAAGCTCTTCTTTCCAGAATCTAAAATATAGGAAGAACCATGAGCATGGCCTGAAAAAAAGAATTGTGTTTCCTACTCATACGGACCATATGTAGTTCAACTCTGCTTATGAAACTGATGCAAACCACAGCTCCTCTTACATAAATGCTCTTTAGTTAATAGTGAGAATAATGTTGGGTTCGTGAACTCCGAAAAATCATTTGAGCACAAAATTCACTGGGTTTACCAGAAATGAACTCTTGCTTGTAGGAAGACACTGATCCTGGGGTTTAACTCCATTTCATAAGGGAAATTCAGTCCAGAGTTCTCATGCCTGAAAAACACTCTGTTTTAAGTCAAGAATCATCCTCTTCTTTCTAGCTTCTCCAACACTGTAAGAACCATGAGCATACCCAGAAAAAAAGAACTGTGTTTCCTACTCATACAGACCATATGTAGATCAACTCTGCTTATGAAATGATACAGACCGCAGCTCCGCTTACATAAATGCTCTTTAGTTAATAGTGAGAATCGCGTTGGGTTCGTGAAGTGTGAAAAATCATTTTAGCCCAAAATTCACTGGGTTAACCAGAAATGAACACATGCTTGTAGTTAGACACAGACCCTGGTGTTTAACTGTGTTTTTGAAGGGAAATTAAGACCAGAGTTCTCATCTCTGAAACACACTCTGTTTTAATGAAGACGCAAGCTCTTCTTTCCAGAGTCTAAAATACAGCAAGAACCATGAGCATGGCCTGAAAAAAAAGAACTGTGTTTCCTATTCATACGGACCATATGTAGTTCAACTATGTTTATGAAACTGATACATACCACACCTCCACTTACATACATGTTCTTTAGGTAATAGTGAGAATCATGTTGCGTTCGTGAACTGCAAAAATGATTTGGTCCCAAAATTCACTGGGTTTACCTGAAATGAACTCTTTCTTGTAGGAAGACACAGATCCTGGGGTTTAACTCCATTACTGAAGGCAAATTCATACCAGAATTCAACATCCTGAGAAACACTCTGTTTTAAGGCAAGAATCATCCTCTTCTTTCTAGCATCTCCAAAACAGTAAGAACCATTAGCATGCCCAGTAAAAAAGAACTGTGTTACCTACTCATACAGGCCATATGTAGTTGAACTCTGCTTATGAAATGACACAGACCACAGTTCCTCTTACATAAATGCTCTTTAGTTAATAGTGAGAATCATGTTGGGTTCGTGAACTGTGAAAAATCATTTGAGCCCAAAATTCACTGGGTTAACCAGAAATGAACTCATACTTGTAGGAAGACACAGATCCTGGGGTTTAACTCCATTTCTGAAGGGAAATTCAGACCAGAGTTCTCATCCCTGAAACACACTCTGTTTTAACGCAAGAAGCAAGCTCTTCTTTCCAGAATCTAAAATACAGCAAGAACCCTGAGCATGCCCTGAAAAAAAGAATTGTGTTTCCTACTCATACGGACCATATGTAGTTCAACTATGCTTATGAAACTGATACAAACCACAGCTCCTCTTACATAAATGCTCTTTAGTTAATAGTGAGAATCATGTTGGGTTCGTGAACTGCGAGAAATCATTTGAGCACAAAATTCACTGGGTTTACCAGAAATGAACTCTTGCTTGTAGGAAGACACAGATCCTGGGGTTTAACTTCTTTTCTGAAGGGAAATTTACACCAGAGTTCTCATCCCTGAATCACACTCTGTTTAACGCAAGAAGCAAGTTCTTCTTTCCAGAATCTAAAATATAGGAAGAACCATGAGCATGGCCTGAAAAAAAGAACTGTGTTTCCTATACATAGGGACCATAGGTAGTTCAACTCTGTTAATGAAACTAAGAAAAAGCTCACCTCCTCTTACATACATGCTCTTTACTTAATAGTGAGAATAGCTTTGGTTTCATAAATTGCGAAAAATCATTTGAGCCCAAAATTCACTGGGTTTAGCAGAAATGAACTCTTGCTTGTAGGAAGACACAGATCCTGTGGTTTAACTCCATTTCTGAAGGGAAATTCAGACGAGAGTTCTCATCCCTGAAAAACACTCTGTTTTAAGGCAAGAATGATCCTCTTCTTTCCAGCTTCTCCAATACAATAAGAACCATGAGCATGCCCAGAAACAAGAATTGTGTTTCCTACTCATACACACCATATGTAGTTCAACTCTGCTTTTGAAACTGATACAAACCCCAGCTCCTCTTACATAAATCCTCTTTGGTTAATAGTGAGAATCGCGTTTTGGTTCGTGAACTGCCAAAAATCATTTGAGCCCAAAATTCCCTGGGTTTACCAGAAAAGAACTCTTGCTTGTAGGAAGACACAGATCCTGGGGTTTAACTCCATTTCTGAAGGTAAATTCAGACCAGAGTTCTCATGCCTGAAACACACTCTGATTTAACACAAGAAGCAAGCTCTTCTTTCCAGAGTCTATAATACAGCAAGAATCATGAGCATGCCCTGAAAAAATGAACTGGTTTTCCTACTCATGTGGACCATATGTAGTTCAACTATGCTTATGAAACTAATACAAACAACCGTTCCTCTTACATAAATGCTCTTTAGTTAATAGTGAGAATCGCGTTGTGTTCGTGAAATGCGAAAAATCATTTCAGCCCGAAATTCACTGGTTTTACCAGAAAAGAACTCTTGTTTGTAGGAAGACACAGATCCTGGGGTTTAACTCTGTTTCTGAAGGCAAATTGAGACCAGAGTTCTCATCCCTGAAAAACACTCTCTTTTAAGGAAAGAATCATCCTCTTCTTTCCAGCGTCTCCAAAACAGTAAGAACCATGAGCATGCCTAGAAAAAAAGAACTGTGATTCCTACTCATACGGACCATATGTAGTTCAACTCTGCTTATGAAATGATACAGACCGCAGCTCCTCTTACATAAATGCTCTTTAGTTAATAGTGAGAATCGCGTTGGGTTCGTGAACTGTGAAAAATCATTAGAGCCCAAAATTCACTGGGTTAACCAGAAATGAACACATGCTTGTAGTTAGACACAGACCCTGGGGATTAACTCTGTTTTAGAAGGGAAATTCAGACCAGAGTTCTCATCCCTGAAACACACTCTGTTTTAATGAAGACGCAAGCTCTTCTTTCCAGAGTCTACAATACAGCAAGAACCATGAGCATGGCCTGAAAAAAAAGATCTGTGTTTCCTATTCATACGGACCATATGTTGTTCAACTATGTTTATAAAACTGATACATACCACATCTCCTCTTACATACATGTTCTTTAGGTAATAGTGAGAATCATGTTGGGTCGTGAACTGCAGAAAATGATTTGAGCCAAAAATTCACTCGGTTTACCCGAAATGAACTCTTGCTTCTAGGAAGACAGAGATCCTGGGGTTTAACTCCATTTCTGAAGGGAAATTCAGACCAGAGTTCTCATCCCTGAAACACACTCTGTTTTAACGCATGAAGCAAGCTCTTCTTTCCAGAATCTAAAATACAGCAAGAACCCTGAGCATGCCCTGAAAAAAAGAATTGTGTTTCCTAACCATACGGACCATATGAAGTTCAACTCTGCTTATGAAACTGATACAAACCACAGCTACTCTTACATAAATGCTCTTTAGTTAATAGTGAGAATCATGTTGGGTTCGTGAACTGTGAAAAATCATTTGAGCCCTAAATTCACTGGGTTAACCAGAAATGATCTCATGCTTGTAGGAAGACACAGATCCTGGGGTTTAACTCCATTTCTGAAGGGAAATTCAGACCAGAGTTCTCATCCCTGAAACACACTCTGTTTTAACGCAAGAAGCAAGCTCTTCTTTCCACAATCTAAAATACAGCAAGAACACTGAGCATGCCCTGAAAAAAAGAATTGTGTTTCCTACTCATACGGGCCATATGTAGTTGAACTCTGCTTATGAAATGATACAGACCACAGCTCCTCTTACATAAATGCTCTTTAGTTAACAGTGAGAATCGCGTTGGGTTCGTGAACTGTGAAAAATCATTTGAGCCCAAAATTCACTGGGGTAACCAGAAATGAACACATGCTTGTAGTTAGAAACAGACCCTGGGTTTTAACTCTGTTTCTGAAGGGAAATTCAGACCAGAGTTCTCATCCCTGAAACACACTCAGTTTTAACGAAGACGCAAGCTCTTCTTTCCAGAGTATAAAATTCAGCAAGAACCATGAGCATGGCCTGAAAAAAAGAATTGTGATTCTTACTCATACACACCATATGTAGTTCAACTCTGCTTATGAAACTGATACAAACCACAGCTCCTCTTACATGAATGCTCTTTAGTTAATAGTGAGAATCATGTTGGGTTCGTGAACTGCGAAAAATCATTTGAGCTCAAAATTCACTGGGTTTACCAGAAATGAACTCTTGCTTGTAGGACGACACTGATCCTGGGGTTTAACTCCATTTCTGAAGGTAAATTCAGACCAGAGTTCTCATCCCTGAAACACACTCTGTTTTAACGCATGAAGCAAGCTCTTCTTTCCAGAATCTAAAATACAGCAAGAACCCTGAGCATGCCCTGAAAAACAGAATTGTGTTTCCTAACCATACAGACCATATGAAGTTCAACTCTGCTTATGAAACTGATACAAACAACAGTTCCTCTTACATAAATGCTCTTTAGTTAATAGTGAGAATCGCGTTGGGTTCGTGAAATGTGAAAAATCATTTCAGCCCAAAATTCACTGGTTTTACCAGAAAAGTACTCTTGCTTGTAGGAAGAAACAAATCCTGGGGTTTAACTCTGTTTCTGAAGGCAAATTGAGATCAGAGTTCTCATCCCTGAAAAAAAAACCTCTGTTTTAAGGCAAGAATCATCCTCTTCTATCCAGCATCTCCAATACACTCAGCACAATGAGCATTGCTAGAAAAAAAGAACTGTGTTTCCTATTCATACGGACCATATGTAGTTCAACTCTGCTTATGAAACTGATACAAACCACACCTCCTCTTACATAAATGCTCTTTAGTTAATAGTGAGAATCGTGTTGGGTTCGTGAACTGCGAAAAATAATTTGAGCCCAAAAATCACTGGGTTAAGCAGAAATGAATTCTTGCTTGTAGGAAGACACAGATCCTGGGGATTAACTCCATTTCTGAAGGGAATTTCAGACCAGAGTTCTCATCCCTGAAAAACACTCTGTTTTAAGGCAAGAATGATCCGCTTCTTTCCAGCTTCTCCAATATAGTAAGAACCATGGTCATCCCCAGAAAAAAAGAACTGTGTTTCCTACTCATAAGGACCATATGTAGTTCAACTCTGCTTATGAAATGATACAGACCACAGCTCCTCTTACATAAATGCTCTTTAGTTAATAGTGAGAATCATGTTGGGTTCGTGAACTGTGAAAAATCATTTGAGCCCTAAATTCACTGGGTTTAGCAGAAATGAACTCTTGCTTGTAGGAAGACACAGATACTGGGGTTTAACTCCATTTCTGAAGGGAAATTCAGACCAGAGTTCTCATCCCTGAAAAACACTCTGTTTTAAGGCAAGAATGATCCTCTTCTTTCCAGCTTCTACAGTACAGTAAGAACCATGAGCATGCCCAGAAACAAGAATTGTGTTTCCTACTCATACACAACATATGTAGTTCAACTCTGCTTATGAAACTGATACAAACCACAGCTCCTCTTACATAAATCCTCTTTGGTTAATAGTGAGAATCGCGTTTTGGTTCGTGAACTGCGAAAAATCATTTGAGCCCAAAATTCCCTGGGTTTACCAGAAATGAAGTCTTGCTTGTAGGAAGACACAGATCCTGGGGTTTAACTCCATTTCTGAAGGTAAATTCAGACCAGAGTTCTCATGCCTGAAACACACTCTGATTTAACGCAAGAAGCAAGCTCTTCTTTCCAGAGTCTATAATACAGCAAGAATCATGAGCATGCCTTGAAAAAAAGAACTGGTTTTCCTACTCATGCGGACCATATGTAGTTCAACTCTCCTTTTGAAACTAATACAAACAACAGTTCCTCTTACATAAATGCTCTTTAGTTAATAGGGAGAATCGCGTTGGGTTCGTGAAATGTGAAAAATCATTTCAGCCCAAAATTCACTGGTTTTACCAGAAAAGTACTCTTGCTTGTAGGAAGACACAAATCCTGGGGTTTAACTCTCTTTCTGAAGGCAAATTGAGATCAGAGTTCTCATCCCTGAAAAAAAACCTCTGTTTTAAGGCAAGAATCATCCTCTTCTAACCAGCATCTCCAATACACTCAGCACAATGAGCATTGCCAGAAAAAAAGAACTGTGTTTCCTACTCATAAGGACCATATGTAGTTCAACTCTGCTTATGAAATGATACAGACCACAGCTCCTCTTACATAAATGCTCTTTAGTTAATAGTGAGAATCGTGTTGGGTTCGTGAACTGTGAAAAATCATTTGAGCCCAAAATTCTCTGGGTTAACCAGAAATGAACACATGCTTGTAGTTAGACACAGACCCTGGGGTTTAACTGTGTTTTTGAAGGGAAATTAAGACCAGAGTTCTCATCTCTGAAACACACTCTGTTTTAATGAAGACGCAAGCTCTTCTTTCCAGAGTCTAAAATACAGCAAGAACCATGAGCATGGCCTGAAAAAAAAGGACTGTGTTTCCTATTCATACGGACCATATGTAGTTCAACTATGTTTATGAAACTGATACATACCACACCTCCACTTACATCCATGTTCTTTAGGTAATAGTGAGAATCATGTTGGGTTCGTGAACTGCAAAAAATGATTTGAGCCCAAAATTCACTGGGTTTACCTGAAATGAACTCTTTCTTGTAGGAAGACACAGATCCTGGGGTTTAACTCCATTACTGATTGCAAATTCAGAGCAGAATTCAACATCCTGAAAAACACTCTGTTTTAAGGCAAGAATCATCCTCTTCTTTCTAGCGTCTCCAAAACAGTAAGAACCATGAGCATGCCCAGAAAAAAAGAACTGTGTTTCCTACTCATATGGGCCATATGTAGTTGAACTCTGCTTATGAAATGATACAGACCACAGCTCCTCTTACATAAATGCTCTTTAGTTAATAGTGAGAATCATGTTGGGTACATGAACTGTGAAAAATCAATTGAGCCCAAAATTCACTGGGTTAACCATAAATGAACTCATGCTTGTAGGAAGACACAGATCCTGGGGTTTAACTCCATTTCTGAAGGGAAATTCAGACCAGAGTTCTCATCCCTGAAACACACTCTGTTTTAACGCAAGAAGCAAGCTCTTCTTTCCAGAATCTAAAATACAGCAAGAACCCTGAGCATGCCCTGAAAAAAAGAATTGTGTTTCCTACTCATACGGACCATATGTAGTTCAACTCTGCTTATGAAACTGATACAAACCACAGCCCCTCTTACATAAATGGTCTTTAGTTAATAGTGAGAATCATGTTGGGTTAGTGAACTTTGAAAAATCATTTGAGCACAAAATTCACTGGTTTTAACAGAAATGAACTCTTGTCTGTAGGAAGACACTGATCCTGGGGTTTAACACCATTTCGGAAGGGAAATTCAGACAAGAGTTCTCATCCCTGAAACACACTCTGTTTTAATGAAGACGCAAGCTCTTCTTTCCAGAGTATAAAATTCAGCAAGAACCATGAGCATGGCCTGAAAAAAAGAATTGTGTTTCCTACTCATACACACCATATGTAGTTCAACTCTTCTTATGAAATGATACAGACCACAGCTCCTCTTACATAAATGCTCTTTAGTTAATATTGAGAATCCCGTTGGGTTTCGCGAAATGCGAAAAATCATTTGAGCCCAAAATTCTCTGGGTTAACCAGAAATGAACTCTTGCTTGTAGGAAGACACAGATCCTGGGGTTTAACTCCATTTCTGAAGGTAAATTCAGACCAGAGTTCTTATCCCTGAAACACACTCTGTTTTAACGCAAGAAGCAAGCTCTTCCTTCCAGAATCTAAAATGTAGGAAGAACCATGAGCATGGCCTGAAAAAAAGAACTGTGTTTCCTATACATACGGACCATATGTAGTTCAACTCTGTTAATGAAACTAATACAAATCTCACCTCCTCTTACATACATGCTCTTTAGTTAATAGTGAGAATAGCGTTGGTTTCATGAATTGCGAAAAATCATTTGAGCCCAAAATTCACTGGGTTTAGCAGAAATGAACTCTTGTTTATAGCAAGACACATATCCTGGGGTTTAACTCCATTTCTGAAGGGAAATTCAGACCAGAGTTCTCATCCCTGAAAAACACTCTGTTTTAACGCAAGAAGCAAGCTCTTCTTTCCAGAATCTAAAATACAGCAAGAACCCTGAGCATGCCCTGAAAAAAAGAATTGTGTTTCCTACTCATACGGACCATATGTAGTTCAACTCTGCTTATGAAACTGATACAAACCACAGCTCCTCTTACATAATTGCTCTTTAGTTAATAGTGAGAATCATGTTGGGTTCGTGAACAGCGAAAAATCATTTGAGCACAAAATTCACTGGGTTTACCAGAAATGAACTCTTGCTTGTAGGAAGACACTGATCCTGGGGTTTAACTCCATTTCGGAAGGGAAAATCAGACCAGAGTTCTCATGCCTGAAAAACACTCTATTTTAAGTCAAGAATCATCCTCTTCTTTCCAGCTTCTCCAACACTGTAAGAACCATGAGCATACACAGAAAAAAAGAAATGTGTTTCCTACTCATACAGACCATATGTAGATCAACTCTGCTTATGAAATGATACAGACCGCAGCTCCTCTTACATAAATGCTCTTCAGTTTATAGTTAGAATCGCGTTGGGTTCGTGAACTGCGAAAAATCATTTGAGCCCCAAATTCACTGGGTTTAGCAGAAATGAACTCTTGCTTGTAGGAAGACACAGATACTGGGGTTTAACTCCATTTCTGAAGGGAAATTCAGACCAGTGTTCTCATGCCTGAAACACACTCTGATTTAACGCAAGAAGCAAGCTCTTCTTTCCAGAGTCTATAATACAGCAAGAATCATGAGCATGCCTTGAAAAAAAGAACTGGTTTTCCTACTCATGCAGACCATATGTAGTTCAACTCTCCTTATGAAACTAATACAAACAACAGTTCCTCTTACATAAATGCTCTTTAGTTTATAGTGAGAATCGCGTTGGGTTCGTGAAATGTGAAAAATTATTTCAGCCCAAAATTCACTGGTTTTACCAGAAAAGTACTCTTGCTTGTAGGAAGACACAAATCCTGGGGTTTAACTCTTTTCTGAAGGCAAATTGAGATCAGAGTTCTCATCCCTGAAAAAAAACCTCTGTTTTAAGGCAAGAATCATCCTCTTCTAACCAGCATCTCCAATACACTCAGCACAATGAGCATTGCTAGAAAAAAAGAACTGTGTTTCCTACTCATAAGGACCATATGTAGTTCAACTCTGCTTATGAAATGATACAGACCACAGCTCCTCTTACATAAATGCTCTTTAGTTAATAGTGAGAATCGCGTTGGGTTCGTGAACTGTGAAAAATCATTTGAGCCCAAAATTCTCTGGGTTAACCAGAAATGAACACATGCTTGTAGTTAGACACAGACCCTGGGGTTTAACTGTGTTTTTGAAGGGAAATTAAGACCAGAGTTCTCATCTCTGAAACACACTCTGTTTTAATGAAGATGCAAGCTCTTCTTTCCAGAGTCTAAAATACAGCAAGAACCATGAGCATGGCCTGAAAAAAAAGGACTGTGTTTCCTATTCATACGGACCATATGTAGTTCAACTATGTTTATGAAACTGATACATACCACACCTCCACTTACATCCATGTTCTTTAGGTAATAGTGAGAATCATGTTGGGTTCGTGAACTGCAAAAAATGATTTGAGCCCAAAATTCACTGGGTTTACCTGAAATGAACTCTTTCTTGTAGGAAGACACAGATCCTGGGGTTTAACTCCATTACTGATTGCAAATTCAGAGCAGAATTCAACATCCTGAAAAACACTCTGTTTTAAGGCAAGAATCATCCTCTTCTTTCTAGCGTCTCCAAAACAGTAAGAACCATGAGCATGTCCAGAAAAAAAGAACTGTGTTTCCTACTCATATGGGCCATATGTAGTTGAACTCTGCTTATGAAATGATACAGACCACAGCTCCTCTTACATAAATGCTCTTTAGTTAATAGTGAGAATCATGTTGGGTACATAAACTGTGAAAAATCAATTGAGCCCAAAATTCACTGGGTTAACCATAAATGAACTCATGCTTGTAGGAAGACACAGATCCTGGGGTTTAACTCCATTTCTGAAGGGAAATTCAGACCAGAGTTCTCATCCCTGAAACACACTCTGTTTTAACGCAAGAAGCAAGCTCTTCTTTCCAGAATCTAAAATACAGCAAGAACCCTGAGCATGCCCTGAAAAAAAGAATTGTGTTTCCTACTCATACGGACCATATGTAGTTCAACTCTGCTTATGAAACTGATACAAACCACAGTTCCTCTTACATAAATGGTCTTTAGTTAATAGTGAGAATCATGTTGGGTTAGTGAACTGTGAAAAATCATTTGAGCACAAAATTCACTGGTTTTAACAGAAATGAACTCTTGTCTGTAGGAAGACACTGATCCTGGGGTTTAACTCCATTTCGGAAGGGAAATTCAGACAAGAGTTCTCATCGCTGAAACACACTCTGTTTTAATGAAGACGCAAGCTCTTCTTTCCAGAGTATAAAATTCAGCAAGAACCATGAGCATGGCCTGAAAAAAAGAATTGTGTTTCCTACTCATACACACCATATGAAGTTCAACTCTGCTTATGAAATGATACAGACCACAGCTCCTCTTACATAAATGCTCTTTAGTTAATAGTGAGAATCCCGTTGGGTTTCGCGAAATGCGAAAAATCATTTGAGCCCAAAATTCTCTGGGTTAACCAGAAATGAACTCTTGCTTGTAGGAAGACACAGATCCTGGGGTTTAACTCCATTTCTGAAGGTAAATTCAGACCAGAGTTCTTATCCCTGAAACACACTCTGTTTTAACGCAAGAAGCAAGCTCTTCCTTCCAGAATCTAAAATGTAGGAAGAACCATGAGCATGGCCTGAAAAAAAGAACTGTGTTTCCTATACATACGGACCATATGTAGTTCAACTCTGTTAATGAAACTAATACAAATCTCACCTCCTCTTACATACATGCTCTTTAGTTAATAGTGAGAATAGCGTTGGTTTCATGAATTGCGAAAAATCATTTGAGCCCAAAATTCACTGGGTTTAGCAGAAATGAACTCTTGTTTATAGCAAGACACATATCCTGGGGTTTAACTCCATTTCTGAAGGGAAATTCAGACCAGAGTTCTCATCCCTGAAACACACTCTGTTTTAACGCAAGAAGCAAGCTCTTCTTTCCAGAATCTAAAATACAGCAAGAACACTGAGCATGCCCTGAAAAAAAGAAATGTGTTTCCTACTCATACGGACCATATATAGTTCAACTCTGCTTATGAAACTGATACAAACCACAGCTCCTCTTACATAAATGCTCTTTAGTTAATAGTGAGAATCATGTTGGGTTCGTGAACAGCGAAAAATCATTTGAGCACAAAATTAACTGGGTTTACCAGAAATGAACTCTTGCTTGTAGGAAGACACTGATCCTGGGGTTTAACTCCATTTCGGAAGGGAAAATCAGACCAGAGTTCTCATGCCTGAAAAACACTCTATTTTAAGTCAAGAATCATCCTCTTCTTTCCAGCTTCTCCAACACTGTAAGAACCATGAGCATACACAGAAAAAAAGAAATGTGTTTCCTACTCATACAGACCATATGTAGATCAACTCTGCTTATGAAATGATACAGACCGCAGCTCCTCTTACATAAATGCTCTTTAGTTTATAGTTAGAATCGCGTTGGGTTCGTGAACTGCGAAAAATCATTTGAGCCCCAAATTCACTGGGTTTAGCAGAAATGAACTCTTGCTTGTAGGAAGACACAGATACTGGGGTTTAACTCCATTTCTGAAGGGAAATTCAGACCAGAGATCTCATCCCTGAAAAACACTCTGATTTAAAGCAAGAAGCAAGCTCTTCTTTCCAGAATCTAAAATACAGCAAGAACACTGAGCATGCCGTGAAAAAAAGAATTGTGTTTCCTACTCATACGGACCATATGTAGTTCAACTCTGCTTATGAAACTAATACAAACAACAGTTCCTCTTACATAAATGCTCTTTAGTTAATAGTGAGAATCGTGTTGGGTTCGTGAAATGCGAAAAATCATCTCAGCCCTAAATTCACTGGGTTAACCAGAAATGAACTCTTGCTTGTAGGAAGACACAGATCCTGGGGTTTAACTCCATTTCTGAAGGCAAATTGAGACCAGAGTTCTCATCCCTGAAACACACTCTGTTTTAACGCAAGAAGCAAGCTCTTCTTTCCAGAATCTAAAATACAGCAAGAACCCTGAGCATGCCCTGAAAAAAAGAATTGTGTTTCCTAGTCATACCGGCCATATGTAGTTCAACTCTGCTTATGAAATGATACAGACCACAGCTCCTCTTACATAAATGCTCTTTAGTTAACAGTGAGAATCGCGTTGGGTTCGTGAACTGTGAAAAATCATTTGAGCCCAAAATTCACTGGGGTAACCAGAAATGAACACATGCTTGTAGTTAGAAACAGACCCTGGGTTTTAACTCTGTTTCTGAAGGGAAATTCAGACAAGAGTTCTCATCCCTGAAACACACTCTGTTTTAACGAAGACGCAAGCTCTTCTTTACAGATTATAAAATTCAGCAAGAACCATGAGCATGGCCTGAAAAAAAGAATTGTGTTTCCTACTCATACACACCATATGTAGTTCAACTCTGCTTATGAAATGATACAGACCACAGCTCCTCTTACATAAATGCTCTTTAGTTAATAGTGAGAATCCCGTTGGGTTTCGTGAAATGCGAAAAATCATTTGAGCCCAAAATTCTCTGGGTTAACCAGAAATGAACTCTTGCTTGTAGGAAGACACAGATACTGGGGTTTAACTCCATTTCTGAACGGAAATTCAGACCAGAGTTCTCATCCCTGAAACACACTCTGTTTTAACGCAAGAAGCAAGCTCTTCTTTCCAGAATCTAAAATACAGCAAGAACCCTGAGCATGCCCTGAAAAAAAGAATTGTGTTTCCTACTCATACGGACCATATGTAGTTCAACTCTGCTTATGAAACTGATACAAACCACAGCTCCTCTTACATAAATGGTCTTTATTTAAGAGTGAGAATCATGTTGGGTTAGTGAACTGTGAAAAATCATTTGAGCACAAAATTCACTGGTTTTAACAGAAATGAAATCTTGTCTGTAGGAAGACACTGATCCTGGGGTTTAACTCCATTTCGGAAGGGAAATTCAGACAAGAGTTCTCATCCCTGAAACACACTCTGTTTTAATGAAGACGCAAGCTCTTCTTTCCAGAGTATAAAATTCAGCAAGAACCATGAGCATGGCCTGAAAAAAAGAATTGTGTTTCCTACTCATACACACCATATGTAGTTCAACTCTGCTTATGAAATGATACAGACCACAGCTCCTCTTACATAAATGCTCTTTAGTTAATAGTGAGAATCCCGTTGGGTTTCGCGAAATGTGAAAAATCATTTGAGCCCAAAATTCTCTGGGTTAACCAGAAATGATCTCTTGCTTGTAGGAAGACTCAGATCCTGGGGTTTAACTCCATTTCTGAAGGGAAATTCAGACCAGAGTTCTCATCCCTGAAACACACTCTGTTTTCACGCCAGAAGCAAGCTCTTCTTTCCAGAATCTAAAATATAGGAAGAACCATGAGCATGGCCTGAAAAAAAGAACTGTGTTTCCTATACATATGAACCATATGTAGTTCAACTCTGTTAATGAAACTAATACAAATCTCACCTCCTCTTACATATATGCTCTTTAGTTAATAGTGAGAATAGCGTTGGTTTCATGAATTGCGAAAAATCATTTGAGCCCAAAATTCAGTGGGTTTAGCAGAAATGAACTCTTGCTTGTAGGAAGACACAGATACTGGGGTTTAACTCCATTTCTGAAGGGAAATTCAGACCAGAGTTCTCATCCCTGAAAAACAATCTGTTTTAAGGCAAGAATGATCCTCTTCTTTCCAGCTTCTACAATACAGTAAGAACCATGAGCATGCCCAGATACAAGAATTGTGTTTCCTACTCATACACACCATATGTAGTTCAACTCTGCTTATGAAACTGATACAAACCACACCTCCTCTTACATAAATCCTCTTTGGTTAATAGTGAGAATCGCGTTTTGATTCGTGAACTGCGAAAAATCATTTGAGCCCAAAATTCCCTGGGTTTACCAGAAAAGAACTCTTGCTTGTAGGAAGACACAGATCCTGGGGTTTAACTCCATTTCTGAAGGTAAATTCAGACCAGAGTTCTCATCCCTGAAACACACTCTGTTTTAACACAAGAAGCAAGCTCTTCTTTCCAGAATCTAAAATATAGGAAGAACCATGAGCATGGCCTGAAAAAAAGAACAGGTTTTCCTACTCATGCGGACCATATGTGGTTCAACTCTCCTTATGAAACTAATACAAACAACAGTTCCTCTTACATAAATGCTCTTTAGTTAATAGTGAGAATCGCGTTGGGTTCGTGAAATGCGAAAAATCATTTCAGCCCCAAATTCACTGGTTTTACCAGAAAAGTACTCTTGCTTGTAGGAAGACACAGATCCTGGGGTTTAACTCTGTTTCTGAAGGCAAATTGAGACCAGAGTCCTCATCCCTGAAAAAACACCTCTGTTTTAAGGCAAGAATCATCCTCTTCTATCCAGCATCTCCAATACACTAAGCAAAATGAGCATGGCCTGAAAAAAAAGAACTGTGTTTCCTATTCATACGGACCATATGTAGTTCAACTATGTTTATGAAACTGATACATACCACACCCCCAGTTACATACATGTTCTTTAGGTAATAGTGAGAATCATGTTGGGTTCGTGAACTGCAAAAAATGATTTGATCCCAAAATTCACTGGGTTTACCTGAAATGAACTCTTTCTTGTAGGAAGACACAGATCCTGGGGTTTAACTCCATTTCTGAAGGCAAATTCAGACCAGAATTCAACATCCTGAGAAACACTCTGTTGTAAGACAAGAATCATCTTCTTCTTTCTAGCATCTCCAAAACAGTAAGAACCATGAGCATGCCCAGAAAAAAAGAACTGTGTTTCCTACTCATACGGGCCATATGTAGTTGAACTCTGCTTATGAAATGATACAGACCACAGCTCCTCTTACATAAATGCTCTTTAGTTAATAGTGAGAATCATGTTGGGTTCGTGAACTGTGAAAAATCAATTGAGCCCAAAATTCACTGGGTTATCCAGAAATGAACTCATGCTTGTAGGAAGACACAGATCCTGGGGTTTAACTCCATTTCTGAAGGGAAATTCAGACCAGAGTTCTCATCCCTGAAACACACTCTGTTTTAACGCAAGAAGCAAGCTCTTCTTTCCAGAATCTAAAATACAGCAAGGACCCTGAGCATGCCCTGAAAAAAAGAATTGTCTTTCCTACTCATACGGACCATATGTAGTTCAACTCTGCTTATGAAACTGATACAAACCACAGCTCCTCTTACATAAATGCTCTTTAGTTAATAGTGAGAATCATGTTGAGTTCGTGAACTGTGAAAAATCATTTGAGCACAAAATTCACTGGGTTTACCAGAAATGAACTCTTCTCTGTAGGAAGACACTGATCCTGGAGTTTAACTCCATTTCGGAAGGGAAATTCAGACAAGAGTTCTCATCCCTGAAACACACTCTGTTTTAACGAAGACGCAAGCTCTTCTTTCCAGAGTATAAAATACAGCAAGAACCATGAGCATGGCCTGAAAAAAAGAATTGTGTTTCCTACTCATACACACCATATGTAGTTCAACTCTGCTTATGAAATGATACAGACCACAGCTCCTCTTACATAAATGCTCTTTAGTTAACAGTGAGAATCGCGTTGGGTTCGTGAACTGTGAAAAATCATTTGAGCCCAAAATTCACTGGGGTAACCAGAAATGAACACATGCTTGTAGTTAGAAACAGACCGTGGGTTTTAACTCTGTTTCTGAAGGGAAATTCAGACAAGAGTTCTCATCCCTGAAACACACTCTGTTTTAACGAAGACGCAAGCTCTTCTTTCCAGAGTATAAAATTCAGCAAGAACCATGAGCATGGCCTGAAAAAAAGAATTGTGTTTCCTACTCATACACACCATATGTAGTTCAACTCTGCTTATGAAATGATACAGACCACATCTCCTCTTACATAAATGCTCTTTATTTAATAGTGAGAATCCCGTTGGGTTTTGGGAAATGCGAAAAATCATTTGAGCCCAAAATTCTCTGGGTTAACCAGAAATGAACACATGCTTGTAGTTACACAGACCCTGGGGTTTAACTCTGTTTTTGAAGGGAAATTAAGACCAGAGTTCTCATCCCTGAAACACACTCTGTTTTAACGCAAGAAGCAAGCTCTTCTTTCCAGAATCTAAAATATAGGAAGAACCATGAGCATGGCCTGAAAAAAAGAACTGTTTTTCCTATACATACGGACCATATGTAATTCAACTCTGTTAATGAAACTAATACAAATCTCACCTCCTCTTACATACATGCTCTTTAGTTAATAGTGAGAATAGCGTTGGGTTCATGAATTGCGAAAAATCATTTGAGCCCAAAATTCAGTGGGTTTAGCAGAAATGAACTCTTGCTTGTAGGAAGACACAGATACTGGGGTTTAACTCCATTTCTGAAGGGAAATTCAGACCAGAGTTCTCATCCCTGAAAAACAATCTGTTTTAAGGCAAGAATGATCCTCTTCTTTCCAGCTTCTACAATACAGTAAGAACCATGAGCATGCCCAGAAACAAGAATTGTGTTTCCTACTCATACACACCATATGTAGTTCAACTCTGCTTATGAAACTGATACAAACCACAGCTCCTCTTACATAAATCCTCTTTGGTTAATAGTGAGAATCGCGTTTTGGTTCGTGAACTGCGAAAAAACATTTGAGCCCAAAATTCCCTGGGTTTACCAGAAAAGAACTCTTGCTTGTAGGAAGACACAGATCCTGGGGTTTAACTCCATTTCTGAAGGTAAATTCAGACCAGAGTTCTCATCCCTGAAACACACTCTGTTTTAACGCAAGAAGCAAGCTCTTCTTTCCAGAATCTAAAATATAGGAAGAACCATGAGCATGGCCTGAAAAAAAGAACTGTGTTTCCTATACATACGGACCATATGTAGTTCAACTCTGTTAATGAAACTAATACAAATCTCACCTCCTCTTACATACATGCTCTTTAGTTCATAGTGAGAATGGCGTTGGGTTCATGAATTGCGAAAAATCATTTGAGCCCAAAATTCAGTGGGTTTAGCAGAAATGAACTCTTGCTTGTAGGAAGACACAGATACTGGGGTTTAACTCCATTTCTGAAGGGAAATTCAGACCAGAGTTCTCATCCCTGAAAAACAATCTGTTTTAAGGCAAGAATGATCCTCTTCTTTCCAGCTTCTACAATACAGTAAGAACCATGAGCATGCCCAGAAACAAGAATTGTGTTTCCTACTCATACACACCATATGTAGTTCAACTCTGCTTATGAAACTGATACAAACCACAGCTCCTCTTACATAAATCCTCTTTGGTTAATAGTGAGAATCGCGTTTTGGTTCGTGAACTGCGAAAAATCATTTGAGCCCAAAATTCCCTGGGTTTACCAGAAAAGAACTCTTGCTTGTAGGAAGACACAGATCCTGGGGTTTAACTCCATTTCTGAAGGTAAATTCAGACCAGAGTTCTCATGCCTGAAACACACTCTGATTTAACGCAAGAAGCAAGCTCTTCTTTCCAGAGTCTATAATACAGCAAGAATCATGAGCATCCCTTGAAAAAAAGAACTGGTTTTCCTACTCATGCGGACCATATGTAGTTCAACTCTCCTTATGAAACTAATACAAACAACAGTTCCTCTTACATAAATGCTCTTTAGTTAATAGTGAGAATCGCGTTGGGTTCGTGAAATGCGAAAAATCATTTCAGCCCCAAATTCACTGGTTTTACCAGAAAAGTACTCTTGCTTGTAGGAAGACACAGATCCTGGGGTTTAACTCTGTTTCTGAAGGCAAATTGAGACCAGAGTCCTCATCCCTGAAAAAAAAACTCTGTTTTAAGGCAAGAATCATCCTCTTCTATCCAGCATCTCCAATACACTAAGCAAAATGAGCATTGCTAGAAAAAAAGAACTGTGTTTCCTATTCATACGGACCATATGTAGTTCAACTCTGCTTATGAAACTGATACAAACCACACCTCCTCTTACATAAATGCTCTTTAGTTAATAGTGAGAATCGTGTTGGGTTCGTGAACTGCGAAAAATAATTTGAGCCCAAAAATCACTGGGTTAAGCAGAAATGAATTCTTGCTTGTAGGAAGACACAGATCCTGGGGTTTAACTGTGTTTTTGAAGGGAAATTAAGACCAGAGTTCTCATCTCTGAAACACACTCTGTTTTAATGAAGACGCAAGCTCTTCTTTCCAGATTCTAAAATATAGGAAGAACCATGAGCATGGCCGGAAAAAAAGAACTGTGTTTCCTATACATACAGACCATATGTAGTTCAACTCTGTTAATGAAACTAATACAAATCTCACCTCCTCTTACATACATGCTCTTTAGTTAATAGTGAGAATAGCGTTGGTTTCATGAATTGCGAAAAATCATTTGAGCCCAAAATTCACTGGGTTTAGCAGAAATGAACTCTTGCTTGTAGGAAGACACAGCTACTGGGGCTTAACTCCATTTCTGAAGGGAAATTCAGACCAGAGTTCTCATCCCTGAAAAACACTCTGTTTTAAGGCAAGAATGATCCTCTTCTTTCCAGCTTCTCCAATACAGTAAGAACCATGAGCATGCCCAGAAACAAGAATTGTGTTTCCTACTCATACACACCATATGTAGTTCAACTCTGCTTATGAAACTGATACAAACCACAGCTCCTCTTACATAAATCCTCTTTGGTTAATAGTGAGAATCGCGTTTTGGTTCGTGAACTGCGAAAAATCATTTGAGCCCAAAATTCCCTGGGTTTACCAGAAAAGAACTCTTGCTTGTAGGAATACACAGATCCTGGGGTTTAAGTCCATTTCTGAAGGTAAATTCAGACCAGAGTTCTCATGCCTGAAACACACTCTGATTTAACGCAAGAAGCAAGCTCTTTTTTCCAGAGTCTATAATACAGCAAGAATCATGAGCATGCCCTGAAAAAGAGAACTGGTTTTCCTACTCATGCGGACCATATGTAGTACAACTCTGCTTATGAAACTAATACAAACAACAGTTCCTCTTACATAAATGCTCTTTAGTGAATAGTGAGAATCACGTTGGATTCGTGAAATGGGAAAAATCATTTCAGCCGAAAATTCACTGGTTTTACCAGAAAAGAACTCTTGCTTGTAGGAAGACACAGATCCTGGGGTTTAACTCTGTTTCTGAAGGCAAATTGAGACCAGCGTTCTCATCTCTGAAAAAAAACATCTGTTTTAAGGCAAGAATCATCCTCTTCTATCCAGCATCTCCAATACACTAAGAACAATGAGCATTTCTAGAAAAAAAGAACTGTGTTTCCTATTCATACGGACCATATGTAGTTCAACTCTGCTTATGAAACTGATACAAACCACACCTCCTCTTACATAAATGCTCTTTAGTTAATAGTGAGAATCGTGTTTGGTTCGTGAACTGCGAAAAATAATTTGAGCCCAAAAATCACTGGGTTAAGCAGAAATGAATTCTTGCTTGTAGGAAGACACAGATCCTGGGGATTAACTCCATTTCTGAAGGGATATTCAGACCAGAGTTCTCATCCCTGAAAAACACACTGTTTTAAGGCAAGAATGATCCGCTTCTTTCCAGCTTCTCCAATATAGTAAGAACCATGGTCATCCCCAGAAATAAAGAACTGTGTTTCCTACTCATAAGGTCCATATATAGTTCAACTCTTCTTATGAAATGATACAGACTGCAGCTCCTCTTACATAAATGCTCTTTAGTTAATAGAATCATGTTAGGTTCGTGAACTGCAAAAAATGATTTGAGCCCAAAATTCACTGGGTTTACCTGAAATGAACTCTTTCTTGTAGGAAGACACAGATCCTGGGGTTTAACTCCATTTCTGAAGGCAAATTCAGACCAGAATTCAACATCCTGAGAAACACTCTGTTTTAAGGCAAGAATCATCCTCTTCTTTCTAGTGTCTCCAAAACAGTAAGAACCATGAGCATGCCCAGAAAAAAAGAACTGTGTTTCCTACTCATACGGGCCATATGTAGTTGAACTCTGCTTATGAAATGATACAGACCACAGCTCCTCTTACATAAATGCTCTTTAGTTAATAGTGAGAATCATGTTGGGTTCGTGAACTGTGAAAAATCAATTGAGCCCAAAATTCACTGGGTTAACCAGAAATGAACTCATGCTTTTAGGAAGACACAGATCCCGGGGTTTAACTCCATTTCTGAAGGGAAATTCAGACCAGAGTTCTCATCCCTGAAACACACTCTGTTTTAACGCAAGAAGCAAGCTCTTCTTTCCAGAATCTAAACTACAGCAAGAACCCTGAGCATGCCCTGAAAAAAAGAATTGTGTTTCCTACTCATACACACCATATGTAGTTCAACCCTGCTTATGAAATGATACAGACCACAGCTCCTCTTACATAAATGCTCTTTAGTTAATAGTGAGAATCCCGTTGGGTTTCGTGAAATGCGAAAAATCATTTGAGCCCAAAATTCTCTGGGTTAACCAGAAATGAACTCTTGCTTGTAGGAAGACACAGATCCTGGGGTTTAACTCCATTTCTGAAGGGAAATTCAGACCAGAGTTCTCATCCCTGAAACACACTCTGTTTTAACCCAAGAAGCAAGCTCTTCTTTCCAGAATCTAAAATATAGGAAGAACCATGAGCATGGCCGGAAAAAAAGAACTGTGTTTCCTATACATACAGACCAAATGTAGTTCAACTCTGTTAATGAAACTAATACAAATCTCACCTCCTCTTACATACATGCTCTTTAGTTAATAGTGAGAATAGCGTTGGTTTCATGAATTGCGAAAAATCATATGAGCCCAAAATTCACTGGGTTTAGCAGAAATGAACTCTTGCTTGTAGGAAGACACAGCTACTGGGGCTTAACTCCATTTCTGAAGGGAAATTCAGACCAGAGTTCTCATCCCTGAAAAACACTCTGTTTTAAGGCAAGAATGATCCTCTTCTTTCCAGCTTCTCCAATACAGTAAGAACCATGAGCATGCCCAGAAACAAGAATTGTGTTTCCTACTCATACACACCATATGTAGATCAACTCTGCTTATGAAACTGATACAAACCACAGCTCCTCTTACATAAATCCTCTTTGGTTAATAGTGAGAATCGCGTTTTGGTTCGTGAACTGCGAAAAATCATTTGAGACCAAAATTCCCTGGGTTTACCAGAAAAGAACTCTTGCTTGGAGGAAGACACAGATCCTGGGGTTTAAGTCCATTTCAGAAGGTAAATTCAGACCAGAGTTCTCATGCCTGAAACACACTCTGATTTAACGCAAGAAGCAAGCTCTTCTTTCCAGAGTCTATAATACAGCAAGAATCATGAGCATGCCCTGAAAAAAAGAACTGGTTTTCCTACTCATGCGGACCATATGTAGTACAACTCTGCTTATGAAACTAATACAAACAACAGTTCCTCTTACATAAATGCTCTTTAGTTAATAGTGAGAATCACGTTGGATTCGTGAAATGGGAAAAATCATTTCAGCCCAAAATTCACTGGTTTTACCAGAAAAGAACTCTTGCTTGTAGGAAGACACAGATCCTGGGGTTTAACTCTGTTTCTGAAGGCAAATTGAGACCAGCGTTCTCATCCCTGAAAAAAAACCTCTGTTTTAAGGCAAGAATCATCCTCTTCTATCCAGCATCTCCAATACACTAAGCACAATGAGCATTGCTAGAAAAAAAGAACTGTGTTTCCTATTCATACGGACCATATGTAGTTCAACTCTGCTTATGAAACTGATACAAACCACACCTCCTCTTACCTAAATGCTCTTTAGTTAATAGTGAGAATCGTGTTTGGTTCGTGAACTGCGAAAAATAATTTGAGCCCAAAAATCACTGGGTTAAGCAGAAATGAATTCTTGCTTGTAGGAAGACACAGATCCTGGGGATTAACTCCATTTCTGAAGGGAAATTCAGACCAGAGTTCTCATCCCTGAAAAACACTCTGTTTTAAGGCAAGAATGATCCGCTTCTTAACAGCTTCTCCAATATAGTAAGAACCATGGTCATCCCCAGAAATAAAGAACTGTGTTTCCTACTCATACGGTCCACATATAGTTCAACTCTGCTTATGAAATGATACAGACCGCAGCTCCTCTTACATAAATGCTCTTTAGTTAATAGAATCATGTTGGGTTCGTGAACTGCAAAAAATGATTTGAGCCCAAAATTCACTGGGATTACCGGAAATGAACTCTTTCTTGTAGGAAGACACAGATCCTGGGGTTTAACTCCATTTCTGAAGGCAAATTCAGACCAGAATTCAACATCCTGAGAAACACTCTGTTTTAAGGCAAGAATCATCCTCTTCTTTCTAGTGTCTCCAAAACAGTAAGAACCATGAGCATGCCCAGAAAAAAAGAACTGTGTTTCCTACTCATACGGGCCATATGTAGTTGAACTCTGCTTATGAAATGATACAGACCACAGCTCCTCTTACATAAATGCTCTTTAGTTAATAGTGAGAATCATGTTGTGTTCGTGAACTGTGAAAAATCAATTGAGCCCAAAATTCACTGGGTTAACCAGAAATGAACTCATGCTTTTAGGAAGACACAGATCCCGGGGTTTAACTCCATTTCTGAAGGGAAATTCAGACCAGAGTTCTCATCCCTGAAACACACTCTGTTTTAACGCAAGAAGCAAGCTCTTCTTTCCAGAATCTAAAATACAGCAAGAACCCTGAGCATGCCCTGAAAAAAAGAATTGTGTTTCCTACTCATACGGACTATATGTAGTTCAACTCTGCTTATGAAACTGATACAAACCACAGCTCCTCTTACATAAATGCTCTTTAGTTAATAGTGAGAATCATGTTGGGTTCGTGAACTCGAAAAATCATTTGAGCACAAAATTCACTGGGTTAACCAGAAATGAACTCATGCTTGTAGGAAGACACAGATCCCGGGGTTTAACTCCATTTCTGAAGGGAAATTCAGACCAGAGTTCTCATCCCTGAAACACACTCTGTTTTAACGCAAGAAGCAAGCTCTTCTTTCCAGAATCTAAAATATAGGGAGAACCATGAGCATGGCCTGAAAAAAAGAACTGGGTTTCCTATACATACAGACCACATGTAGTTCAACTCTGTTAATGAAACTAATACAAATCTCACCTCCTCTTACATACATGCTCTTAAGTTAATAGTGAGAATAGCGTTGGGTTCATGAATTGCGAAAAATCATTTGAGCCCAAAATTCACTGGGTTTAGCAGAAATGAACTCTTGCTTGTAGGAAGACACAGATACTGGGGTTTAACTCCATTTCTGAAGGGAAATTCAGACCAGAGTTCTCATCCCTGAAAAACACTCTGCTTTAAGGCAAGAATGATCCTCTTCTTTCCAGCTTCTCCAATACAGTAAGAACCATGAGCATGCCCAGAAACAAGAATTGTGGTTCCTACTCATACACACCATATGTAGTTCAACTCTGCTTATGAAACTGATACAAACCACAGCTCCTCTTACATAAATCCTCTTTGGTTAATAGTGAGAATCGCGTTTTGTTTCAAGAACTGCGAAAAATCATTTGAGCCCAAAATTCCCTGGGTTTACCAGAAAAGAACTCTTGCTTGTAGGAAGGCACAGATCCTGGGGTTTAACTCTGTTTCTGAAGGCAAATTGAGACCAGAGTTCTCATCCCTGAAAAAAAAAAAAACCTCTGTTTTAAGGCAAGAATCATCCTCTTCTATCCAGCATCTCCAATACACTAAGCACAATGAGCATTGCTAGAAAAAAATAACTGTGTTTTATTCATACGGACCATATGTAGTTCAACTCTGCTTATGAATGATACAGACCGCAGCTCCTCTTACATAAATGCTCTTTAGATAATAGTGAGTATCGCGTTGGGTTCGTGAACTGTGAAAAATAATTTGAGACCAAAAATCACTGGGTTAACCAGAAATGAACACATGCTTGTAGTTAGAAACAGACCCTGGGGTTTAACTGTGTTTTTGAAGGGAAATTTAGACCAGAGTTCTCATCCCTGAAACACACTCTGTTTTAATGAAGACGCAAGTTCTTCTTTCCAGAGTCTAAAATACAGCAAGAACCATGAGCATGGCCTGAAAAAAAAGAACTGTGTTTCCTATTCATACGGACCATATGTAGTTCAACTATGTTTATGAAACTGATACATACCACACCTCCACTTATATACATGTTCTTTAGGTAATAGTGAGAATCATGTTGGGTTCGTGAACTGCAAAAAATTATTTGAGCCCAAAATTCACTGGGTTTACCTGAAATGAACTCTTTCTTGTAGGAAGACACAGATCCTGGGGTTTAACTCCATTTCTGAAGGCAAATTCAGACCAGAATTCAACATCCTGAGAAACACTCTGTTTTAAGGCAAGAATCATCCTCTTCTTTCTAGCATCTCCAAAACAGTAAGAATCATGAGCATGCCCAGAAATAAAGAACTGTGTTTCCTACTCATACGGGCCATATGTAGTTGAACTCTGCTTATGAAATGATACAGACCACAGCTCTGCTTACATAAATGCTCTTTAGTTTATAGTGAGAATCCCGTTGGGTTTCGCGAAATGCGAAAAATCATTTGGGCCCAAAATTCACTGGGTTAACCAGAAATGAACTCTTGCTTGTAGAAAGACACAGATCCTGGGGTTTAACTCCATTTCTGAAGGTAAATTCAGACCAGAGTTCTCATGCCTGAAACACACTCTGATTTAACGCAAGAAGCAAGCTCTTCTTTCCAGAGTCTATAATACAGCAAGAATCATGAGCATGCCTTGAAAAAAAGAACTGGTTTTCCTACTCATGCGGACCATATGTAGTTCAACTCTCCTTATGAAACTAATACAAACAACAGTTCCTCTTACATAAATGCTCTTTAGTTAATAGTGAGAATCGCGTTGGGTTCGTGAAATGCGAAAAATTATTTCAGCCCCAAATTCACTGGTTTTACCAGAAAAGTACTCTTGCTTGTAGGAAGTCACAGATCCTGGGGTTTAACTCTGTTTCTGAAGGCAAATTGAGACCAGAGTCCTCATCCCTGAAAAAAACCCTCTGTTTTAAGGCAAGAATCATCCTCTTCTATCCAGCATCTCCAATATACTAATCACAATGAGCATTGCTTGAAAAAAAGAACTGTGTTTCCTATTCATACGGACCATATGTAGTTCAACTCTGCTTATGAAACTGATACAAACCATACCTCCTCTTACATAAATGCTCTTTAGTTAATAGTGAGAATCGTGTTGGGTTTGTGAACTGTGAAAAATAATTTGAGCCCAAAAATCACTGGGTTAAGCAGAAATGAATTCTTGCTTGTAGGAAGACACAGATCCTGGGGTTTAACTGTGTTTTTGAAGGGAAATTAAGACCAGAGTTCTCATCTCTGAAACACTCTCTATTTTAATGAAGACGCAAGCTCTTCTTTCCAGAGTCTAAAATACAGCAAGAACAATGAGCATGGCCTGAAAAAAAAAGAACTGTGTTTCCTATTCATACGGACCATATGTAGTTCAACTATGTTTATGAAACTGATACATACCACACCTCCACTTACATACATGTTCTTTAGGTAATAGTGAGAATCATGTTGGGTTCGTGAACTGCAAAAAATGATTTGAGCCCAAAATTCACTGGGTTTACCTGAAATGAACTCTTTCTTGTAGGAAGACACAGATCCTGGGGTTTAACTCCATTTCTGAAGGCAAATTCAGACCAGAATTCAACATCCTGAGAAACACTCTGTTTTAAGGCAAGAATCATCCTCTTCTTTCTAGCATCTCCAAAACAGTAAGAACCATGAGCATGCACAGAAAAAAAGAACTGTGTTTCCTACTCATACGGGCCATATGTAGTTGAACTCTGCTTATGAAATGATACAGACCACAGCTCCTCTTACATAAATGCTCTTTAGTTAACAGTGAGAATCATGTTGGGTTCGTGAACTGTGAAAAATGAATTGAGCCCAAAATTCACTGGGTTAACCAGAAATGAACTCATGCTTGTAGGAAGACAAAGATCCTGGGGTTTAACTCCATTTCTGAAGGGAAATTCAGACCAGAGTTCTCATCCCTGAAACACACTCTGTTTTAACGCAAGAAGCAAGCTCTTCTTTCCAGAATCTAAAATACAGCAAGAACCATGAGCATGGCCTGAAAAAAAGAATTGTGTTTCCTACTCATACACACCATATGTAGTTCAACTCTGCTTATGAAATGATACAGACCACAGCTCCTCTTACATAAATGCTCTTTAGTTAATAGTGAGAATCCCGTTGGGTTTCGCGAAATGCGAAAAATCCTTTGAGCCCAAAATTCTCTGGGTTAGCCAGAAATGAACTCTTGCTTGTAGGAAGACACAGATCCTGGGGTTTAACTCCATTTCTGAAGGGAAATTCAGACCAGAGTTCTCATCCCTGAAACACACTCTGTTTTAACGCAAGAAGCAAGCTCTTCTTTCCAGAATCTAAAATATAGGAAGAACCATGAGCATGGCCGGAAAAAAAGAACTGTGTTTCCTATACATACAGACCATATGTAGTTCAACTCTGTTAATGAAACTAATACAAATCTCACCTCCTCTTACATACATGCTCTTTAGTTAATAGTGAGAATAGCGTTGGTTTCATGAATTGCAAAAAATCATTTGAGCCCAAAATTCACTGGGTTTAGCAGAAATGAACTCTTGCTTGTAGGAAGACACAGCTACTGGGGCTTAACTCCATTTCTGAAGGGAAATTCAGACCAGAGTTCTCATCCCTGAAAAACACTCTGTTTTAAGGTAAGAATGATCCTCTTCTTTCCAGCTTCTCCAATACAGTAAGAACCATGAGCATGCCCAGAAACAAGAATTGTGTTTCCTACTCATACACACCCTATGTAGTTCAACTCTGCTTATGAAACTGATACAAACCACAGCTCCTCTTACATAAATCCTCTTTGGTTAATAGTGAGAATCGCGTTTTGGTTCGTGAACTGCGAAAAATCATTTGAGCCCAAAATTCCTTGGGTTTACCAGAAAAGAACTCTTGCTTGTAGGAATACACAGATCCTGGGGTTTAAGTCCATTTCTGAAGGTAAATTCAGACCAGAGTTCTCATGCCTGAAACACACTCTGATTTAACGCAAGAAGCAAGCTCTTCTTTCCAGAGTCTATAATACAGCAAGAATCATGAGCATGCCCTGAAAAAAAGAACTGGTTTTCCTACTCATGCGGACCATATGTAGTACAACTCTGCTTATGAAACTAATACAAACAACAGTTCCTCTTACATAAATGCTCTTTAGTTAATAGTGAGAATCACGTTGGATTCGTGAAATGGGAAAAATCATTTCAGCCCAAAATTCACTGGTTTTACCAGAAAAGAACTCTTGCTTGTAGGAAGACACAGATCCTGGGGTTTAACTCTGTTTCTGAAGGCAAATTGAGACCAGCGTTCTCATCTCTGAAAAAAAACATCTGTTTTAAGGCAAGAATCATCCTCTTCTATCCAGAATCTCCAATACACTAAGCACAATGAGCATTGCTAGAAAAAAAGAACTGTGTTTCCTATTCATACGGACCATATGTAGTTCAACTCGGCTTATGAAACTGATACAAACCACACCTCCTCTTACATAAATGCTCTTTAGTTAATAGTGAGAATCGTGTTTGGTTCGTGAACTGCGAAAAATAATTTGAGCCCAAAAATCACTGGGTTAAGCAGAAATGAATTCTTGCTTGTAGGAAGACACAGATCCTGGGGATTAACTCCATTTCTGAAGGGAAATTCAGAACAGAGTTCTCATCCCTGAAAAACACTCTGTTTTAAGGCAAGAATGATCCGCTTCTTTCCAGCTTCTCCAATATAGTAAGAACCATGGTCATCCCCAGAAATAAAGAACTGTGTTTCCTACTCATAAGGTCCATATATAGTTCAACTCTGCTTATGAAATGATACAGACTGCAGCTCCTCTTACATAAATGCTCTTTAGTTAATAGAATCATGTTGGGTTCGTGAACTGCAAAAAATGATTTGAGCCCAAAATTCACTGGGTTTACCTGAAATGAACTCTTTCTTGTAGGAAGACATAGATCCTGGGGTTTAACTCCATTTCTGAAGGCAAATTCAGACCAGAATTCAACATCCTGAGAAACACTCTGTTTTAAGGCAAGAATCATCCTCTTCTTTCTAGTGTCTCCAAAACAGTAAGAACCATGAGCATGCCCAGAAATAAAGAACTGTGTTTCCTACTCATACGGGGCATATGTAGTTGAACTCTGCTTATGAAATGATACAGACCACAGCTCCTCTTACATAAATGCTCTTTAGTTAATAGTGAGAATCATGTTGGGTTCGTGAACTGTGAAAAATCAATTGAGCCCAAAATTTACTGGGTTAACCAGAAATGAACTCATGCTTTTAGGAAGACACAGATCCCGGGGTTTATCTCCATTTCTGAAGGGAAATTCAGACCAGAGTTCTCATCCCTGAAACACACTCTGTTTTAACGCAAGAAGCAAGCTCTTCTTTCCAGAATCTAAAATACAGCAAGAACCCTGAGCATGCCCTGAAAAAAAGAATTGTGTTTCCTACTCATACGGACCATATGTAGTTCAACTCTGCTTATGAAACTGATACAAACCACAGCTCCTCTTACATAAATGCTCTTTAGTTAATAGTGAGAATCATGTTGGGTTCGTGAACTCGAAAAATCATTTGAGCACAAAATTCACTGGGTTAACCAGAAATGAAGTCATGCTTGTAGGAAGACACAGATCCTGGGGTTTAACTCCATTTCTGAAGGGAAATTCAGACCAGAGTTCTCATCCCTGAAACACACTCTGTTTTAACCCAAGAAGCAAGCTCTTCTTTCCAGAATCTAAAATATAGGAAGAACCATGAGCATGGCCTGAAAAAAAGAACTGGGTTTCCTATACATACGGACCACATGTAGTTCAACTGTGTTAATGAAACTAATAAATATCTCACCTCCTCTTACATACATGCTCTTAAGTTAATAGTGAGAATAGCGTTGGGTTCATGAATTGCGAAAAATCATTTGAGCCCAAAATTCACTGGGTTTAGCAGAAATGAACTCTTGCTTGTAGGAAGACACAGATACTGGGGTTTAACTCCATTTCTGAAGGGAAATTCAGACCAGAGTTCTCATCCCTGAAAAACACTCTGTTTTAACGCAAGAAGCAAGCTCTTCTTTCCAGCTTCTCCAATACAGTAAGAACCATGAGCATGCCCAGAAACAAGAATTGTGTTTCCTACTCATACACACCCTATGTAGTTCAACTCTGCTTATGAAACTGATACAAACCACAGCTCCTCTTACATAAATCCTCTTTGGTTAATAGTGAGAATCTCGTTTTGGTTCGTGAACTGCGAAAAATCATTTGAGCCCAAAATTCCCTGGGTTTACCAGAAAAGAACTCTTGCTTGTAGGAATACACAGATCCTGGGGTTTAAGTCCATTTCTGAAGGTAAATTCAGACCAGAGTTCTCATGCCTGAAACACACTCTGATTTAACGCAAGAAGCAAGCTCTTCTTTCCAGAGTCTATAATACAGCAAGAATCATGAGCATGCCCTGAAAAAAAGAACTGGTTTTCCTACTCATGCGGACCATATGTAGTACAACTCTGCTTATGAAACTAATACAAACAACAGTTCCTCTTACATAAATGCTCTTTAGTTAATAGTGAGAATCACGTTGGATTCGTGAAATGGGAAAAATCATTTCAGCCCAAAATTCACTGGTTTTACCAGAAAAGAACTCTTGCTTGTAGGAAGACACAGATCCTGGGGTTTAACTCTGTTTCTGAAGGCAAATTGAGTCCAGCGTTCTCATCTCTGAAAAAAAACATCTGTTTTAAGGCAAGAATCATCCTCTTCTATCCAGCATCTCCAATACACTAAGCACAATGAGCATTGCTAGAAAAAAAGAACTGTGTTTCCTATTCATACGGACCATATGTAGTTCAACTCTGCTTATGAAACTGATACAAACCAAACCTCCTCTTACATAAATGCTCTTTAGTTAATAGTGAGAATCGTGTTTGGTTCGTGAACTGCGAAAAATAATTTGAGCCCAAAAATCACTGGGTTAAGCAGAAATGAATTCTTGCTTGTAGGAAGACACAGATCCTGGGGATTAACTCCATTTCTGAAGGGAAATTCAGACCAGAGTTCTCATCCCTGAAAAACACTCTGTTTTAAGGCAAGAATGATCCGCTTCTTTCCAGCTTCTCCAATATAGTAAGAACCATGGTCATCCCCAGAAATAAAGAACTGTGTTTCCTACTCATAAGGTCCATATATAGTTCAACTCTGCTTATGAAATGATACAGACCGCAGCTCCTCTTACATAAATGCTCTTTACTTAATAGAATCATGTTGGGTTCGTGAACTGCAAAAAATGATTTGAGCCCAAAATTCACTGGGTTTACCTGAAATGAACTCTTTCTTGTAGGAAGACACAGATCCTGGGGTTTAACTCCATTTCTGAAGGCAAATTCAGACCAGAATTCAACATCCTGAGAAACACTCTGTTTTAAGGCAAGAATCATCCTCTTCTTTCTAGTGTCTCCAAAACAGTAAGAACCATGAGCATGCCCAGAAAAAAAGAACTGTGTTTCCTACTCATACGGGGCATATGTAGTTGAACTCTGCTTATGAAATGATACAGACCACAGCTCCTCTTACATAAATGCTCTTTAGTTAATAGTGAGAATCATGTTGGGTTCGTGAACTGTGAAAAATCAATTGAGCCCAAAATTCACTGGCTTAACCAGAAATGAACTCATGCTTTTAGGAAGACACAGATCCCGGGGTTTAACTCCATTTCTGAAGGGAAATTCAGACCAGAGTTCTCATCCCTGAAACATACTCTGTTTTAACTCAAGAAGCAAGCTCTTCTTTCCAGAATCTAAAATACAGCAAGAACCCTGAGCATGCCCTGAAAAAAAGAATTGTGTTTCCTACTCATACGGACCATATGTAGTTCAACTCTCCTTATGAAACTGATACAAACCACAGCTCCTCTTACATAAATGCTCTTTAGTTAATAGAGAGAATCATGTTGGGTTCGCGAAATGCGAAAAATCATTTGGGCCCAAAATTCACTGGGTTAACCAGAAATGAACTCTTGCTTGTAGAAAGACACAGATCCCGGGGTTTAACTCCATTTCTGAAGGTAAATTCAGACCAGAGTTCTCATGCCTAAAACACACTCTGATTTAACGCAAGAAGCAAGCTCTTCTTTCCAGAGTCTATAATACAGCAAGAATCATGAGCATGCCTTGAAAAAAAGAACTGGTTTTCCTACTCATGCGGACCATATGTAGTTCAACTCTCCTTATGAAACTAATACAAACAACAGTTCCTCTTACATAAATGCTCTTTAGTTAATAGTGAGAATCGCGTTGGGTTCGTGAAATGCGAAAAATTATTTCAGCCCCAAATTCACTTGTTTTACCAGAAAAGTACTCTTGCTTGTAGGAAGACACAGATCCTGGGGTTTAACTCTGTTTCTGAAGGCAAATTGAGACCAGAGTCCTCATCCCTGAAAAAAACACTCTGTTGTAAGGCAAGAATCATCCTCTTCTATCCAGCATCTCCAATATACTAAGCACAATGAGCATTGCTAGAAAAAAAGAACTGTCTTTCCTATTCATACGGACCATATGTAGTTCAACTCTGCTTATGAAACTGATACAAACCATACCTCCTCTTACATAAATGCTCTTTAGTTAATAGTGAGAATCGTGTTGGGTTTGTGAACTGCGAAAAATAATTTGAGCCCAAAAATCACTGGGTTAAGCAGAAATGAATTCTTGCTTGTAGGAAGACACAGATCCTGGGGTTTAACTGTGTTTTTGAAGGGAAATTAAGACCAGAGTTCTCATCTCTGAAACACTCTCTGTTTTAATGAAGACGCAAGCTCTTCTTTCCAGAGTCTAAAATACAGCAAGAACCATGAGCATGGCCTGAAAAAAAAAAGAACTGTGTTTCCTATTCATACGGACCATATGTAGTTCAACTATGTTTATGAAACTGATACATACCACACCTCCACTTACATACATGTTCTTTAGGTAATAGTGAGAATCATGTTGGGTTCGTGAACTGCAAAAAATGATTTGAGCCCAAAATTCACTGGGTTTACCTGAAATGAACTCTTTCTTGTAGGAAGACACAGATCCTGGGGTTTAACTCCATTTCTGAAGGCAAATTCAGACCAGAATTCAACATCCTGAGAAACACTCTGTTTTAAGGCAAGAATCATCCTCTTCTTTCTAGCGTCTCCAAAACAGTAAGAACCATGAGCATGCCCAGAAAAAAAGAACTGTGTTTCCTACTCATACGGGCCATATGTAGTTGAACTCTGCTTATGAAATGATACAGACCACAGCTCCTCTTACATAAATGCTCTTTAGTTAATAGTGAGAATCCCGTTGGGTTTCGCGAAATGCGAAAAATCATTTGAGCCCAAAATTCGCTGGGTTAACCAGAAATGAACTCTTGCTTGTAGGAAGACACAGATCCTGGGGTTTAACTCCATTTCTGAAGGGAAATTCAGACCATAGTTCTCATCCCTGAAACACACTCTGTTTTAACGCAAGAAGCAAGCTCTTCTTTCCAGAATCTAAAATATAGGAAGAACCATGAGCATGGCCGGAAAAAAAGAACTGTGTTTCCTATACATACAGACCATATGTAGTTCAACTCTGTTAATGAAACTAATACAAATCTCACCTCCTCTTACATACATGCTCTTTAGTTAATAGTGAGAATAGCGTTGGTTTCATGAATTGCGAAAAATCATTTGAGCCCAAAATTCACTGGGTTTAGCAGAAATGAACTCTTGCTTGTAGGAAGACTCAGCTACTGGCGCTTAACTCCATTTCTGAAGGGAAATTCAGACCAGAGTTCTCATCCCTGAAAAACACTCTGTTTTAAGGCAAGAATGATCCTCTTCTTTCCAGCTTCTCCAATACAGTAAGAACCATGAGCATGCCCAGAAACAAGAATTGTGTTTCCTACTCATACACACCATATGTAGATCAACTCTGCTTATGAAACTGATACAAACCACAGCTCCTCTTACATAAATCCTCTTTGGTTAATAGTGAGAATCGCGTTTTGGTTCGTGAACTGCGAAAAATCATTTGAGACCAAAATTCCCTGTGTTTATCAGAAAAGAACTCTTGCTTGTAGGAAGACACAGATCCTGGGGTTTAAGTCCATTTCAGAAGGTAAATTCAGACCAGAGTTCTCATGCCTGAAACACACTCTGATTTAACGCAAGAAGCAAGCTCTTCTTTCCAGAGTCTATAATACAGCAAGAATCATGAGCATGCCCTGAAAAAAAGAACTGGTTTTCCTACTCATGCGGACCATATGTAGTACAACTCTGCTTATGAAACTAATACAAACAACAGTTCCTCTTACATAAATGCTCTTTAGTTAATAGTGAGAATCACGTTGGATTCGTGAAATGGGAAAAATCATTTCAGCCGAAAATTCACTGGTTTTACCAGAAAAGAACTCTTGCTTGTAGGAAGACACAGATCCTGGGGTTTAACTCTGTTTCTGAAGGCAAATTGAGACCAGCGTTCTCATCCCTGAAAAAAAACATCTGTTTTAAGGCAAGAATCATCCTCTTCTATCCAGCATCTCCAATACACTAAGCACAATGAGCATTGCTAGAAAAAAAGAACTGTGTTTCCTATTCATACGGACCATATGTAGTTCAACTTTGCTTATGAAACTGATACAAACCACACCTCCTCTTACATAAATGCTCTTTAGTTAATAGTGAGAATCGTGTTGGGTTCGTGAACTGCGAAAAATAATTTGAGCCCAAAAATCACTGGGTTAAGCAGAAATGAATTATTGCTTGTAGGAAGACACAGATCCTGGGGATTAACTCCATTTCTGAAGGGAAATTCAGACCAGAGTTCTCATCCCTGAAAAACACTCTGTTTTAAGGCAAGAATGATCCGCTTCTTTCCAGCTTCTCCAATATAGTAAGAACCATGGTCATCCCCAGAAATAAAGAACTGTGTTTCCTACTCATACGGTCCATATATAGTTCAACTCTGCTTATGAAATGATACAGACCGCAGCTCCTCTTACATAAATGCTCTTTAGTTAATAGAAATATGTTGGGTTCGTGAATTGCAAAAAATGATTTGAGCCCAAAATTCACTGGGATTACCTGAAATGAACTCTTTCTTGTAGGAAGACACAGATCCTGGGGTTTAACTCCATTTCTGAAGGCAAATTCAGACCAGAATTCAACATCCTGAGAAACACTCTGTTTTAAGGCAAGAATCATCCTCTTCTTTCTAGTGTCTCCAAAACAGTAAGAACCATGAGCATGCCCAGAAAAAAAGAACTGTGTTTCCTACTCATACGGGGCATATGTAGTTGAACTCTGCTTATGAAATGATACAGACCACAGCTCCTCTTACATAAATGCTCTTTAGTTAATAGTGAGAATCATGTTGGGTTCGTGAACTGTGAAAAATCAATTGAGCCCAAAATTCACTGGGTTAACCAGAAATGAACTTATGCTTTTAGGAAGACACAGATCCCGGGGTTTAACTCCATTTCTGAAGGGAAATTCAGACCAGAGTTCTCATCCCTGAAACACACTCTGTTTTAACGCAAGAAGCAAGCTCTTCTTTCCAGAATCTAAAATACAGCAAGAACCCTGAGCATGCCCTGAAAAAAAGAATTGTGTTTCCTACTCATACGTACCATATGTAGTTCAACTCTGCTTATGAAACTGATACAAACCACAGCTCCTCTTACATAAATGCTCTTTAGTTAATAGTGAGAATCATGTTGGGTTCGTGAACTCGAAAAATCATTTGAGCACAAAATTCACTGGGTTAACCAGAAATGAACTCATGCTTGTAGGAAGACACAGATCCCGGGGTTTAACTCCATTTCTGAAGGGAAATTCAGACCAGAGTTCTCATCCCTGAAACACACTCTGTTTTAACGCAAGAAGCAAGCTCTTCTTTCCAGAATCTAAAATATAGGAAGAACCATGAGCATGGCCGGAAAAAAAGAACTGTGTTTCCTATACATACAGACCACATGTAGTTCAACTCTGTTAATGAAACTAATACAAATCTCACCTCCTCTTACATACATGCTCTTTAGTTAATAGTGAGAATAGCGTTGGTTTCATGAATTGCGAAAAATCATTTGAGCCCAAAATTCACTGGGTTTAGCAGAAATGAACTCTTGCTTGTAGGAAGACACAGCTACTGGGGCTTAACTCCTTTTCTGAAGGGAAATTCAGACCAGAGTTCTCATCCCTGAAAAACACTCTGTTTTAAGGCAAGAATGATCCTCTTCTTTCCAGCTTCTCCAATACAGTAAGAACCATGAGCATGCCCAGAAACAAGAATTGTGTTTCCTACTCATACACACCATATGTAGATCAACTCTGCTTATGAAACTGATACAAACCACAGCTCCTCTTACATAAATCCTCTTTGGTTAATAGTGAGAATCGCGTTTTGGTTCGTGAACTGCGAAAAATCATTTGAGACCAAAATTCCCTGTGTTTACCAGAAAAGAACTCTTGCTTGTAGGAAGACACAGATCCTGGGGTTTAAGTCCATTTCAGAAGGTAAATTCAGACCAGAGTTCTCATCCCTGAAACACACTCTGTTTTAACGCAAGAAGCAAGCTCTTCTTTCCAGAATCTAAAATACAGCAAGAACCCTGAGCATGCCCTGAAAAAAAGAATTGAGTTTCCTATTCATATGTACCATATGTAGTTCAACTCTGCTTATGAAACTGATACAAACCACAGCTCCTCTTACATAAATGCTCTTTAGTTAATAGTGAGAATCATGTTGGGTTCGTGAACTCGAAAAATCATTTGAGCACAAAATTCACTGGGTTAACCAGAAATGAACTCATGCTTGTAGGAAGACACAGATCCCGGGGTTTAACTCCATTTCTGAAGGGAAATTCAGACCAGAGTTCTCATCCCTGAAACACACTCTGTTTTAACGCAAGAAGCAAGCTCTTCTTTCCAGAATCTAAAATATAGGAAGAACCATGAGCATGGCCTGAAAAAAGAACTGGGTTTCCTATACATACGGACCACATGTAGTTCAACTCTGTTAATGAAACTAATACAAATCTCACCTCCTCTTACATACATGCTCTTAAGTTAATAGTGAGAATAGCGTTGGGTTCATGAATTGCGAAAAATCATTTGAGCCCAAAATTCACTGGGTTTAGCAGAAATGAACTCTTGCTTGTAGGAAGACACAGATACTGGGGTTTAACTCCATTTCTGAAGGGAAATTCAGACCAGAGTTCTCATCCCTGAAAAACACTCTGCTTTAAGGCAAGAATGATCCTCTTCTTTCCAGCTTCTCCAATACAGTAAGAACCATGAGCATGCCCAGAAACAAGAATTGTGGTTCCTACTCATACACACCATATGTAGTTCAACTCTGCTTATGAAACTGATACAAACCACAGCTCCTCTTACATAAATCCTCTTTGGTTAATAGTGAGAATCGCGTTTTGGTTCGTGAACTGCGAAAAATCATTTGAGCCCAAAATTCCCTGGGTTTACCAGAAAAGAACTCTTGCTTGTAGGAAGGCACAGATCCTGGGGTTTAACTCTGTTTCTGAAGGCAAATTGAGACCAGAGTTCTCATCCCTGAAAAAAAAAAAAACCTCTGTTTTAAGGCAAGAATCATCCTCTTCTATCCAGCATCTCCAATACACTAAGCAAAATGAGCATTGCTAGAAAAAAAGAACTGTGTTTCCTATTCATACGGACCATATGTAGTTCAACTCTGCTTATGAATGATACAGACCGCAGCTCCTCTTACATAAATGCTCTTTAGTTAATAGTGAGAATCGTGTTGGGTTCGTGAACTGTGAAAAATAATTTGAGACCAAAAATCACTGGGTTAACCAGAAATGAACACATGCTTGTAGTTAGAAACAGACCCTGGGGTTTAACTGTGTTTTTGAAGGGAAATTTAGACCAGAGTTCTCATCCCTGAAACACACTCTGTTTTAATGAAGACGCAAGTTCTTCTTTCCAAAGTCTAAAATACAGCAAGAACCATGAGTATGGCCTGAAAAAAAAGAACGGTGTTTCCTATTCATACGGACCATATGTAGTTCAACTATGTTCATGAAACTGATACATACCACACCTCCACTTACATACATGTTCTTAAGGTAATAGTGAGAATCATGTTGGGTTCGTGAACTGCAAAAAATGATTTGAGCCCAAAATTCACTGGGATTACCTGAAATGAACTCTTTCTTGTAGGAAGACACAGATCCTGGGGTTTAACTCCATTTCTGAAGGCAAATTCAGACCAGAATTCAACATCCTGAGAAACACTCTGTTTTAAGGCAAGAATCATCCTCTTCTTTCTAGCGTCTCCAAAACAGTAAGAACCATGAGCATGCCCAGAAAAAAAGAACTGTGTTTCCTACTCATACGGGGCATATGTAGTTGAACTCTGCTTATGAAACTGATACAAACCACAGCTCCTCTTACATAAATGCTCTTTAGTTAATAGTGAGAATCATGTTGGGTTCGTGAACTCGAAAAATATTTGAGCACAAAATTCACTGGGTTAACCAGATATGAACTCATGCTTGTAGGAAGACACAGATCCCTGGGTTTAACTCCATTTCTGAAGGGAAATTCAGACCAGAGTTCTCATCCCTGAAACACACTCTGTTTTCACGCAAGAAGCAAGCTCTTCTTTCCAGAATCTAAAATATAGGAAGAACCATGAGCATGGCCTGAAAAAAAGAACTGGGTTTCCTATACATACGGACCACATGTAGTTCAACTCTGTTAATGAAACTAATACAAATCTCACCTCCTCTTACATACATGCTCTTAAGTTAATAGTGAGAATAGCGTTGGGTTCATGAATTGCGAAAAATCATTTGAGCCCAAAATTCACTGGGTTTAGCAGAAATGAACTCTTGCTTGTAGGAAGACACAGATACTGGGGTTTAACTCCATTTCTGAAGGGAAATTCAGACCAGAGTTCTCATCCCTGAAAAACACTCTGCTTTAAGGCAAGAATGATCCTCTTCTTTCCAGCTTCTCCAATACAGTAAGAACCATGAGCATGCCCAGAAACAAGAATTGTGGTTCCTACTCATACACACCATATGTAGTTCAACTCTGCTTATGAAACTGATACAAACCACAGCTCCTCTTACATAAATCCTCTTTGGTTAATAGTGAGAATCGCGTTTTGGTTCGTGAACTGCGAAAAATCATTTGAGGCCAAAATTCCCTGGGTTTACCAGAAAAGAACTCTTGCTTGTAGGAAGGCACAGATCCTGGGGTTTAACTCTGTTTCTGAAGGCAAATTGAGACCAGAGTTCTCATCCCTGAAAAAAAAAAACCTCTGTTTTAAGGCAAGAATCATCCTCTTCTATCCAGCATCTCCAATACACTAAGCACAATGAGCATTGCTAGAAAAAAAGAACTGTGTTTCCTATTCATACGGACCATATGTAGTTCAACTCTCCTTATGAATGATACAGACCGCAGCTCCTCTTACATAAATGCTCTTTAGTTAATAGTGAGAATCGTGTTGGGTTCGTGAACTGTGAAAAATAATTTGAGACCAAAAATCACTGGGTTAACCAGAAATGAACACATGCTTGTAGTTAGAAACAGACCCTGGGGTTTAACTGTGTTTTTGAAGGGAAATTTAGACCAGAGTTCTCATCCCTGAAACACACTCTGTTTTAATGAAGACGCAAGTTCTTCTTTCCAGAGTCTAAAATACATCAAGAACCATGAGCATGGCCTGAAAAAAAAGAACGGTGTTTCCTATTCATACGGACCATATGTAGTTCAACTATGTTTATGAAACTGATACATACCACACCTCCACTTACATACATGTTCTTAAGGTAATAGTGAGAATCATGTTGGGTTCGTGAACTGCAAAAAATGATTTGAGCCCAAAATTCACTGGGATTACCTGAAATGAACTCTTTCTTGTAGGAAGACACAGATCCTGGGGTTTAACTCCATTTCTGAAGGCAAATTCAGACCAGAATTCAACATCCTGAGAAACACTCTGTTTTAAGGCAAGAATCATCCTCTTCTTTCTAGCATCTCCAAAACAGTAAGAACCATGAGCATGCCCAGAAAAAAAGAACTGTGTTTCCTACTCATACGGGGCATATGTAGTTGAACTCTGCTTATGAAACTGATACAAACCACAGCTCCTCTTACATAAATGCTCTTTAGTTAATAGTGAGAATCATTTTGGGTTCGTGAACTCGAAAAATCATTTGAGCACAAAATTCACTGGGTTTACCAGAAATGAACTCTTGCCTGTAGGAAGACACAGATCCTGGGGTTTAACTCCATTTCGGAAAGGAAATTCAGACAAGAGTTCTCATCCCTGAAGCACACTCTGCTTTAACGAAGACGCAAGCTCTTCTTTCCAGAATCTAAAATATAGGAAGAACCATGAGCATGGCCTGAAAAAAAGAACTGTGTTTCCTATACATACGGACCATATGTAGTTCAACTCTGTTAATGAAACTAATACAAATCTCACCTCCTCTTACATACATGCTCTTAAGTTAATACTGAGAATAGCGTTGGGTTCATGAATTGCGAAAAATCATTTGAGCCCAAATTTCACTGGGTTTAGCGGAAATGAACTCTTGCTTGTAGGACGACACAGATACTGGGGTTTAACTCCATTTTGAAGGGAAATTCAGACCAGAGTTCTCATCCCTGAAAAACACTCTGCTTTAAGGCAAGAATGATCCTCTTCTTTCCAGCTTCTCCAATACAGTAAGAACCATGAGCAAGCCCAGAAACAAGAATTGTGGTTCCTACTCATACACACCATATGTAGTTCAACTCTGCTTATGAAACTGATACAAACCACAGCTCCTCTTACATAAATGCTCTTTAGTTAATAGTGAGAATCATGTTGGGTTCGTGAACTCGAAAAATCATTTGAGCACAAAATTCACTGGGTTAACCAGAAATGAACTCATGCTTGTAGGAAGACACAGATCCCAGGGTTTAACTCCATTTCTGAAGGGAAATTCAGACCAGAGTTCTCATCCCTGAAACACACTCTGTTTTAACGCAAGAAGCAAGCTCTTCTTTCCAGAATCTAAAATATAGGAAGAACCATGAGCATGGCCTGAAAAAAGAACTGGGTTTCCTATACATACGGACCACATGTAGTTCAACTCTGTTAATGAAACTAATACAAATCTCACCTCCTCTTACATACATGCTCTTAAGTTAATAGTGAGAATAGCGTTGGGTTCATGAATTGCGAAAAATCATTTGAGCCCAAAATTCACTGGGTTTAGCAGAAATGAACTCTTGCTTGTAGGAAGACACAGATCCTGGGGTTTAACTCCATTTCTGAAGGTAAATTCAGACCAGAGTTCTCATGCCTGAAACACACTCTGATTTAACGCAAGAAGCAAGCTCTTCTTTCCAGTCTATAATACAGCAAGAATCATGAGCATGCCCTGAAAAAAAGAACTGGTTTTCCTACTCATGCGGACCATATGTAGTACAACTCTGCTTATGAAACTAATACAAACAACAGTTCCTCTTACATAAATGCTCTTTAGTTAATAGTGAGAATCACGTTGGATTCGTGAAATGGGAAAAATCATTTCAGCCCAAAATTCACTGGTTTTACCAGAAAAGAACTCTTGCTTGTAGGAAGACACAGATCCTGGGGATTAACTCCATTTCTGAAGGGATATTCAGACCAGAGTTCTCATCCCTGAAAAACACTCTGTTTTAACGCAAGAAGCAAGCTCTTCTTTCCAGAATCTAAAATACAGCAAGAACCCTGAGCATGCCCTGAAAAAAAGAATTGTGTTTCCTACTCATACGGACCATATGTAGTTCAACTCTGCTTATGAAACTGATACAAACCACAGCTCCTCTTACATAAATGCTCTTTAGTTAATAGTGAGAATCATGTTGAGTTCGTGAACTGTGAAAAATCATTTGAGCACAAAATTCACTGGGTTTACCAGAAATGAACTCTTCTCTGTAGGAAGACACTGATCCTGGAGTTTAACTCCATTTCGGAAGGGAAATTCAGACCAGAGTTCTCATCCCTGAAAAACAATCTGTTTTAAGGCAAGAATGATCCTCTTCTTTCCAGCTTCTCCAATACAGTAAGAACCATGAGCATGCCCAGAAACAAGAATTGTGGTTCCTACTCATACACACCATATGTAGTTCAACTCTGCTTATGAAACTGATACAAACCACAGCTCCTCTTACATAAATCCTCTTTGGTTAATAGTGAGAATCGCGTTTTGGTTCAAGAACTGCGAAAAATCATTTGAGCCCAAAATTCCCTGGGTTTACCAGAAAAGAACTCTTGCTTGTAGGAAGGCACAGATCCTGGGGTTTAACTCTGTTTCTGAAGGCAAATTGAGACCAGAGTTCTCATCCCTGAAAAAAAAAACCTCTGTTTTAAGGCAAGAATGATCCTCTTCTATCCAGCATCTCCAATACACTAAGCACAATGAGCATTGC
This sequence comes from Onychomys leucogaster, assembly GCA_949786385.1. NCBI lineage: Eukaryota > Metazoa > Chordata > Mammalia > Rodentia > Cricetidae > Onychomys > Onychomys leucogaster. The sequence goes on from CATKUP010000275.1 coordinate 264,996, forward strand.
TAGAAAAAAAGAACTGTGTTTCCTATTCATACGGACCATATGTAGTTCAACTCTGCTTATGAATGATACACACCACAGCTCCTCTTACATAAATGCTCTTTAGTTAATAGTGAGAATCGCGTTGGGTTCGTGAACTGTGAAAAATAATTTGAGACCAAAAATCACTGGGTTAACCAGAAATGAACACATGCTTGTAGTTAGACACAGACCCTGGGGTTTAACTGTGTTTTTGAAGGGAAATTTAGACCAGAGTTCTCATCCCTGAAACACACTCTGTTTTAATGAAGACGCAAGTTCTTCTTTCCAGAGTCTAAAATACAGCAAGAACCATGAGCATGGCCTGAAAAAAAAGAACGGTGTTTCCTATACATACGGACCATATGTAGTTCAACTATGTTTATGAAACTGATACATACCACACCTCCACTTACATACATGATCTTTAGGTAATAGTGAGAATCATGTTGGGTTCGTGAACTGCAAAAAATGATTTGAGCCCAAAATTCACTGGGTTTACCTGAAATGAACTCTTTCTTGTAGGAAGACACAGATCCTGGGGTTTAACTCCATTTCTGAAGGCAAATTCAGACCAGAATTCAACATCCTGAGAAACACTCTGTTTTAAGGCAAGAATCATCCTCTTCTTTCTAGCGTCTCCAAAACAGTAAGAACCATGAGCATGCCCAGAAAAAAAGAACTGTGTTTCCTACTCATACGGGCCATATGTAGTTGAACTCTGCTTATGAAATGATACAGACCACAGCTCCTCTTACATAAATGCTCTTTAGTTAATAGTGAGAATCATGTTGGGTTCGTGAACTGTGAAAAATCAATTGAGCCCAAAATTCACTGGGTTAAACAGAAATGAACTCATGCTTGTAGGAAGACAAAGATCCTGGGGTTTAACTCCATTTCTGAAGGGAAATTCAGACCAGAGTTCTCATCCCTGAAACACACTCTGTTTTAACGCAAGAAGCAAGCTCTTCTTTCCAGAATCTAAAATACAGCAAGAACCATGAGCATGGCCTGAAAAAAAGAATTGTGTTTCCTACTCATACACACCATATGTAGTAAAACCCTGCTTATGAAATGATACAGACCACAGCTCCTCTTACATAAATGCTCTTTAGTTAATAGTGAGAATCCCGTTGGGTTTCGCGAAATGCAAAAAATCATTTGAGCCCAAAATTCTCTGGGTTAACCAGAAATGAACTCTTGCTTGTAGGAAGACACAGATCCTGGGGTTTAACTCCATTTCTGAAGGGAAATTCAGACCAGAGTTCTCATCCCTGAAACACACTCTGTTTTAACGCAAGAAGCAAGCTCTTCTTTCCAGAATCTAAAATATAGGAAGAACCATGAGCATGGCCGGAAAAAAAGAACTGTGTTTCCTATACATACAGACCATATGTAGTTCAACTCTGTTAATGAAACTAATACAAATCTCACCTCCTCTTACATACATGCTCTTTAGTTAATAGTGAGAATAGCGTTGGTTTCATGAATTGCGAAAAATCATTTGAGCCCAAAATTCACTGGGTTTAGCAGAAATGAACTCTTGCTTGTAGGAAGACACAGATACTGGGGCTTAACTCCATTTCTGAAGGGAAATTCAGACCAGAGTTCTCATCCCTGAAAAACACTCTGCTTTAAGGCAAGAATGATCCTCTTCTTTCCAGCTTCTCCAATACAGTAAGAACCATGAGCATGCCCAGAAACAAGAATTGTGTTTCCTACTCATACACACCATATGTAGTTCAACTCTGCTTATGAAACTGATACAAACCACACCTCCTCTTACATAAATCCTCTTTGGTTAATAGTGAGAATCGCGTTTTGGTTCGTGAACTGCGAAAAATCATTTGAGCCCAAAATTCCCTGGGTTTACCAGAAAAGAACTCTTGCTTGTAGGAATACACAGATCCTGGGGTTTAACTCCATTTCTGAAGGTAAATTCAGACCAGAGTTCTCATGCCTGAAACACACTCTGATTTAACGCAAGAAGCAAGCTCTTCTTTCCAGTCTATAATACAGCAAGAATCATGAGCATGCCCTGAAAAAAAGAACTGGTTTTCCTACTCATGCGGACCATATGTAGTACAACTCTGCTTATGAAACTAATACAAACAACAGTTCCTCTTACATAAATGCTCTTTAGTTAATAGTGAGAATCACGTTGGATTCGTGAAATGGGAAAAATCATTTCAGCCCAAAATTCACTGGTTTTACCAGAAAAGAACTCTTGCTTGTAGGAAGACACAGATACTGGGGTTTAACTCTGTTTCTGAAGGCAAATTGAGACCAGCGTTCTCATCTCTGAAAAATAACATCTGTTTTAAGGCAAGAATCATCCTCTTCTATCCAGCATCTCCAATACACTAAGCACAATGAGCATTGCTAGAAAAAAAGAATTGTGTTTCCTATTCATACGGACCATATGTAGTTCAACTCTGCTTGTGAAACTGATACAAACCACACCTCCTCTTACATAAATGCTCTTTAGTTAATAGTGAGAATCGTGTTTGGTTCGTGATGTGCGAAAAATAATTTGAGCCCAAAAATCACTGGGTTAAGCAGAAATGAATTCTTGCTTGTAGGAAGACACAGATCCTGGGGATTAACTCCATTTCTGAAGGGAAATTCAGACCAGAGTTCTCATCCCTGAAAAACACTCTGTTTTAAGGCAAGAATGATCCGCTTCTTTCCAGCTTCTCCAAAATAGTAAGAACCATGGTCATCCCCAGAAATAAAGAACTGTGTTTCCTACTCATACGGTCCATATATAGTTCAACTCTGCTTATGAAATGATACAGACCGCAGCTCCTCTTACATAAATGCTCTTTAGTTAATAGAATCATGTTGGGTTCGTGAACTGCAAAAAATGATTTGAGCCCAAAATTCACTGGGATTACCTGAAATGAACTCTTTCTTGTAGGAAGACACAGATCCTGGGGTTTAACTCCATTTCTGAAGGCAAATTCAGACCAGAATTCAACATCCTGAGAAACACTCTGTTTTAAGCCAAGAATCATCCTCTTCTTTCTAGTGTCTCCAATACAGTAAGAACCATGAGCAGGCCCAGAAAAAAAGAACTGTGTTTCCTACTCATACGGGGCATATGTAGTTGAACTCTGCTTATGAAATGATACAGACCACAGCTCCTCTTACATAAATGCTCTTTAGTTAATAGTGAGAATCATGTTGGGTTCATGAAGTGTGAAAAATCAATTGAGCCCAAAATTCACTGGGTTTACCAGAAATGAACTCATGCTTTTAGGAAGACACAGATCCCGGTGTTTAACTCCATTTCTGAAGGGAAATTCAGACCAGAGTTCTCATCCCTGAAACACACTCTGTTTTAACGCAAGAAGCAAGCTCTTCTTTCCAGAATCTAAAATACAGCAAGAACCCTGAGCATGCCCTGAAAAAAAGAATTGTGTTTCCTACTCATACGGACCATATGTAGTTCAACTCTGCTTATGAAACTGATACAAACCACAGCTCCTCTTACATAAATGCTCTTTAGTTAATAGTGAGAATCATGTTGGGTTCGTGAACTCGAAAAATCATTTGAGCACAAAATTCACTGGGTTAACCAGAAATGAAGTCATGCTTGTAGGAAGACACAGATCCCGGGGTTTAACTCCATTTCTGAAGGGAAATTCAGACCAGAGTTCTCATCCCTGAAACTCACTCTGTTTTAACGCAAGAAGCAAGCTCTTCTTTCCAGAATCTAAAATATAGGAAGAACCATGAGCATGGCCTGAAAAAAAGAACTGGGTTTCCTATGCATACGGACCACATGTAGTTCAACTGTGTTAATGAAACTAATACAAATCTCACCTCCTCTTACATACATGCTCTTAAGTTAATAGTGAGAATAGCGTTGGGTTCATGAATTGCGAAAAATCATTTGAGCCCAAAATTCACTGGGTTTAGCAGAAATGAACTCTTGCTTGTAGGAAGACACAGATACTGGGGTTTAACTCCATTTCTGAAGGGAAATTCAGACCAGAGTTCTCATCCCTGAAAAACACTCTGCTTTAAGGCAAGAATGATCCTCTACTTTCCAGCTTCTCCAATACAGTAAGAACCATGAGCATGCCCAGAAACAAGAATTGTGGTTCCTACTCATACACACCATATGTAGTTCAACTCTGCTTATGAAACTGATACAAACCACAGCTCCTCTTACATAAATCCTCTTTGGTTAATAGTGAGAATCATGTTTTGGTTCAAGAACTGCGAAAAATCATTTGAGCCCAAAATTCCCTGGGTTTACCAGAAAAGAACTCTTGCTTGTAGGAAGGCACAGATCCTGGGGTTTAACTCTGTTTCTGAATGCAAATTGAGACCAGAGTTCTCATCCCTGAAAAAAAAAACCTCTGTTTTAAGGCAAGAATCATCCTCTTCTATCCAGCATCTCCAATACACTAAGCACAATGAGCATTGCTAGAAAAAAAGAACTGTGTTTCCTATTCATACGGACCATATGTAGTTCAACTCTGCTTATGAAATGATACAGACCGCAGCTCCTCTTACATAAATGCTCTTTAGTTAATAGTGAGAATCATGTTGGGTTCGTGAACTGCGAAAAATCATTTGAGCACAAAATTCACTGGGTTTACCAGAACTGAACTCTTGCCTGTAGGAAGATACTGATCCTGGGGTTTAACTCCATTGTGGAAGGGAAATTCAGACAAGAGTTCTCATCCCTGAAACACACTCGGTTTTAACGAAGACGCAAGCTCTTCTTTCCAGAGTATAAAATACAACAAGAACCATGAGCATGGCCTGAAAAAAAGAATTGTGTTCCCTACTCATACATACCATATGTAGTTCAACTCTGCTTATGAAATGATACAGACCACAGCTCCTCTTACATAAATGCTCTTTAGTTAATAATGAGAATCCCGTTGGGTTTCGCGAAATGCGAAAAATCATTTGAGCCCAAAATTCACTAGGTTAACCAGAAATGAACTCTTGCTTGTAGGAAGACACATATCATGGGGTTTAACTCCGTTTCTGAAGGGAAATTCATACCAGAGCTCTCATCCATGAACCACACACTGTTTTAATGCAAGAAGCAAACTCTTCTTTCCAGAGTCTAAAATACAGGAGAACCATCAGCATGGCCTGCAAAGAAGAACAGTGTTTCCTATTCATACAGACCATATGTAGTTCAATTCGGCTTATGAAACTGATACAAACCACAGCTCCTCGTACATAAATGCTCTTTAGTTAATAGTGAGAATCATGTTTAGTTCATGAACTGCGAAAAATCTTTTGAGCCCAAAATTCACTGGGTTTACGAGAAATGACCTCTTGCTTTTAGGAAGACACTGATCCTGGGGTTTAACTCCGCGACTGAAGGAAAATTCAGACCAGAGTTCTCATCCCTGGAAAACACTCTGTTTTAAGGCAAGAATCATCCTCTTCTTTCCACTGTCTCCAATCTAGTAAGAAACATGAGCATGCCCTGAAAAAAAGAAATGTGTTTCCTACTCATACGGACCATATGTAGTCCAACTCTGCTTATGAAACTGATACAGACCACAGCTCCTCTTACATAAATGCTCTTTAGTTAATAGTGAAAATCGCGTTGGGTTCTAGAACTGTGTAAAACCATTTTATCCGAAAATTCACTTGGTATACCAGAAATGAACTCTTGCTTGTAGGAACACAAATATCATGGGTTTAACTCCGTTTGTGAAGGGAAATTCAGACCAGAATTCTCATCCATGAAACACACCCTGTTTTAGTGCAACGAGCAAACTCTTCTTTCCAGCGTCTCCAATATTGCAAGAACCATGAGCATGCCCTGAAAAAAAGAACAGTTTCCTACTCATACGGACCATATATAGTTCAACTCTGCTTATGAAACTGATACAAACCAGAGCTCCTCTTACATAAATGCTCTTTAGTTAATAGTGAGAATCATGTTTGTTTCGTGAACTGTGAAAATTCTTTTGAGCCCAAAATTCATTGGGTTTACCAGAAATGATCTCTTGCTTGTAGGAAGACAGTGATCCTGGGGTTGAACTCCGCGTCTGAAGGAAAATTCAGACCAGAGTTCTCATCCCTGGAAAACACTCTGTTTTAAGGCAAGAATCATCCTCTTCTTTCCACCATCTCCAATATAGTAAGAAACATGAGCATGCCCGGAAAAAAAGAACTGTGTTTCCTCTTCATACGGACCACATGTAATCCAACTCTGCTTCTGAAACTGAGACAGACCACAGCTCCTCTTACATAAATGCTCTTTAGTTAATAGTGATAATCACTTTATGTTCTAGAACTGTGTAAAACCATTTGATCCGAAAATTCACTTGGTTTACCAGAATGTACTCTTGCTTGTAGGAAGACAAAGATCATGGGTTTAACTTCGTTTGTGAAGGGAAATTCAGACCAGAGTTCTCATCCATGAAACACACCCTGTTTTAATGCAAGAAGCAAGCTCTTCTTTCCAGCGTCTCCAATATAGCAAGAACCATGAGCATGTCCTGAAAAAAAGAACTGTGTTTCCTACTAATACGGACCATATGTAGTTCAACTCTGCTTATGAAACTGATACAAACCACAGCTCCTCTTACATAAATGCTCTTTAGTTAATAGTGAAAATCGTGTTGGGTTCTAGAACTGTGTAAAACCATTTGATCCGAAAATTAACTTGGTTTACCAGAAATGAACTCTTGCTTGTAAGAAGACACTGATCCTGGGGTTTAATTCCCTTTCTGAAGGCAAATTCAGACCAGAGTTTTTATCCCTGAAAAACACTCTGTTTTAAGCCAAGAATCATCCTCTTCTTTCCAGCGTCTCCAATATAGTAAGTAACATGAGTATGCCCAGAAAATAAGAACTGTGTTTCCAACTCATACAGACCATATGTAGTTCAACTCTGCTTATGAAACTGATACAAACCACAGCTCCTCTTACATAAATCGTCTTTAGTTAATAGTGAGAATATAGTAGGGTTCGTGGACTGTGAAAAATCATTTGATCCCAACAGTCACTGGGTTTACCAGAAATGAACTCTTGATTGTAGGAAGACACAGAACCTGGGGTTTAACTCCATTTTGGAAGGGAAATTCAGACCACAGTTTTCATCCTTGAAACACATTCTGTTTTAACGAATAAGCAAGCTCTTCTTTCCAGAGTCTAAAATAATGCAAGCACCATGAGCATGCCCTGAAAATAAGAACTGTGTTTCCTACTCATACGGACCATTTGTAGTTCAACTCTGCTTATGAAACTGATACAAACCACAGCTCCTCTTACATAAATGCTCTTTAGTTAATCGTGAGAATCATGTTTGGTTCGTGAACTGCGAAAAAACTTTTGAGCCCAAAATTCATTGGGTTTACCAGAAGTGATCTCTTGCTTGTAGGAAGACAGTGATCCTGCGGTTTAACTCTGCATCTGAAGGAAAATTCAGACCAGAGTTCTCATCCCTGGAAAACACTCTGTTTTAAGGCAAGAATCATCCTCTTCTTTCCACCATCTCCTATATAGTAAGAAACATGAGCATGCCCGGAAATAAAGAACTGTGTTTCCTACTCATACGGACCATATGTAATCCAACTCTGGTTATGAAACTGATACAGACCACAGCTCTTCTTACATAAATGCTCTTTAGTTAATAGTGATAATCACTTTAGGTTCTAGAACTGTGTAAAACCATTTGATCCGAAAATTCACTTGGTTTACGAGAAATGAACTCTTGCTTGCAGGAAGACAAAGATCATGGGGTTTAACTCCGTTTGTGAAGGGAAATTCAGACCAGTGTTCTCATCCATGAAACACACCCTGTTTTAATGCAAGAAGCAAGCTCTTCTTTCCAGCGTCTCCAATATAGCAAGAACTATGAGCATGCCCTGAAAAAAAGAAATGTTTCCTACTCATACAGACCATATGTAGTTCAACTCTGCTTATGAAACTGATACAAAATACAGCTCTTCTTACATAAAACCTCTTTAGTTAATGGTGAGAATAACGTAGGGTTCCTGAACTGTGAAAAATCATTTGAGCCCAATATTCACTGGATTTACCAGAACTGAACTCTGGCTTGAAGGAAGACACAGATCCACTGGTTTACCTCCGTTTCTGAAGGTAAATTCAGACAAGTATTCTCATCCCTAAAACACACTCTGTTTTAAGCAATGAATCATCCTCTTCTTTCCAGGGTATCCAATACAGTAAGAACCATGAGAATATCAAGAAAAAAAGAACTGTGTTTCCTACTCTTATGGAACATATGTAGTCCAACTCTGCTCCTGAATCTGATACAGACCACATCTCCTCTTACATGAATGCTCTTTAGTTAATAGTGATAATCGTGTTCGGTTCTAGAACTGTGTAAAATCATTTGAGCCCAAAATTCACTTGGTAGACCAGAAATGAACTCTTTCCTGTAGGAAGACACAGATCCTGGGGTTTAACTCCGTTTCTGAAGGCAAATTCAGACCAGAGTTCTCATCCCTGAAATACACTCTGTTTTAAGGCATGAATCATCCTCTTCTTTCCAGGGTCTCCAATACAGTAAGAACCATGAGCATGCCAAGAAAAAAAGAACTGTGTTGCCTACTCATACGGACCATATGTAGTCCAACTCTGCTTATGAAACTGGTACAGACCTCAGCTCCTCTTACATAAATGCTCTTTAGTTAATAGTGATAATCGCATTGGGATCTAGAACTGTGTAAAATCATTTGAGCCCAAAATTCACTTGGTTTACCAGAAATGAACTCTTGCTGGTAGGAAGACACAGATCATGGTATTTAACTGCGTTTCTGAAGGGAAATTCAGAACAGAGTTCTCATCCATGTAACACACTCTGTTTTAATTCAAGAAGCAAGCTCTTCTTTCCAGCGTCTAAAATACAGCAAGAACCATGAGAATGCCCAGAAAAAAAGAACTGTGTTTCCTACTCACACGGACCATATGTAGATCAACTCTGCTTATGAAACTGATAAAAACCACAGCTCCTCTTACATAAATGCTCTTTAGTTAATATTGGGAATCATGTTGGGTTCGAAAACTGCGAAAAATCATTTGAGCCCACAGTTCACTGTGTTTACCAGAAATGAACTCTTGCTTGTAGGAATAAACTGATCCTGGGGTTTAACTCCGTTTCTGAAGGGAAATTCAGACCAGAGTTCTCATCCATGAAACACACTCTGTTCTAATGTAAGAAGCAAGCTCTTCTTTCCAGCGTCTCCAATACAGCAAGAACCATGAGAATGCCCAGAAAAAAAGAACTGTGTTTCCTACTCATGCGGACCATATTTAGTTCAACTCTGCTTATGAAACTGATACAAACCACAGCTCCTCTTACATAAATGCTCTTTAGTTAATAGTGATAATCGTGTTCCGTTCTAGAACTGTGTAAAATCATTTGACCCCAAAAGTCACTTGGTTTATCAGAAATGAACTCTTGCTTGTAGGAAGACACAGATCCTGGGGTTTTAATCCATTTCTGAAGGGAAATTCAGACCAGAGTTCTCATCCCTGAAAAACACTCTGTTTTAAGGCAAGAAACATCCTCTTCTTTCCAGTTTCTGCAATATCGTAAGAAACATGAGCATGCACAGAAAAAAAGAACTGTGTTTCCTACTCATACAGACCATATGTAGTACAACTCTGCTTATGAAACTGATACAAACCACAGCTCCTCTTACATAAATGCTCTTTAGTTACTAGTGAGAATCATGTTGGGTTCGTGAACTGCGAAAAATCATTTGAGCCCAAAATTCACTGGGGTTACCAGAAATGAACTCTTGCTTGTAGGAAGACACTGATCCTGGGGTTTAACTCCGTTTGAATGGAAATTCAGCATAGAATTCTCATCCATGAAACACACTCTGTTCTAATGCAAGATGCAAGCTCTTCTTTCAAGCGTCTCTAATACAGCAAGAACCTTGAGAATGCCCAGAAAAAAAGAACTGTGTTTCCTCCTCATAAGGACCATATGTAGTTCAACTCTGCTTATGAAACTGATACAAACCACAGCTCCTCTTACATAAATGCTCTTTAGTTAACAGTGATAATCATGTTGGGTTCGTGAACTGCGAAAAATCATTTGAGCACAAAATTCACTGGGTTTACCAGCAATGAAATCTTGCTTGTAGGAAGACACTTATCCTGGGTTTTACTACGTTTCTGAAGGGAAATTCAGACCAGAATTCTCATACCTGAAAAACAATCTGTTTTAAGGCATGAATTATCATCTTCTGTCCAGGTTCTCCAATAGAGTAAGAACTATGAGCATGCCAAAAAAAAAGTACTGTGTTTCCTCTTCAAACGGACCATATGTAGTCCAACTCTGCTTATGAAACTGATACAAACCACAGCTCCTCTTACATAAACGCTCTTTAGTTAATAGTGGGAATCATGTTGGGTTCGTGAACTGCGAAAAATCATTTGAGCACAAAATTCACTGGGTTTACCAGCAATGAAATCTTGCTTGTAGGAAGACACTTATCCTGGGATTTAACTACGTTTCTGAAGGGAAATTCAGACCAGAATTCTCATCCCTGAAAAACACTCTGTTTTAAGGCATGAATCATCCTCTTCTGTCCAGGGTCTCCAATACAGTAAGAACCATGAGCATGCCAAAAAAAAAGAACTGTGTTTCCTACTCATACGGACCATATGTAGCCCAACTCTGCTTATGAAACTGATACAGACCACAGCTCCTCTTACATGAATGCTCTTTAGTTAATAGTGATAATCGTGTTCGATTCTAGAACTGTGTAAAATCATTTGAGCCCAAAATTCACTTGGTTTACCAGAAATGAACTCTTGCTTGTAGGAAGACACAGATCCTGGGGTTTAGCTCCGTTTCTGAAGGGAAATTCAGACCAGAGTTCTCATCCCTGAAACACACTCTGTTTTAACCCAAGAAGCAAGCTCTTCTTTCCAGATTTTAAAATACAGCAAGAACCATGAGCATGCCCTGAAAAAAAGAACTGTATTTCCTACTCATACAGACCATATGTGGTTTAACTCTGCTTATGAAACTGATACAAACCACAGCTCCTCTTACATAAATGCTCTTTAGTTACTAGTGAGAATCATGTTGGGTTCGTGAACTGCGAAAAATCATTTGAGCCAAAAATTCACTGGGTTTACCAGAAATGAACTCTTGCTTGTAGGAAGACACTGATCCTGGGGTTTAACTCCGTTTCTGAATGGAAATTCAGCATAGAATTCTCATCCATGAAACACACTCTGTTCTAATGCAAGAAGCAAGCTCTTCTTTCCAGCGTCTCTAATACATCAAGAACCTTGAGAATGCCCAGAAAAAAAAGAACTGTGTTTCCTACTCATACGGACCATATGTAGTTCAACTCTGCTTATGAAACTGATACAAAAAACAGCTCCTCTTACATAAATGCTCTTTAGTTAATAGTGGGAATCATGTTGGGTTCGTGAACTGCGAAAAATCATTTGAGCCCAAAATTTACTGGGTTTAACAGAAATGAATTCTTTCTTGTAGGAAGAGACAGATCATGGGGTTTATGTCCATTTCTGAAGGGAAATTCAGAACAGAGTTCTCATCCCTGAAACACACTCTGTCTTAACGAAGAAGCAAGCTCTTCTTTCCAGAGTCTAAAATATAGCAAGAACCATTAGCAAGCCCTGAAAAAAGAACTGTGTTTCCTACTTGTATGTACCATATGTATTTCAACTCTCCTTATGAAACTGATACAAACCACAGCTCCTCTTACATAAATGCTCTTTAGTTAATAGTGAGAAACGCGTTGGGTTTGTGAACAGCGAAAAATCATTTGAGCACAAAATTCAATGGGTTTACCTGAAATGAACTCTTGCTTGTAGGAAGACACAGATCCTGGGGTTTAGCTCCGTTTCTGAAGGGAAATTCAGACCAGAGTTCTCATCCCTGAAAAACACTCTGTTTTTCCCCAAGAAGCAAGCTCTTCTTTCCAGAGTCTAAAATATAGCAAGAAACATTAGCAAGCCTTGAAAAAAGAACTGTGTTTCCTACTCATACGTACCATATGTAGTTCAACTCTGCTTATGAAACTGATACAAACCACAGCTCCTCTTACATAAACGCTCTTTAGTTAATAGTGGGAATCATGTTGGGTTCGTGAACTGCGAAAAATCATTTGAGCCCAAAATTCACTGGGTTAAACAGAAATGAACACTTGCTTGTAGGAAGACACAGATCTTGCGGTTTAACTCCGTTTCTGAATGGAAAATCATACCAGAATTCTCATCCCTGAAACACACTCTGTTTTAAAGCAAGAAGCAAGCTCTTCTTTCCAGATTCTAAAATACAGTAAGAACCATGAGCATGCCCTGAAAAAAGAACTGTGTTTTCTACTCATACAGACCATATGTGGTTTAACTCTGCTTATGAAACTGATACAAACCACATCTCCTCTTACATAAATGCTCTTTAGTTAATAGTGAGAATCGCGTTGGGTTCGTGAACTGCGAAAAATCAATTGAGCCCAAAATTCACTGGGTTTACCAGAAATGAACTCTTGATTGTAGGAATGCACTGATCCTGGGGTTTCACTCCGTGTCTGAAGCAAATTCAGACCAGAGTTCTCATCCATGAAACACACTCTGTTCTAATGCAAGAAGCTAGCTCTTCTTTCCAGCTTCTCTAATGCAGCAAGAACCAGAGAATGCCCAGAAAAAAAGAACTGTGTTTCCAACTCATACGGAACTCATGTAGTTCAACTCTGCTTATGAAACTGATACAAACCACAGCTCCTCTTACATAAATGCTCTTTAGTTAATAGTGAGAAACGCGTTGGGTTTGTGAACAGCGAAAAATCATTTGAGCACAAAAATCAATGGGTTTATCTGAAATGAACTCTTGCTTGTAGGAAGACACAGATCCTGGGGTTTAGCTCCGTTTCTGAAGGGAAATTCAGACCAGAGTTCTCATCCCTGAAAAACACTCTGTTTTTCCCCAAGACGCAAGCTCTTCTTTCCAGAGTCTAAAATATAGCAAGAACCATTAGCAAGCCTTGAAAAAAGAACTGTGATTCCTACTCATACGTACCATATGTAGTTCAACTCTGCTTATGAAACTGATACAAACCACAGCTCCTCTTACATAAACGCTCTTTAGTTAATAGTGGGAATCATGTTGGGTTCGTGAACTGTGAAAAATCATTTGAGCCCAAAATTCACTGGGTTAAATAGAAATGAACACTTGCTTGTAGGAAGACACAGATCTTGGGGTTTAACTCCGTTTCTGAAGGGAAAATCATACCAGAATTCTCATCCCTGAAACATACTCTGTTTTAAAGAAAGAAGCAAGCTCTTCTTTCCAGATTCTAAAATACAGTAAGAACCATGAGCATGCCCTGAAAAAAAGAACTGTGTTTCCTACTCATACAGACCATATGTGGTTTAACTCTGCTTATGAAACTGATACAAACCACAGCTCCTCTTACATAAATGCTCTTTAGTTAATAGTGATAATCATGTTGGGTTCGTGAACTGCGAAAAATCATTTGAGCCAAAAATTCACTGGGTGTACCAGAAATGAAATCTTGCTTGTAGGAAGACACTTATCCTGGGGTTTAACTACGTTTCTGAAGGGAAATTCAGACCAGAATTCTCATCCCTGAAACACACTCTGTTTTAAGGCATGAATCATCCTCTTCTGTCCAGGGTCTCCAATACAGAAAGAACCATGAGCATGCCAAAATAAAAGAACTGTGTTTCCTACTCATACGGACCATATGTAGACCAACTCTGCTTATGAAACTGATACAGACCACAGCTCCTCTTACATGAATGCTCTTTAGTTAATAGTGATAATCGTGTTCGGTTCTGGAACTGTGTAATATCATTTGAGCCCAAAATTCACTTGGTTTACCAGAAATGAACTCTTGCTTGTAGGAAGACACAGATCCTGGGGTTTAGCTCCGTTTCTGAAGGGAAATTCAGACCAGAGTTCTCATCCCTGAAACACACTCTGTTTTAACCCAAGAAGCAAGCTCTTCTTTCCAGAGTCTAAAATACAGCAAGAACCATGAGCATGCCCTGAAAAAAAGAACTGTATTTCCTACTCATACAGACCATATGTGGTTTAACTCTGCTTATGAAACTGATACAAACCACAGCTCCTCTTACATAAATGCTCTTTAGTTAATAGTGGGAATCATGTTGGGGTCTTGAACTGCAAAAATTCATTTGAGCCCAAAATTCACTGGGTTTACCAGAAATGAACTCTTGCTTGTAGGAAGACAATGATCCTAGGGTTTAACTCCGTTTCTGGAGGGAAATTCAGACCAGAGTTCTCATCCATGAAACACACTCTGTTCTAATGCAAGAAGCAAGCTCTTCTTTCCAGCATCTCTAATACAGCAAGAACCATGAGAATGCCCAGAAAAAAAGAACTGTGTTTCCTACTCATACAGACAATATGTTTTTCAACTCTGCTTATGGAACTGATACAAACCACAGCTCCTCTTACATAAATGCTCTTATGTTAATAGTAAGAACAGCATTGGGTTCCTGAACTGCGAAAAATCATTTGAGCACAAATTTCACTGGGTTTACCAGCAATGAAATCTTGCTTGTAAGAAGACACTGTTCCTGGGGTTTAACTACGTTACTGAAGGAAAATTCAGACAAGAATTCTCATACCTGAAATACACTCTGTTTTAAGGCATGAATTATCATCTTCTGTCCAGGTTCTCCAATAGAGTAAGAACAATGAGCATGACAAAAAAAAAAAAAGGACTCTGTTTCCTACTCAAACGGACCATATGTGGTACAACTCTGCTTATGAAACTGATACAAACCACAGCTCCTCTTACATAAATGCTCTTTAGTTAATAGTGGGAATCATGTTGGGTTCGTGAATTGCGAAAAATCATTTGAGCCCAAAATTCACTTGGTTTACCAGTAATGAACTCTTTCTTGTAGGAGGACACTGATCCTGGGGTTTAACTCCGTTTCTGAAGTCAAATTCAGACCAGAGTTCTAATCCCTGAAAAACACTCTGTTTTAAGGCAAGAAACATCCTCCTCTTTCCAGTTTCTGCGATATCGTAAGAACCCTGAGCATGCCCTGAAAAAAAGAATTGTGTTTCCTCTTCAAACGGACCATATGTAGTCCAACTCTGCTTATGAAACTGATACAAACCACAGCTCCTCTTACATAAACGCTCTTTAGTTAATAGTGGGAATCATGTTGGGTTCGTGAACTGCGAAAAATCATTTGAGCACAAAATTCACTGGGTTTACCAGCAATGAAATCTTGCTTGTAGGAAGACACTTATCCTGGGATTTAACTACGTTTCTGAAGGGAAATTCAGACCAGAATTCTCATCCCTGAAAAACACTCTGTTTTAAGGCATGAATCATCCTCTTCTGTCCAGGGTCTCCAATACAGTAAGAACCATGAGCATGCCAAAAAAAAAGAACTGTGTTTCCTACTCATACGGACCATATGTAGCCCAACTCTGCTTATGAAACTGATACAGACCACAGCTCCTCTTACATGAATGCTCTTTAGTTAATAGTGATAATCGTGTTCGATTCTAGAACTGTGTAAAATCATTTGAGCCCAAAATTCACTTGGTTTACCAGAAATGAACTCTTGCTTGTAGGAAGACACAGATCCTGGGGTTTAGCTCCGTTTCTGAAGGGAAATTCAGACCAGAGTTCTCATCCCTGAAACACACTCTGTTTTAACCCAAGAAGCAAGCTCTTCTTTCCAGATTTTAAAATACAGCAAGAACCATGAGCATGCCCTGAAAAAAAGAACTGTATTTCCTACTCATACAGACCATATGTGGTTTAACTCTGCTTATGAAACTGATACAAACCACAGCTCCTCTTACATAAATGCTCTTTAGTTACTAGTGAGAATCATGTTGGGTTCGTGAACTGCGAAAAATCATTTGAGCCAAAAATTCACTGGGTTTACCAGAAATGAACTCTTGCTTGTAGGAAGACACTGATCCTGGGGTTTAACTCCGTTTCTGAATGGAAATTCAGCATAGAATTCTCATCCATGAAACACACTCTGTTCTAATGCAAGAAGCAAGCTCTTCTTTCCAGCGTCTCTAATACATCAAGAACCTTGAGAATGCCCAGAAAAAAAAGAACTGTGTTTCCTACTCATACGGACCATATGTAGTTCAACTCTGCTTATGAAACTGATACAAAAAACAGCTCCTCTTACATAAATGCTCTTTAGTTAATAGTGGGAATCATGTTGGGTTCGTGAACTGCGAAAAATCATTTGAGCCCAAAATTTACTGGGTTTAACAGAAATGAATTCTTTCTTGTAGGAAGAGACAGATCATGGGGTTTATGTCCATTTCTGAAGGGAAATTCAGAACAGAGTTCTCATCCCTGAAACACACTCTGTCTTAACGAAGAAGCAAGCTCTTCTTTCCAGAGTCTAAAATATAGCAAGAACCATTAGCAAGCCCTGAAAAAAGAACTGTGTTTCCTACTTGTATGTACCATATGTATTTCAACTCTCCTTATGAAACTGATACAAACCACAGCTCCTCTTACATAAATGCTCTTTAGTTAATAGTGAGAAACGCGTTGGGTTTGTGAACAGCGAAAAATCATTTGAGCACAAAATTCAATGGGTTTACCTGAAATGAACTCTTGCTTGTAGGAAGACACAGATCCTGGGGTTTAGCTCCGTTTCTGAAGGGAAATTCAGACCAGAGTTCTCATCCCTGAAAAACACTCTGTTTTTCCCCAAGAAGCAAGCTCTTCTTTCCAGAGTCTAAAATATAGCAAGAAACATTAGCAAGCCTTGAAAAAAGAACTGTGTTTCCTACTCATACGTACCATATGTAGTTCAACTCTGCTTATGAAACTGATACAAACCACAGCTCCTCTTACATAAACGCTCTTTAGTTAATAGTGGGAATCATGTTGGGTTCGTGAACTGCGAAAAATCATTTGAGCCCAAAATTCACTGGGTTAAACAGAAATGAACACTTGCTTGTAGGAAGACACAGATCTTGCGGTTTAACTCCGTTTCTGAATGGAAAATCATACCAGAATTCTCATCCCTGAAACACACTCTGTTTTAAAGCAAGAAGCAAGCTCTTCTTTCCAGATTCTAAAATACAGTAAGAACCATGAGCATGCCCTGAAAAAAGAACTGTGTTTTCTACTCATACAGACCATATGTGGTTTAACTCTGCTTATGAAACTGATACAAACCACATCTCCTCTTACATAAATGCTCTTTAGTTAATAGTGAGAATCGCGTTGGGTTCGTGAACTGCGAAAAATCAATTGAGCCCAAAATTCACTGGGTTTACCAGAAATGAACTCTTGATTGTAGGAATGCACTGATCCTGGGGTTTCACTCCGTGTCTGAAGCAAATTCAGACCAGAGTTCTCATCCATGAAACACACTCTGTTCTAATGCAAGAAGCTAGCTCTTCTTTCCAGCTTCTCTAATGCAGCAAGAACCAGAGAATGCCCAGAAAAAAAGAACTGTGTTTCCAACTCATACGGAACTCATGTAGTTCAACTCTGCTTATGAAACTGATACAAACCACAGCTCCTCTTACATAAATGCTCTTTAGTTAATAGTGAGAAACGCGTTGGGTTTGTGAACAGCGAAAAATCATTTGAGCACAAAAATCAATGGGTTTATCTGAAATGAACTCTTGCTTGTAGGAAGACACAGATCCTGGGGTTTAGCTCCGTTTCTGAAGGGAAATTCAGACCAGAGTTCTCATCCCTGAAAAACACTCTGTTTTTCCCCAAGACGCAAGCTCTTCTTTCCAGAGTCTAAAATATAGCAAGAACCATTAGCAAGCCTTGAAAAAAGAACTGTGATTCCTACTCATACGTACCATATGTAGTTCAACTCTGCTTATGAAACTGATACAAACCACAGCTCCTCTTACATAAACGCTCTTTAGTTAATAGTGGGAATCATGTTGGGTTCGTGAACTGTGAAAAATCATTTGAGCCCAAAATTCACTGGGTTAAATAGAAATGAACACTTGCTTGTAGGAAGACACAGATCTTGGGGTTTAACTCCGTTTCTGAAGGGAAAATCATACCAGAATTCTCATCCCTGAAACATACTCTGTTTTAAAGAAAGAAGCAAGCTCTTCTTTCCAGATTCTAAAATACAGTAAGAACCATGAGCATGCCCTGAAAAAAAGAACTGTGTTTCCTACTCATACAGACCATATGTGGTTTAACTCTGCTTATGAAACTGATACAAACCACAGCTCCTCTTACATAAATGCTCTTTAGTTAATAGTGATAATCATGTTGGGTTCGTGAACTGCGAAAAATCATTTGAGCCAAAAATTCACTGGGTGTACCAGAAATGAAATCTTGCTTGTAGGAAGACACTTATCCTGGGGTTTAACTACGTTTCTGAAGGGAAATTCAGACCAGAATTCTCATCCCTGAAACACACTCTGTTTTAAGGCATGAATCATCCTCTTCTGTCCAGGGTCTCCAATACAGAAAGAACCATGAGCATGCCAAAATAAAAGAACTGTGTTTCCTACTCATACGGACCATATGTAGACCAACTCTGCTTATGAAACTGATACAGACCACAGCTCCTCTTACATGAATGCTCTTTAGTTAATAGTGATAATCGTGTTCGGTTCTGGAACTGTGTAATATCATTTGAGCCCAAAATTCACTTGGTTTACCAGAAATGAACTCTTGCTTGTAGGAAGACACAGATCCTGGGGTTTAGCTCCGTTTCTGAAGGGAAATTCAGACCAGAGTTCTCATCCCTGAAACACACTCTGTTTTAACCCAAGAAGCAAGCTCTTCTTTCCAGAGTCTAAAATACAGCAAGAACCATGAGCATGCCCTGAAAAAAAGAACTGTATTTCCTACTCATACAGACCATATGTGGTTTAACTCTGCTTATGAAACTGATACAAACCACAGCTCCTCTTACATAAATGCTCTTTAGTTAATAGTGGGAATCATGTTGGGGTCTTGAACTGCAAAAATTCATTTGAGCCCAAAATTCACTGGGTTTACCAGAAATGAACTCTTGCTTGTAGGAAGACAATGATCCTAGGGTTTAACTCCGTTTCTGGAGGGAAATTCAGACCAGAGTTCTCATCCATGAAACACACTCTGTTCTAATGCAAGAAGCAAGCTCTTCTTTCCAGCATCTCTAATACAGCAAGAACCATGAGAATGCCCAGAAAAAAAGAACTGTGTTTCCTACTCATACAGACAATATGTTTTTCAACTCTGCTTATGGAACTGATACAAACCACAGCTCCTCTTACATAAATGCTCTTATGTTAATAGTAAGAACAGCATTGGGTTCCTGAACTGCGAAAAATCATTTGAGCACAAATTTCACTGGGTTTACCAGCAATGAAATCTTGCTTGTAAGAAGACACTGTTCCTGGGGTTTAACTACGTTACTGAAGGAAAATTCAGACAAGAATTCTCATACCTGAAATACACTCTGTTTTAAGGCATGAATTATCATCTTCTGTCCAGGTTCTCCAATAGAGTAAGAACAATGAGCATGACAAAAAAAAAAAAAGGACTCTGTTTCCTACTCAAACGGACCATATGTGGTACAACTCTGCTTATGAAACTGATACAAACCACAGCTCCTCTTACATAAATGCTCTTTAGTTAATAGTGGGAATCATGTTGGGTTCGTGAATTGCGAAAAATCATTTGAGCCCAAAATTCACTTGGTTTACCAGTAATGAACTCTTTCTTGTAGGAGGACACTGATCCTGGGGTTTAACTCCGTTTCTGAAGTCAAATTCAGACCAGAGTTCTAATCCCTGAAAAACACTCTGTTTTAAGGCAAGAAACATCCTCCTCTTTCCAGTTTCTGCGATATCGTAAGAACCCTGAGCATGCCCTGAAAAAAAGAATTGTGTTTCCTCTTCAAACGGACCATATGTAGTCCAACTCTGCTTATGAAACTGATACAAACCACAGCTCCTCTTACATAAACGCTCTTTAGTTAATAGTGGGAATCATGTTGGGTTCGTGAACTGCGAAAAATCATTTGAGCACAAAATTCACTGGGTTTACCAGCAATGAAATCTTGCTTGTAGGAAGACACTTATCCTGGGATTTAACTACGTTTCTGAAGGGAAATTCAGACCAGAATTCTCATCCCTGAAAAACACTCTGTTTTAAGGCATGAATCATCCTCTTCTGTCCAGGGTCTCCAATACAGTAAGAACCATGAGCATGCCAAAAAAAAAGAACTGTGTTTCCTACTCATACGGACCATATGTAGCCCAACTCTGCTTAGGAAATGACACAGACCACAGCTACTCTTACATAAATGCTCTTTGGTTAATATTGATAATCGCGTTCAGTTCTAGAACTGTGTAAAGTCATTTGAGCTCAAAATTCACTTGGTTTACCAGAAATGAACTCTTGCTTGTAGGAACACCAGATGCTGGGGTTTAACTCCGTTTCTGAAGGGAAAATCAGACCAGAATTCTCATCCCTGAAACACCCTCTGTTTTAAAGCAAGAAGCAAGCTCTTCTTTCCAGAGTCTAAAATACAGCAAGAACCATGAGCATGCCCTGAAAAGAAGAACTGTGTTTCCTACTCATACGGACCATATGTAGTTGAACTCTGCTTATGAAACTGATACAAACCACAGCTACTCTTACATAAATGCTCTTGAGTTAATAGTGAGAATCATGTTGGGTTCGTGAACTGCGAAAAATAATTTGAGCCCAAAATTCACTGGGTTTAACAAAAATGAAGTCTTGCTTGTAGGAAGACACAGATCATGGGGTTAACTCCATTTCTGAAGGGAAATTCAGACCCGAGTTCTCATCCATGAAAAACAATCTGTTTTAATGCAAGAAGGAAGCTCTTCTTTCCAGCATCTCCAATACAGCAAGATCCATAAGCATGCCCAGAATAAAATAACTGTGTTTCCTACTCAAACAGATATATGTAGTTCAACTCTGCTTATGAAACTGATAAAAACCACAGCTCCTCCTACATAAATGCTCTTTAGTTAATAGTGGGAATCATATTGGGTTCATAAACTGCGAAAAATCATTTGAGCCCAAAATTCACTGGGTTTACAAAAAATGAACTCTTGCTTGTAGGAAGACACAGATCCTGGGGTTTAACTCAGTTTCAGAAGGGAAATTCAGACCAGAGTTCTCATCCCTGAATCACACTCTGTTCTAATGCAAGAAGCAAGCTCTTCTTTCCAGCGTCTCTAATGAAGCAAGAACCATGAGAATGCCCAGAAAAAAAGAACAGTGTTTCCTACTCATACAGAGCATATGTAGTTCAACTCTGCTTATGAAACTGATAAAAACCACTGCTCCTCATACATAAATGCTCTATAGTTAATAGTGGGAATCATGTTGGGTTCATAAACTGCGAAAAATCATTTGAGCCCAAAATTCACTGGGTTTACCAGAAATGAACTCTTGCTTGTAGGAAGGCACAGATCCTGGGGTTTAACTCAGTTTCAGAAGGGAAATTCAGACCAGAGTTCTCATCCCTGAAACACACTCTGTTCTAATGCAAGAGGCAAGCTCTTCTTTCCAGCGTCTCTAATAAAGCAAGAACCATGAGAATGCCCAGAAAAAAAGAACTGTGTTTCCTACTCATACTGACCATATGTAGTTTATCTCTGCTTATGGAACTGATACAAACCACAGCTCCTCTTACATAAATGCTCTTTAGTTAATAGTGAGAATCGCGTTGGGTTCGTGAACAGCGAAAAATCATTTGAGCCCAAAATTCACTGGGTTAACCAGAAATGAACTCTTGCTTGTAGGAAGACACAGATCCTGGGGTTTAACTCAGCTTCAGAAGGGAAATTCAGACCAGAGTTCTCATCCCTGAAACACACTCTGTTTTAACGCAAGAGGCAAGCTCTTCTTATCAGAGTCTAAAATACAGCAAGAAGCATGAGCATGTCCTGAAAAAATGAACTGTGTTTCCTATTCATACGGACCATATGTAGTTCAAATCTGCTTATGAAACTGATACAGACCATACCTCCTCTTACATAAATGCTCTTTAGTTAATAGTGAGAACAACATTGGGTTCCTGAACTGCGAAAAATCATTTGAGCACAAAATTCACTGGGTTTACCGGAACTGAACTCTTGCTTGTAGGAAGACACAGATCCTGGGGTTTAACTCCGTTTCTGAAGGCAAATTCAGACCAGAATTCTCAACCCTGAAAAACACTCTGTTTTAAGGCAAGAATCATCGTCTTCTTTCCAACGTCTCCAACACAGTAAGAACCATGAGCATTCCCAGAAAAAAAGAACTGTGTTTCCTACTCATAAGGATCATATGTAGTTCAACTCTGCTTAGGAAATGATACAGACCACAGCTACTCTTACATAAATGCTCTTTGGTTAATATTGATAATCGCGTTGTGTTCGTGAACTGTGTAAAGTCATTTCAGCACAAAATTCACTGAGTTTACCAGCAATGAACTCTTGCTTGTAGGAAGACACTGACCCTGGGGTATAACTCCGTTTCAGAAGGGAAATTCAGACCAGAGTTCTCATCCCTGAAACACACTCTATTTTAACGCAAGAAGCAAGCTCTTCTTTCCAGTGTCTAAAATACAGCAAGAACCATGAGCATGCCCTGAAAAAAAGAACTGTGTTTCCTACTCATACGGACCATATGTAGTTCAACTCTGCTTATGAAACTGATACAAACCACAGCTCCTCTTACATAAATCCTCTTTAGTTAATAGTGAGAATAGCATAGGGTTCGTGAGCTGCGAAAATTCTTTTGAGCCTAAAATTCCCTGGGATTAACTGAAATGAACTCTTGCTTGTAGGAAGACACAGATCCTGGGGTTTAACTCCGTTTCTGAAGGGAAATGCACAACAGAGTTCGCATCCATGAACACACCCTGTTTTAATGCAAGAAGCAAGCTCCTCTTTGCAGCATCTCCAATACAGCAAGAACCATGAGCATGCCATGAAAAAAAGAACTGTGTTTCCTCCTCATACAGCCCATATGTAGTTCAACTCTGCTTATGAAACTGATACAAACCACAGCTCCTCTTACATAAATGCTCTTTAGTTAATAGTGATAATCATGTTACGTTCGTGAACTGCGAAAAATCTTTTGAGCACAAAATTCACTGTTTTTAACAGCAATGAAATCTTGCTTGTAGGAAGACACAGATCCTGGGATTTAACTTCGTTTCTGAAGGGAAATTCAGACCAGAATTCTCATCCCTGAAAACACTCTGTTTTAAGGCATGAATTATCATCTTCTGTCCAGGGTCTCCAAAAGAATAAGAACCTTGAGCTTGCCAAGAAAAAAAGAAATGTGTTTCCTACTCATACGGACCATATGTAGTCCAACTCTGCTTATGAAACTGATACAAACCACAGTTCCTCTTACATAAATGCTCTTTAGTTAATAGTGATAATCATGTTGGGTTCGTGAACTGCGAAAAATCATTTCAGCACAAAATTCACTTGGTTTACCAGAAATGAACTCTTGCTTGTAGGAAGACCATATCCTGGGGTTTAACTCCGTTTCTGAAGGGAAAATCAGACCAGAATTCTCATCCCTGAAACACCCTCTGTTGTAAAGCAAGAAGCAAGCTCTTCTTTCCAGAGTCTAAAATACAGCAAGAACCATGAGCATGCCCTTAAAAATAGAACTGTGTTTCCTACTCATACGGACCATATGTAGTTCAACTCTGCTTATGAAACTGATACAAACCACAGCTACTCTTACATAAATGCTCTTGAGTTAATAGTGAGAATCATGTTGGGTTCGGGAACTGCGAAAAATAATTTGAGCCCAAATTCACTGGGTTTAACAAAAATGAACTCTTGCTTGTAGGAAGACACAGATCATGGGTTTAACTCCGTTTCTGAAGGGAAATTCAGACCCAAGTACTCATCCTTGAAACACACTCTGTTTTAATGCAAGAAGGAAGCTCTTCATTCCAGCGTCTCCAATACAGCAAGATCCATGAGCATGCCCAGAATAAAATAACTGTGTTTCCTACTCATACAGAGCATATGTAGTTCAACTCTGCTTATGAAACTGATAAAAACCACAGCTCCTCTTACATAAATGCTCTTTAGTTAATAGTGGGAATCATGTTGGGTTCATAAACTGCGAAAAATCATTTCAGCCCAAAATTCACTGGGTTTACCAGAAATGAACTCTTGCTTGTAAGAAGACACTGATCCTAGGGTTTAACTCAGTTTCTGAAGGGAAATTCAGACCAGAGTTCTCATCCATGTAACACACTCTGATCTAATGCAAGAAGCAAGCTCTTCTTTCCAGCGTCTCTAATACAGCAAGAACCATGAGAATGCCCAGAAATAAAGAACTGTGTTTCCTACTCATACGGACAATATGTAGTTCAACTCTGCTTATGAAACTGATACAAACCACAGCTCCTCTTACAGAAATGCTCTTTAGTTAATAGTGAGAATCGCGGTGGGTTCGTGAACAGCAAAAAATCATTTGAGCCCAAAATTCACTGGGTTAACCAGAAATGAACTCTTGCTTGTAGGAAGACACAGATCCTGGGGTTTAACTCCGTTTCAGAAGAGAAATTCAGACCAGAGTTCTCATCCCCAAACACACTCTGTTTTAACGCAAGAGGCAAGCTCTTTTTATCAGAGTCTAAAATACAGCAAGAAGCATGAGCATGTCCTGAAAAAATGAACTGTGTTTCCTATTCATACGGACCACATGTAGTTCAACTCTGCTTATGAAACTGATACAAACCACAGCTCCTCTTACATAAAAGCTCTTTAGTTAATAGTGATAATCATGTTGGGTTCGTGAACTCAAAAAAACTTTTGAGCCCAAAATTCACTGGGTTTACCAGAAATGAACTCTTGCTTGTATGAAGACACAAATCCTGGGGTTTAACTCCGTTTTGGAAGGGAAATTAAGAGCTGTGTTCTCATACATTAAACACACTCTGTTTTAATGCAAGAAGCAAGCTCTTCCTTCGTGCGTCTCTAATACAGCAAGAACCATAAGCATGCCCAGAAAAAAAGAACTCTGTTTCCTACTCATACAGACCATATATAGTTCAACTCTTCTTTTGAAGCTGATACAAACCACAGCTCCACTTACATAAATTCTCTTTAGTTAACTGTGAATATCGCATTGGATTTCATGAACTCTGTAAAATCATATGAGCCCAAAATTCTTTGTTTACCAGAAATGAACTCTTGCTTGTTGGAAGACACAGATCCTGTAATTTAACTCCGTTTGTGAAGGGAAATACAGAGCTATGTTCTCATCCATGAAACACACTCTGTTTTAACGCAATAAGCAAGCTCTTCTTTCCAGCATCTCTAATACAGCAAGAACCATGAGCATGCCCAGAAAAAGAACTGTGTATCCTACTCATACGGACCATATGTAGTTCAAATCTACTTATGAAACTGATACAAAAAACAGCTCCACTTTTATAAATGCACTTTAGTTAATAGTGAGAATCGCGTTGGGTTCATGAACTGTGTAAAATCATTAGAGCCCAAAAATTAACTTGGTTTACCAGAAATGCACTCTTGCTTGTAGGAAGACACAGATCCTGGGGTTTAACTCCATTTCTGAAGGGAAATTCAGAGCAGTGTTCTCATCAATGAAACACAGTCTGTTTTAACGCAAGAAGCAAGCTCTTCTTTCCAGCATCTCTAATACAGCAAGTACCATGAGCTTGCCCAGAAAAAAAGAACTTTGTTTCCTACTCATACGGACCATATGTAGTTCAACTTTACTTATGAAACTTATACAAACCATAGCTCCTCTTACATAAATTCTCTTTAGTAATTGTGAGAATCGCATTAGGTTCATGAACTGTGTAAAATCATTAGAGCCCAAAATTCCCTTGGTTTACCAGAAATAAACTCTTGCTTGTAGGAAGACACAGATCCTAGGGTTTAACTGCGTTTCTTAAGTGAAATTCAGAGCAGTGTTCTCATCCATGAAACACACTCTGTTTTAATGCTAGACGCAAGCTCTTCTTTTGAGCGTCTGTAATATAGCAAGAACGATGAGCATGCCCAGAAAAATAGAACTGTGTTTCCTACTCATATGGACCATATGTAGTTCAACTCTATGTATGAAACTGATATTAACCCCAGCTCCACTAACATAAATTCTCTCAATTAATACTGAGAAGCCCTTTGTGTTCATGAACTGTGTAATATCATTTGAGCCCAAAATTCTCTTGGTTTACCTGAAATGAACTCTTGCTTGTAGGAAGACACAGATCCTGTGGTTTAACTCCGTTTATGAAGGGAAATTCAGAGCAGTGTTATCATCCATGAAACACACTCTGTTTTAACGTGAGAAGCAAGCTCAATTTTCGAGCTTCTCTAATACAGCAAGAACCATGAGCATGCCCAGAAAAAAAGAACTGTATTTCCTACTCATACGGACCATATGTAGTTCAACTCTGCTTATGAAACTGATACAAACTAGAGCTCCTCTTACATAAAATTTCTTTAGTTAATAGTGCGAATCGTGTTGGGTTCGTGAACAGCGAAAAATCATTTGAGCACAAAATTCAATGGGTTTACCAGAAATGAACTCTTGCTTGTAAGAAGACACAGATCCTGGGGTTTTACTCCAGTTCTGAAGGGAAATTCAGACCAGAATTCTCATCCCTGAAAAACACTCTGTTTTAAGGCATGAATCATCCTCTTCTGTCCAGGGTCTCCAATAATGTAAGAACCATGAGCATGCCAAGAAAAAAAGAACTGTGTTTCCTACTCATACGGACCATATGTAGTCCAACTCTGCTTATGAAACTGATACAGACCACATCTCCTCTTACATGAATGCTCTTTAGTTAATAGTGAGAATCTGCTTGGGTAGGTGAACTGCGAAAAATCATTTGAGCCCAAAATTCAATGGGTTTACCAGAAATGAAATCTTGCTTGTAGGAGGACAATGATCCTCGGGTTTAACTCCGTTTCTGAAGGCAAATTCAGACCAGAGTTCTCATCCCTGAAACACACTCTATTTTAACGCAAGAAGCAAGCTCTTCTTTCCAGTGTCTAAAATACAGCAAGAACCATGAGCATGCCCTGAAAAAAAGAACTGTGTTTCCTACTCTTACGGACCATATGTAGTTCAACTCCGCTTATGAAACAGATACAAACCACAGATCCTCTTACATAAATCCTCTTTAGTTAATAGTGAGAATAGCATAGGGTTCGTGAGCTGTGAAAATTCATTTGAGCCCAAAATTCACTGGGTTTAACTGAAATGAACTATGGCTTGTAGTAAGACACAGATCCTGGGGTTTAACTCCGTTTCTGAAGGGAAATTCAGAGCTGTGTTCTCATCCATGAAACACACTCGGTTTTAACGCAAGAAGTAAGCTCTTCTTTCGAGCATCCCTAATACAGCAACAACCATGAGCATGCCCAGAAAAAAAGAACTGTGTTTCTGACTCATACGGACCATATGTAGTTCAACTCTACATATGAAACTGATACAAACCACAGCTCCACTTACATAAATGCTCTTTAGTTAATAGAGAGAATCGCGTTGGATTCGTGAACTGTGTAAAATCATTTGAGCCCAAAATTCACTTGGTTTACCAGAAATGAACTCTTGCTTGTATGAAGACACAAATCCTGGGGTTTAACTCCATTTTGGAAGGGAAATTAAGAGCTGTGTTCTCATACATTAAACACACTCTGTTTTAATGCAACAAGCAAGCTCTTCCTTCGTGCGTCTCTAATACAGCAAGAACCATGAGCATGCCCAGAAAAAAAGAACTCTGTTTCCTACTCATACAGACCATATATAGTTCAACTCTTCTTTTGAAGCTGATACAAACCACAGCTCCACTTACATAAATTCTCTTTAGTTAACTGTGAATATCGCATTGGATTTCATGAACTCTGTAAAATCATATGAGCCCAAAATTCTTTGTTTACCAGAAATGAACTCTTGCTTGTTGGAAGACACAGATCCTGTAATTTAACTCCGTTTGTGAAGGGAAATACAGAGCTATGTTCTCATCCATGAAACACACTCTGTTTTAACGCAATAAGCAAGCTCTTCTTTCCAGCATCTCTAATACAGCAAGAACCATGAGCATGCCCAGAAAAAGAACTGTGTATCCTACTCATACGGACCATATGTAGTTCAAATCTACTTATGAAACTGATACAAAAAACAGCTCCACTTTTATAAATGCACTTTAGTTAATAGTGAGAATCGCGTTGGGTTCATGAACTGTGTAAAATCATTAGAGCCCAAAAATTAACTTGGTTTACCAGAAATGCACTCTTGCTTGTAGGAAGACACAGATCCTGGGGTTTAACTCCATTTCTGAAGGGAAATTCAGAGCAGTGTTCTCATCAATGAAACACAGTCTGTTTTAACGCAAGAAGCAAGCTCTTCTTTCCAGCATCTCTAATACAGCAAGTACCATGAGCTTGCCCAGAAAAAAAGAACTTTGTTTCCTACTCATACAGACCATATGTAGTTCAACTTTACTTATGAAACTGATACAAACCACAGCTCCTGTTACATAAATTCTCTTTAGTAATTGTGAGAATCGCATTGGGTTCATGAACTGTGTAAAATCATTAGAGCCCAAAATTCCCTTGGTTTACCAGAAATAAACTCTTGCTTGTAGGAAGACACAGATCCTAGGGTTTAACTGCGTTTCTTAAGTGAACTTCAGAGCAGTGTTCTCATCCATGAAACACACTCTGTTTTAATGCTAGACGCAAGCTCTTCTTTTGAGCGTCTGTAATATAGCAAGAACCATGAGCATGCCCAGAAAAATAGAACTGTGTTTCCTACTCATATGGACCATATGTAGTTCCACTCTATGTATGAAACTGATATTAACCCCAGCTCCACTTACATAAATTCTCTCAATTAATACTGACAAGCCCTTTGTGTTCATGAACTGTGTAAAATCATTTGAGCCCAAAATTCACTTGGTTTACCTGAAATGAACTCTTGCTTGTAGGAAGACACAGATCCTGTGGTTTAACTCCGTTTATGAAGGGAAATTCAGAGCACTGTTATCATCCATGAAACACACTCTGTTTTAACGTGAGAAGCAAGCTCAATTTTCGAGCGTCTCTCATACAGCAAGAACCATGAGCATGCCCAGAAAAAAAGAACTGTATTTCCTACTCATACGGACCATATGTAGTTCAACTTTACTTATGAAACTGATACAAACCACAGCTCCTCTTACATATATGCTCTTTAGTTAATTGTGAGAATCGCATTGGGTTCATGAACTGTGAACAATCATTTGAACCAAAAATTCTCTTGGTTTACCAGAAATGGACTCTTGCTTGTAGGAAGACACATATCCGGGGGTTTAACTGCGTTTCTGAAGGGAAATTCAGAGCAGTGTTCTCATCCATAAAATACACTCTGTTTTAATGCTAGAAGCAAGCTCTTCTTTTGAGCGTCTGTAATATAGCAAAAACCATGAGCATGCCAGAAAAATAGAACTGTGTTTCCTACTCATACTGACCACATGTAGTTCAACTCTACGTATGAAACTGATATTAACCACAGCTCCACTTACATAAATGCTCTTAATTAATACTGAGAATCCCGTTGGGTTCATGAACTGTGTAAAATCATTTGAGCCCAAAATTCACTTGGTTTACCAGAAATGAACTCTTGCTTGTAGGAAGACACAGATCCTGGGGTTTAACTCCGTTTCTGAAGGGAAATGCACAACAGAGTTCGCATCCATGAACACACCCTGTTTTAATGCAAGAAGCAAGCTCCTCTTTGCAGCATCTCCAATACAGCAAGAACCATGAGCATGCCATGAAAAAAAAAACTGTGTTTCCTCCTCATACAGACCATATGTAGTTCAACTCTGCTTATGAAACTGATACAAACCACAGCTCCTCTTACATAAATGCTCTTTAGTTAATAGTGATAATCATGTTACGTTCGTGAACTGCGAAAAATCTTTTGAGCACAAAATTCACTGGTTTTAACAGCAATGAAATCTTGCTTGTAGGAAGACACAGTTCCTGGGATTTAACTTCGTTTCTGAAGGGAAATTCAGACCAGAATTCTCATCCCTGAAAACACTCTGTTTTAAGGCATGAATTATCATCTTCTGTCCAGGGTCTCCAAAAGAATAAGAACCTTGAGCTTGCCAAGAAAAAAAGAAATGTGTTTCCTACTCATACGGACCATATGTAGTCCAACTCTGCTTATGAAACTGATACAAACCACAGTTCCTCTTACATAAATGCTCTTTAGTTAATAGTGATAATCATGTTGGGTTCGTGAACTGCGAAAAATCATTTCAGCACAAAATTCACTTGGTTTACCAGAAATGAAATCTTGCTTGTAGGAAGACCATATCCTGGGGTTTAACTCCGTTTCTGAAGGGAAAATCAGACCAGAATTCTCATCCCTGAAACACCCTCTGTTGTAAAGCAAGAAGCAAGCTCTTCTTTCCAGAGTCTAAAATACAGCAAGAACCATGAGCATGCCCTTAAAAATAGAACTGTGTTTCCTACTCATACGGGCCATATGTAGTTCAACTCTGCTTATGAAACTGATACAAACCACAGCTACTCTTACAGAAATGCTCTTTAGTTAATAGTGGGAATCATGTTGGGTTCATAAACTGCGAAAAATCATTTGAGCCCAAAATTCACTGGGTTTACCAGAAATGAACTCTTGCTTGTAGGAAGACACTGATCCTAGGGTTTAACTCAGTTTCTGAAGGGAAATTCAGACCAGAGTTCTCATCCATGTAACACACTCTGATCTAATGCAAGAAGCAAGCTCTTCTTTCCAGCGTCTCTAATACAGCAAGAACCATGAGAATGCCCAGAAATAAAGAACTGTGTTTCCTACTCATACGGACAATATGTAGTTCAACTCTGCTTATGAAACTGATACAAACCACAGCTCCTCTTACAGAAATGCTCTTTAGTTAATAGTGAGAATCGCGGTGGGTTCGTGAACAGCAAAAAATCATTTGAGCCCAAAATTCACTGGGTTAACCAGAAATGAACTCTTGCTTGTAGGAAGACACAGATCCTGGGGTTTAACTCCGTTTCAGAAGAGAAATTCAGACCAGAGTTCTCATCCCCAAACACACTCTGTTTTAACGCAAGAGGCAAGCTCTTTTTATCAGAGTCTAAAATACAGCAAGAAGCATGAGCATGTCCTGAAAAAATGAACTGTGTTTCCTATTCATACGGACCACATGTAGTTCAACTCTGCTTATGAAACTGATACAAACCACAGCTCCTCTTACATAAAAGCTCTTTAGTTAATAGTGATAATCATGTTGGGTTCGTGAACTCAAAAAAACTTTTGAGCCCAAAATTCACTGGGTTTACCAGAAATGAACTCTTGCTTGTATGAAGACACAAATCCTGGGGTTTAACTCCGTTTTGGAAGGGAAATTAAGAGCTGTGTTCTCATACATTAAACACACTCTGTTTTAATGCAAGAAGCAAGCTCTTCCTTCGTGCGTCTCTAATACAGCAAGAACCATAAGCATGCCCAGAAAAAAAGAACTCTGTTTCCTACTCATACAGACCATATATAGTTCAACTCTTCTTTTGAAGCTGATACAAACCACAGCTCCACTTACATAAATTCTCTTTAGTTAACTGTGAATATCGCATTGGATTTCATGAACTCTGTAAAATCATATGAGCCCAAAATTCTTTGTTTACCAGAAATGAACTCTTGCTTGTTGGAAGACACAGATCCTGTAATTTAACTCCGTTTGTGAAGGGAAATACAGAGCTATGTTCTCATCCATGAAACACACTCTGTTTTAACGCAATAAGCAAGCTCTTCTTTCCAGCATCTCTAATACAGCAAGAACCATGAGCATGCCCAGAAAAAGAACTGTGTATCCTACTCATACGGACCATATGTAGTTCAAATCTACTTATGAAACTGATACAAAAAACAGCTCCACTTTTATAAATGCACTTTAGTTAATAGTGAGAATCGCGTTGGGTTCATGAACTGTGTAAAATCATTAGAGCCCAAAAATTAACTTGGTTTACCAGAAATGAACTCTTGCTTGTAGGAAGACACAGATCCTCGGGTTTAACTCCATTTCTGAAGGGAAATTCAGAGCAGTGTTCTCATCAATGAAACACACTCTGTTTTAATGCAAGAAGCAAGCTCTTCTTTCCAGCATCTCTAATACAGCAAGTACCATGAGCTTGCCCAGAAAA
Source organism: Onychomys leucogaster (assembly GCA_949786385.1). Taxonomy (NCBI): domain Eukaryota; kingdom Metazoa; phylum Chordata; class Mammalia; order Rodentia; family Cricetidae; genus Onychomys; species Onychomys leucogaster. The sequence goes on from CATKUP010000275.1 coordinate 297,184, forward strand.
AAAGAACTTTGTTTCCTACTCATACGGACCATATGTAGTTCAACTTTACTTATGAAACTGATACAAACCACAGCTCCTCTTACATAAATTCTCTTTAGTAATTGTGAGAATCGCATTAGGTTCATGAACTGTGTAAAATCATTAGAGCCCAAAATTCCCTTGGTTTACCAGAAATAAACTCTTGCTTGTAGGAAGACACAGATCCTAGGGTTTAACTGCGTTTCTTAAGTGAAATTCAGAGCAGTGTTCTCATCCATGAAACACACTCTGTTTTAATGCTAGACGCAAGCTCTTCTTTTGAGCGTCTGTAATATAGCAAGAACGATGAGCATGCCCAGAAAAATAGAACTGTGTTTCCTACTCATATGGACCATATGTAGTTCAACTCTATGTATGAAACTGATATTAACCCCAGCTCCACTAACATAAATTCTCTCAATTAATACTGAGAAGCCCTTTGTGTTCATGAACTGTGTAATATCATTTGAGCCCAAAATTCTCTTGGTTTACCTGAAATGAACTCTTGCTTGTAGGAAGACACAGATCCTGTGGTTTAACTCCGTTTATGAAGGGAAATTCAGAGCAGTGTTATCATCCATGAAACACACTCTGTTTTAACGTGAGAAGCAAGCTCAATTTTCGAGCTTCTCTAATACAGCAAGAACCATGAGCATGCCCAGAAAAAAAGAACTGTATTTCCTACTCATACGGACCATATGTAGTTCAACTCTGCTTATGAAACTGATACAAACTAGAGCTCCTCTTACATAAAATTTCTTTAGTTAATAGTGCGAATCGTGTTGGGTTCGTGAACAGCGAAAAATCATTTGAGCACAAAATTCAATGGGTTTACCAGAAATGAACTCTTGCTTGTAAGAAGACACAGATCCTGGGGTTTTACTCCAGTTCTGAAGGGAAATTCAGACCAGAATTCTCATCCCTGAAAAACACTCTGTTTTAAGGCATGAATCATCCTCTTCTGTCCAGGGTCTCCAATAATGTAAGAACCATGAGCATGCCAAGAAAAAAAGAACTGTGTTTCCTACTCATACGGACCATATGTAGTCCAACTCTGCTTATGAAACTGATACAGACCACATCTCCTCTTACATGAATGCTCTTTAGTTAATAGTGAGAATCTGCTTGGGTAGGTGAACTGCGAAAAATCATTTGAGCCCAAAATTCAATGGGTTTACCAGAAATGAAATCTTGCTTGTAGGAGGACAATGATCCTCGGGTTTAACTCCGTTTCTGAAGGCAAATTCAGACCAGAGTTCTCATCCCTGAAACACACTCTATTTTAACGCAAGAAGCAAGCTCTTCTTTCCAGTGTCTAAAATACAGCAAGAACCATGAGCATGCCCTGAAAAAAAGAACTGTGTTTCCTACTCTTACGGACCATATGTAGTTCAACTCCGCTTATGAAACAGATACAAACCACAGATCCTCTTACATAAATCCTCTTTAGTTAATAGTGAGAATAGCATAGGGTTCGTGAGCTGTGAAAATTCATTTGAGCCCAAAATTCACTGGGTTTAACTGAAATGAACTATGGCTTGTAGTAAGACACAGATCCTGGGGTTTAACTCCGTTTCTGAAGGGAAATTCAGAGCTGTGTTCTCATCCATGAAACACACTCGGTTTTAACGCAAGAAGTAAGCTCTTCTTTCGAGCATCCCTAATACAGCAACAACCATGAGCATGCCCAGAAAAAAAGAACTGTGTTTCCGACTCATACGGACCATATGTAGTTCAACTCTACATATGAAACTGATACAAACCACAGCTCCACTTACATAAATGCTCTTTAGTTAATAGAGAGAATCGCGTTGGATTCGTGAACTGTGTAAAATCATTTGAGACCAAAATTCACTTGGTTTACCAGAAATGAACTCTTGCTTGTATGAAGACACAAATCCTGGGGTTTAACTCCATTTTGGAAGGGAAATTAAGAGCTGTGTTCTCATACATTAAACACACTCTGTTTTAATGCAACAAGCAAGCTCTTCCTTCGTGTGTCTCTAATACAGCAAGAACCATGAGCATGCCCAGAAAAAAAGAACTCTGTTTCCTACTCATACAGACCATATATAGTTCAACTCTTCTTTTGAAGCTGATACAAACCACAGCTCCACTTACATAAATTCTCTTTAGTTAACTGTGAATATCGCATTGGATTTCATGAACTCTGTAAAATCATATGAGCCCAAAATTCTTTGTTTACCAGAAATGAACTCTTGCTTGTTGGAAGACACAGATCCTGTAATTTAACTCCGTTTGTGAAGGGAAATACAGAGCTATGTTCTCATCCATGAAACACACTCTGTTTTAACGCAATAAGCAAGCTCTTCTTTCCAGCATCTCTAATACAGCAAGAACCATGAGCATGCCCAGAAAAAGAACTGTGTATCCTACTCATACGGACCATATGTAGTTCAAATCTACTTATGAAACTGATACAAAAAACAGCTCCACTTTTATAAATGCACTTTAGTTAATAGTGAGAATCGCGTTGGGTTCATGAACTGTGTAAAATCATTAGAGCCCAAAAATTAACTTGGTTTACCAGAAATGCACTCTTGCTTGTAGGAAGACACAGATCCTGGGGTTTAACTCCATTTCTGAAGGGAAATTCAGAGCAGTGTTCTCATCAATGAAACACAGTCTGTTTTAACGCAAGAAGCAAGCTCTTCTTTCCAGCATCTCTAATACAGCAAGTACCATGAGCTTGCCCAGAAAAAAAGAACTTTGTTTCCTACTCATACGGACCATATGTAGTTCAACTTTACTTATGAAACTGATACAAACCACAGCTCCTGTTACATAAATTCTCTTTAGTAATTGTGAGAATCGCATTGGGTTCATGAACTGTGTAAAATCATTAGAGCCCAAAATTCCCTTGGTTTACCAGAAATAAACTCTTGCTTGTAGGAAGACACAGATCCTAGGGTTTAACTGCGTTTCTTAAGTGAAATTCAGAGCAGTGTTCTCATCCATGAAACACACTCTGTTTTAATGCTAGACGCAAGCTCTTCTTTTGAGCGTCTGTAATATAGCAAGAACGATGAGCATGCCCAGAAAAATAGAACTGTGTTTCCTACTCATATGGACCATATGTAGTTCCACTCTATGTTTGAAACTGATATTAACCCCAGCTCCACTTACATAAATTCTCTCAATTAATACTGACAAGCCCTTTGTGTTCATGAACTGTGTAAAATCATTTGAGCCCAAAATTCACTTGGTTTACCTGAAATGAACTCTTGCTTGTAGGAAGACACAGATCCTGTGGTTTAACTCCGTTTATGAAGGGAAATTCAGAGCAGTGTTATCATCCATGAAACACACTCTGTTTTAACGTGAGAAGCAAGCTCAATTTTCGAGCGTCTCTCATACAGCAAGAACCATGAGCATGCCCAGAAAAAAAGAACTGTATTTCCTACTCATACGGACCATATGTAGTTCAACTTTACTTATGAAACTGATACAAACCACAGCTCCTCTTACATATATGCTCTTTAGTTAATTGTGAGAATCGCATTGGGTTCATGAACTGTGAACAATCATTTGAACCAAAAATTCTCTTGGTTTACCAGAAATGGACTCTTGCTTGTAGGAAGACACATATCCGGGGGTTTAACTGCGTTTCTGAAGGGAAATTCAGAGCAGTGTTCTCATCCATAAAATACACTCTGTTTTAATGCTAGAAGCAAGCTCTTCTTTTGAGCATCTGTAATATAGCAAAAACCATGAGCATGCCAGAAAAATAGAACTGTGTTTCCTACTCATACTGACCACATGTAGTTCAACTCTACGTATGAAACTGATATTAACCACAGCTCCACTTACATAAATGCTCTTAATTAATACTGAGAATCCCGTTGGGTTCATGAACTGTGTAAAATCATTTGAGCCCAAAATTCACTTGGTTTACCAGAAATGAACTCTTGCTTGTAGGAAGACACAGATCCTGTGGTTTAACTCCGTTTATGAAGGGAAATTCAGAGCAGTGTTATCATCCATGAAACACACTCTGTTTTAACGCGAGAAGCAAGCTCAATTTTCGAGAGTCTCTAATACAGCAAGAACCATGAGCATGCCCAGAAAAAAAGAACTGTATTTCCTACTCATACGGACCATATGTATTTCAACTTTACTTATGAAACTGATACAAACCACAGCTCCTCTTACATAAATACTCTTTAGTTAACTGTGAGTATCGCATTGGATTTCATGAACTCTGTAAAATCATATGAGCCCAAAATTCTCTTGGTTTACCAGAAATGAACTCTTGCTTGTAGGAAGACACAGATCCTGTGGTTTAACTCCGTTTCTGAAGGGAAATATTGAGCTATGTTCTCATCCATGAAACACACTTGGTTTTAACGCAAGAAACAAGCGCTTCTTTTGTGCATCTCTAATACAGCAAGAACCATGAGCATGCCCAGAAAAAAAGAACTGTGTTTCCGACTCATACGGACCATATGTAGTACAACTCTACGTATGAAACTGATATTAACCACAGCTCCACTTACATAAATGCTCTTAATTAATACTGAGAATCCCGTTGGGTTCATGAACTGTGTAAAATCATTTGAGCCCAAAATTCACTTGGTTTACCAGAAATGAACTCTTGCTTGTAGGAAGACACAGATCCTAGGGTTTAACTGAGTTTCTGAAGGGAAATACAGAGCAGTGTTCTCATCCATGAAACACTCTCTGTTTTAATTCTAGAAGCAAGCTCTTCTTTTGAGCGTCTGTAATATAGCAAGAAGCATGAGCATGTCCAGTAAAAAAGAACTGTATATCCTACTCATACGGACCATATTTAGTTCAACTTTACTTATGAAACTGATTCAAACCACAGCTCCTCTTACATAAATACTCTTTAGTTAACTGTGAGTATCGCATTGGATTTCATGAACTCTGTAAAATCATATGAGCCCAAAATTCTCTTGGTTTACCAGAAATGAACTCTTGCTTGTAGGAAGACACAGATCCTGTGGTTTAACTCCGTTTCTGAAGGGAAATATTGAGCTATGTTCTCATCCATGAAACACACTCGGTTTTAACGCAAGAAGCAAGCGCTTCTTTCGAGCATCTCTAATACAGCAAGAACCATGAGCATGCCCAGAAAAAAAGAACGGTGTTTCCGACTCATACGGACCATATGTAGTTCAACTCTACATATGAAACTGATACAAACCTCAACTCCAATTATATAAATGCTCTTTAGTTAATAGTGAGAATCGCATTGGGTTCATGTACTGTGTAAAATCATTAGAGCACAAAATTCATTTGGTTTAGCAGAAATGAACTCTTGCTTGTAGGAAGACACAGATCCTGTGGTTTAACTACATTTCTGAAGGGAAATTCAGACCAGTGTTCTCATCCATGAAACACACTCTGCTTTAAGGCAAGAAGCAAGCTCTTCTTTCGAGCGTCTCTAATACAGCAAGAAACATGAGCATGCCCAGAAAAAAAGAACTGTATTTCCTATTCATACGGACCAAATGTAGTTCAACTTTACTTATGAAACTGATACAAACCACAGCTTCTCTTACATAAATTCTCTTTAGTAATTGTGAGAATCGCATTGGGTTCATGAACTGTGTAAAATCATTAGAGCCCAAAATACTCTTGGTTTACCAGAAATAAACTCTTACTTGAAGGAAGACACAGATCCTAGGGTTTAACTGCGTTTCTTAAGTGAAATTCAGAGCAGCGTTCTCATCCATGAAACACACTCTGTTTTAATGCTAGAAGCAAGCTCTTCTTTTGAGCGTCTGTAATATAGCAAGAACCATGAGCATGCCCAGAAAAATAGACCTGTGTTTCCTACTCATACGGACTACATGTAGTTCAACTCTACGTATGAAACTGATATTAACCCCAGCTCCACTTACATAAATGCTCTCAATTAATACTGAGAATCCCATTGGGTTCATGTACTGTGTAAAATCATTTGAGCCCAAAATTCACTTGGTTTACCAGAAATGAACTCTTGCTTGTAGGAAGACACAGATCCTGGGGTTTAACTCCGTTTATGAAGGGAAATTCAGAGCAGTGTTATCATCCATGAAACACACTCTGTTTTAACGTGAGAAGCAAGCTCAATTTTCGAGCGTCTCTAATACTGCAAGAACCATGAGCATGCCCAGAAAAAATAACTGTATTTCCTACTCATACAGACCATATGTAGTTCAACTTTACTTACGAAACTGATACAAACCACAGCTCCTCTTACATATATGCTCTTTAGTTAATTGTGAGAATCGCATTGGGTTCATGAACTGTGAAAAATCATTTGAACCAAAAATTCTCTTCGTTTACCAGAAATGAACTCTTGCTTGTAGGAAGACACATATCTGGGGGTTTAACTGCGTTTCTGAAGGGAAATTCAGAGCAGTGTTCTCATCCATAAAATACACTCTGTTTTAATGCTAGAAGCAAGCTCTTCTTTTGAGCATCTGTAATATAGCAAGAACCATGAGCAAGCCCAGAAAAATAGAACTGTGTTTCCTACTCATACGGACCACATGTAGTTCAACTCTACGTATGAAACTGATATTAACCACAGCTCCACTTACATAAATTCTCTTAATTAATACTGAGAATCCCGTTGGGTTCATGAACTGTGTAAAATCATTTGAGCCCAAAATTCACTTGGTTTACCAGAAATGAACTCTTGCTTGTAGGAAGACACAGATCCTGTGGTTTAACTCCGTTTATGAAGGGAAATTCAGAGCAATGTGATCATCCATGAAACACACTCTGTTTTTACGCGAGAAGCAAGCTCAATTTTCGAGCGTCTCTAATACAGCAAGAACCATGAGCATGCCCAGAAAAAAAGTACTGTATTTCCTACTCATACGGACCATATGTAGTTCAACTTTACTTATGAAACTGATACAAACCACAGCTCCTCTTACATAAATACTCTTTAGTTAACTGTGAGTTTCTCATTTGATTTCATGAACTCTGTAAAATCATATGAGCCCAAAATTCTCTTGGTTTACCAGAAATGAACTCTTGCTTGTAGGAAGACACAGATACTGTGGTTTAACTCCGTTTCTGAAGGGAAATATTGAGCTATGTTCTCATCCATGAAAAACACTCTGTTTTAACGCAAGAAGCAAGCTCTTCTTTCAAGCATTTCTAATACAGCAAGAACCATGAGCATGCCCAGAAAAAAAGAACTGTATTTCCTACTCATACGGACAATATGTAGTTCAACTTTACTTATGAAACTCATACAAACCACAGCTCTCTTACATAAATGCTCTTTAGTTAATTGTGAGAATCGCACTGGGTTCATGAACTGTGTAAAATCATTTGAGCCCAAAATTCTCTTGGTTTACCAGAAATGAACTCTTGCTTGTAGGAAGACATAGATCCTGTGCTTTAACTCCGTTTCTGAAGGGAAATTCAGAGCTGTGTTCTCATCCATGAAACACACTCGGTTTTAACGCAAGAAGCAAGCTCTTCGTTCGAGCATCTGTAATACAGCAAGAACCATGAGCATGCCCAGAAAAAAAGAACTGTGTTTCCGACTCATAAGGACCATATGTAGTTCAACTCTACATATGAAACTGATACAAACCACAACTCCACTTATATAAATGCTCTTTAGTTAATAGTGAGAATCGCGTTGGGTTCATGAACTGTGTAAAATCATTAGAGCACAAAATTCATTTGGTTTAGCAGAAATGAACTCTTGCTTGTAGGAAGACACAGATCTTGTGGTTTAACTCCGTTTCTGAAGGGAAATTCAGACCAGTGTTCTCATCCATGAAACACACTCGTTTTTAACGCAAGAAGCAAGCGCTTCTTTCGAGCATCTCTAATACAGCAAGAACCATGAGCATGCCCAGAAAAAAAGAACTGTGTTTCCGACTCATACGGACCATATGTAGTTCAACTCTACATATGAAACTGATACAAACCTCAACTCCAATTATATAAATGATCTTTAGTTAATAGTGAGAATCGCATTGGGTTCATGAACTGTGTAAAATCATTAGAGCACAAAATTCATTTGGTTTAGCAGAAATGAACTCTTGCTTGTAGGAAGACACAGATCCTGTGGTTTAACTACATTTCTGAAGGGAAATTCAGACCAGTGTTCTCATCCATGAAACACTCTCTGCTTTAACGCAAGAAGCAAGCTCTTCTTTTGAGCGTCTCTAATACAGCAAGAAACATGAGCATGCCCAGAAAAAAAGAACTGTATTTCCTATTCATACGGACCAAATGTAGTTCAACTTTATTATGAAACTGATACAAACCACAGCTCCTCTTACATAAATGCTCTCAATTAATACTGAGAATCCCATTGGGTTCATGTACTGTGTAAAATCATTTGAGCCCAAAATTCACTTGGTTTACCGGAAATGAACTCTTACTTGTAGGAAGACACAGATCCTGTGGTTTAACTCCGTTTATGATGGGAAATTCAGAGCAGTGTTATCATCCATGAAACACACTCTGTTTTAACGTGAGAAGTAAGCTCAATTTTCGAGCGTCTCTAATACAGCAAGAAACATGAGCATGCCCAGAAAAAAAGAACTCTATTTCCTACTAATACGGACCATATGGAGTTCAACTTTACTTATGAAACTGATATTAACCACAGCTCCACTTACATAAATGCTCTTAATTAATACTGAGAATCCCATTGGGTTCATGAACTGTGTAAAATCATTTGAGCCCAAAATTCACTTGGTTTACCCGAAATGAACCCTTGCTTGTAGGAAGACACAGATCCTAGGGTTTAACTGAGTTTCTGAAGGGAAATACAGAGCAGTGTTCTCATCCACGAAACACACTCTGTTTTAATTCTAAAAGCAAGCTCTTCTTTTGAGCGTCTGTAATATAGCAAGAACCAAGAGCATGCCCAGTAAAAAAGAACTGTATATCCTACTCATACGGACCATATTTAGTTCAACTTTACTTATGAAACTGATTCAAACCACAGCTCCTCTTACATAAATAGTCTTTAGTTAACTGTGAGTATCGCATTGGATTTCATGAACTCTGTAAAATCATATGAGCCCAAAATTCTCTTGGTGTAGCAGAAATGAACTCTTGCTTGTAGGAAGACACAGCTCCTGTGGTTTAACTACATTTCTGAAGGGAAATTCAGACCAGTGTTCTCTTCCATGAAACACACTCTGCTTTAACGCAAGAAGCAAGCTTTTCTTTCGAGCGTCTCTAATACAGCAAGAAACATGAGCATGCCCAGAAAAAAAGAACTGTATTTCCTACTCATACGGACCAATATAGTTCAACTTTACTTATGAAACTGATACAAACCACAGCTCCTCTTACATAAATGCTCTTTAGTAATTGTGAGAATCGCATTGGGTCATGAACTGTGTAAAATCATTAGAGCCCAAAATTCTCTTGGTTTACCAGAAAGAAACTCTTGCTTGTAGGAAGACACAGATCCTAGGGTTTAACTGCGTTTCTGAAGTGAAATTCAGAGCAGTGTTCTCATCCATGAAACACACTCTGTTTTATTGCTAGAAGCAAGCTCTTCTTTTGAGCGTCTGAAATATAGCAAGAACCATGAGCATGCCCAGAAAAACAGAACTGTGTTTCCTACTCATACGGACCATATGTAGTTCAACTCTACGTATGAAACTGATATTAACCACAGCTCCACTTACATAAATGCTCTTAATTAATACTGAGAATCCCGTTGGGTTCATGAACTATGTAAAATCATTTGAGCCCAAAATTCACTTGGTTTACCAGAAATGAACTCTTGCTTGTAGGAAGACACAGATCCTAGGGTTTAACTGAGTTTCTGAAGGGAAATACAGAGCAGTGTTCTCATCCATGAAACACACTCTGTTTTAATTCTAGAAGCATGCTCTTCTTTTGAGCGTCTGTAATATAGCAAGAACCATGAGCATGCCCAGTAAAAAAGAACTGTATACCCTACTCATGAGGACCATATTTAGTTCAACTTTACTTATGAAACTGATTCAAACCACAGCTCCTCTTATATAAATACTCTTTAGTTAACTGTGAGTATCGCATTGGATTTCATGAACTTTGTAAAATCATATGAGCCCAAAATTCTCTTGGTTTACCAGAAATGAACTCTTGCCTGTAGGAAGACACAGATCCTGTGGTTTAACCCCGTTTCTGAAGGGAAATATTGAGCTATGTTCTCATCCATGAAACACACTCGGTTTTAACGCAAGAAGCAAGCGCTTCATTCGAGCATCTCTAATACAGCAAGAACCATGAGCATGCCCAGAAAAAAAGAACTGTGTTTCCGACTCATACGGACCATATGTAGTTCAACTCTACATATGAAACTGATACAAACCACAACTCCACTTATATAAATGCCCTTTAGTTAATAGGGAGAATCGCGTTGGGTTCATGAACTGTGTAAAATCATTAGAGCACAAAATTCATTTGGTTAAGCAGAAATGAACTCTTGCTTGTAGGAAGACACAGATCCTGTGGTTTAACTACATTTCTGAAGGGAAATTCAGACCAGTGTTCTCATCCATGAAACACACTCTTCTTTAACACAAGAAGCAAGCTCTTCTCTCGAGCGTCTCTAATACAGCAAGAAACATGAGCATGCCCAGAAAAAAAGAACTGTATTTCCTACTCATACGGACCAAATGTAGTTCAACTTTACTTATGAAACTGATACAAACCACAGCTCCTCTTACATAAAGGCTCTTTAGTAATTGTGAGAATCGCAATGGGTTCATGAACTGTGTAAAATCATTAGAGCCCAAAATTCTCTTGGTTTACCAGAAATAAACTCTTGCTTGTAGGAAGACACAGATCCTAGGTTTTAACTGCGTTTCTGAAGTGAAATTCAGAGCAGTGTTCTCATCCATGAAACACACTCTGTTTTAATGCTAGAAGCAAGCTCCTCTTTTGAGCGTCTGTAGTATAGCAAGAACCATTAGCATGCCCAGAAAAATAGAACTGGGTTTCCTACTCATAGGGACCATATGTAGTTCAACTCTACTTATGAAACTGATATTAACCACAGCTCCACTTACATAAATGCTCTTTAGTTAATAGAGAGAATCGCGTTGGGTTCGTGAACTGTGCAAAATCATTTGAGGACAAAATTTACTTGGTTTACCAGAAATGAACCCTTGCTTGTATGAAGACACAGATGCTGGGGTTTAACTCCGTTTCGGAAGGGAAATTCAGAGCTGTGTTCTCATACATTAAACACACTCTGATTTAATGCAAGAAGCAAGCTCTTCCTTCGTGCGACTCTAATACAGCAAGAACCATGAGCATGCCCAGAAAAAAAGAACTCTGTTTCCTACTCATACAGACCATACATAGTTCAACTCTTCTTTTGAAGCTGATACAAACCACAGCTCCACTTACATAAATTCTCTTTAGTTAATAGTGAGAATCGCATTGGGTTCGTGAACTGTGTAAAATCATTTGAGCCCAAATTTCACTTGGTTTACCAGAAATGAACTCTTCCTTGTAGGAAGACACAGATCCTGGGGTTTAACTCCGTTTCTGAAGGGAAATTCTGAGCGGTGTTCTCCTCCATGAAACACACTCAGATTTAACGCTAGAAGCAAACTCTTCTTTCGAGCGTCCCTAATACAGCAAGAACCATGAGCATGCCCAGAAAAAAAGAACTGTATTTCCTAATCATACAGACCATATGTCGTTCAACTTCACTTATGAAACTGATACAAACCACAGCTCCTCTTACATAAATGCTCTTTAGTTAATTGTGAGTATCGCCTTGGGTTCATGAACTGTGTAAAATTATTTGAACATAAAATTCTCTTGCTTTACCAGAAAAGAACTCTTGCTTGTAGGAACACACAGATCCTGTAATTTAACTCCATTTCTGAAGGGAAATTCAGAGCTATGTTCTCATCCATGAAACACATTCTGTTTTAAAGCAAGAAGCAAGCTCTTCTTTCGAGCGTCTCTAATACAGCAAGAAACATGAGCATGCCCAGAAAAAAAGAACTGTATTTCCTACTCATACGAACCATATGTAGTTCAACTCTACTTATGAAACTGATATTAACCACAGCTCCACGTACACAAATGCTCTTACTTAATACTGAGAACCCCGTTGGGTTCTTGAACTGTGTAAAATCATTTGAGCCCAAAGTTCATTTGGTTTACCAGAAATGAACTCTTGCCTGTAGGAAGACACAGATCCTGGGTTTTAACTCCATTTCTCAAGGGAAATTCAGAGCAGTGTTCTCATCCATGAAACACACTCTGTTTTAATGCTAGAAGCAAGCTCTTCTTTCCAGCATCTCTAATACAGCAAGAACCATGAGCATGCCCAGAAAAAACAAACTGTGTTTCCTACTCATACGGACCATATGTAGTTCAACTCTACTTATGAAACAGATACAAAAAACAGCTCCACTTTTATAAATGCACTTTAGTTAATAGTGAGAATCGCGTTCGTTCATGAAAGGTGTAAAATCATTAGAGCCCAAAAATTGACTTGGTTTACCAGAAATGAACTCTTCCTTGTAGGAAGACACAGATCCTGTGGTTTAACTACATTTCTGAAGGGAAATTCAGAGCAGTGTTCTCATCCATGAAACACACTCTGCTTTAACGCAAGAAGCAAGCTCATCTTTCTAGCGTCTCTAATACAGCAAGAAACATGAGCATGCCCAGAAAAAAAGAACTGTATTTCCTATTCATACGGACCAAGTGTAGTTCAACTTTACTTATGAAACTGATACAAACCACAGCTCCTCTTACATATATGCTCTTTAGTAATTGTGAGAATCGCATTGGGTTCATGAACTGTGTAAAATCATTAGAGCCCAAAATTCTCTTGGTTTACCAGAAATGAACTCTTGCTTGTAGGAAGACACAGATCATAGGGTTTAACTGCGTTTCTGAAGTGAAATTCAGAGCAGTGTTCTCATCCATGAAACACACTCTGTTTTAATGCTAGAAGCAAGCTCCTCTTTTGAGCGTCTGTAGTATAGCAAGAACCATGACCATGCCCAGAAAAATAGAACTGTGTTTCCTACTCATAGGGACCATATGTAGTTCAACTCTACATATGAAACTGATACTAACCACAGCTCCACTTACATAAATGCTCTTACTTAATACTGAGAATCCCGTTGGGTTCTTGAACTGTGTAAAATCATTTGAGCCCAAAGTTCACTTGGTTTACCAGAAATGAACTCTTGCCTGTAGGAAGACACAGATCCTGGGGTTTAACTCCATTTCTCAAGGGAAATTCAGAGCAGTGTTCTCATCCATGAAACACACTCTGTTTTAACGCAAGAAGCAAGCTCTTCTTTTCCAGCAACTCTAATACAGCAAGAACCATGAGCTTGCCCAGAAAAAAAGAACTGTGTTTCCTAACCATACGGACCATACGTAGTTCAACTCTTCTTATTAAACTGATACAAACCACAGCTCCACTTACATAAATGCTCATTAGTTAATTGTGAGTATCCCCTGGGTTCATGAACTGTGTAAAATTATTTGAACATAAAATTCTCTTGGTTTACCAGAAAAGAACTCTTGCTTGTAGGAACACACAGATCCTGGGGTATAACTCCTTTTCTGAAGGGAAATTCAAAGCAGTGTTCTCATCCATGAAACACATTCTGTTTTAAGGCAAGAAGCAAGCTCTTCTTTCCAGCATCTCTAATACAGCAAGAATCATGAGCATGCCCAGAAAAAGAACTGTGTTTCTTACTCATACGGACCATACGTAGTTCAAATCTTCTTATGAAACTGATACAAACCACAGCTCCTCTTACATAAATGCTCTTTAGTTTACAGTGAGAATCTCGTTGGGTTCATGAACTGTGAAAAGTCATTTGAGCCCAAAATTCACTTGGTTTACCAGAAATGAACTCTTGCTTGTACGAAGAAAAAGATCCTGGGGTTTAACTCTGTTTCTGAATGGAAATTCAGAGCTGTGTTCTCATCCATGAAACACACTCTGCTTTAACGCAAGAAGCAAGCTCTTCTTTCGAGCATCTCCAATACAGCAAGAACCATGAGCATGCCCAGAAAAAAAGAACTGTGTTTCCGACTCACATGGACCATATGTAGTTCAACTCTACATATGAAACTGATACAAACCACAACTCCACTTATATAAATGCTCTTTAGTGAATAGTGAGAATCGAGTTGGGTTCATGAACTGTGTAAAATCATTAGAGCACAAAATTCATTTGGTTTAGCAGAAATGAACTCTTGCTTGTAGGAAGACACAGATCCTGTGGTTTAACTACATTTCTGAAGGGAAATTCAGACCAGTGTTCTCATCCATGAAACACACTCTGCTTTAACGCAAGAAGCAAGCTCATCTTTCTAGCGTCTCTAATACAGCAAGAAACATGAACATGCCCAGAAAAAAAGAACTGTATTTCCTATTAATACGGACCAAATGTAGTTCAACTTTACTTATGAAACTGATACAAACCACCGCTACTCTTACATATATGCTCTTTAGTAATTGTGAGAATCGCATTGGGTTCATGAACTGTGTAAAATCATTAGAGCCCAAAATTCTCTTGGTTTACCAGAATTGAACTCTTGCTTGTAGGAAGACACAGATCCTAGGGTTTAACTGCGTTTCTGAAGTGAAATTCAGAGCAGTGTTCTCATCCATGAAACACACTCTGTTTTAATGCTAGAAGCAAGCTCCTCTTTTGAGCGTCTGTAGTATAGCAAGAATCATGAGCATGCCCAGAAAAATAGAACTGTGTTTCCTACTGATACGGACCATATGTAGTTCAACTCTAAGTATGAAACTGATACAAACCACAGCTCCTCTTACATCAATGCTCTTTAGTGTATAGTGAGTATCGCGTTGGGTTTGTGAACTGTGTAAAATAATTTGAGCCCAAAATTCACTTGGTTTACCATAAATGAACTCTTGCTTGTAGGAAGGCAGAGATCCAAGTGTTTAACTCCATTTCAGAATGGTAATTCAGACCTGTGTTCTCATCTCGTTAACACAGTCTGTTTTAACGCAAGAATCAAGCTGTTCTTTCCAGCGTCTCCAATTCAGGAAGAAATATGAGCATGCCCAGAAAAAAAGAACTATGTTTTCTACTCATTCGGACCATATGTAGTTCAACTCTGCTTATGAAAGTGATATAAATCGGAAATCCTCTTACATATATGCCCTTTAGTGTATAGTGAGTATCGCGTTGGGTTTGTGAACTGTGTAAAATAATTTGAGCCCAAAATTCACTGGGTTTACCAGAAATGAACTCTTGCTTATGGGATGACACAGATACTGGGGTTTAACACCATTTCTGAAAGGAAATTCAGACCAGAGTTCTCTTCCCGGAAAAACACTCTATTTTAATGCAAGAAGTATCCTCTTCTTTCCAGCGTCTCCAATAAACCAAGAACCATGAGCATGCCCCAAAAAAGAACTGTGTTTCCTACCCATACGTACCATATGTAGTTCAACTCTGCTTATGAAACTGATACAAACAAGAGCTCCTGTTACATAAATGCTCTTTAGTTAATAGTGAGAATCGTGTTGGATTCATGAACTGTGTAAAATCATTTGAGCCCAAATTTCACTCGGTTTACCCTAAATGAACTCTTCTTTTAGGAAGACACAGATCAATGGGTTTAACTCCATTTCAGAAGTGTAATTCAGACCAGTGTTCTCATTCATGAAACAATGTCTGCTTTAAAGCAAGAATCAAGCTCTTCTTTCCAGCGTCTCCAATACAGGAAGAAATATGAGCAAGCCCAACAAAAAAGAACTGTGTTTCCTACCCATGCGGACCATATGTAGTTCAACTCTGTTTATGAAACTGATACAAACCACAGCTCCTCTTACAAAAATGCTCTTTAGTTAATAGTGAGAATCGCGTTGTGTTCCTGAACTGTGTAAAATCATTTTAGCCCAAAATTCACTCGGTTTACCCTAAATGAACTCGTGCTTGTAGGAAGACACAGATCCAGGGGTTTAACTCCATTTCAAAAGGATAATTCAGATCAGTGTTCTCATCCATGAAATACCGTCTGTTTTAACGCAAGAAAAAGCTCTTCTTTCCAGCGTCTCCAATTCAGGAAGAAATATGAGCATGCCCAGAAAAAAAGAACTATGTTTTCTACTCATACGGACCATATGTAGTTCAACTCTGCTTATGAAAGTGATATAAACCGGAAATCCTCTTACATATGTGCCCTTTAGTGTATAGTGAGTATCGCGTTGGGTTTGTGAACTGTGTAAAATAATTTGAGCCCAAAATTCACTGGGTTTACCAGAAATAATCTCTTGCTTTTAGGAAGACACAGAGCCTGGGGTTTAACTCCATTTTTGAAGGGAAATTCAGACCAGTGTTCTCAGCCTTGAAACACACTCTGTTTTCATGCATGAAGCAACCTATTCTTTCTAGCAACTCCAACACAGCAAGAAACATGAGCATGCCCAGAATAAAATAACTGTGTTTCCTACTCATACGGACCATATGTAGTTCAACTCTGCTTATGAAACTGATACAAACAACAGCTCCTCTTACATAAATGCTTTTTAGTTAATAGTGAGAATCGTGTTGGGTCGTGAACTGCGAAAAATCTTCTGAGCCCAAAATTCACTGGGATGACCAGAAATGAACTCTTGCTTATGGGATGACACAGATCCTGGGGTTTAACTCCGATTGTGAAGGGAAATTCAGACCAGAGTTCTCATCCCTGAAACATACTCTGTTTTAAGGCAAGAAGCATCCTCTTCTTTCCAGCATCTCCAATTCAGCAAGAATCATGAGCATGCCCAAAAAAAGAACTGAGTTTCCTACTCATACAGACCATATGTAGTTCATCTCTGCTTATGAAACTGCTACAAACCACAGCTTCTCTGACATAAATGCTCTTTATTTAATAGTGAGAATCGCGTTGGGTTTGAGAACTGTGTAAAATCATTAGAGCCCAAAATTCTCTGTGTTTACCAGTAATGAACTCTTGCTTGTAGGAAGAAACAGATCCAGGGGTTTAACTCCGTTTCAGAAGGGTAATTAGGACCATTGTTCTCATCCATGAAACATAGTCTGTTTTAACGCAAGAATCAAGCTCTTCTTTCCAGCGTCTCCAATACAGGAAGAAATATGAGCATGCCCAGAAAAAAAGAACTGTGTTTTCTACTCATAGAGACCATATGTAGTTCAACTCTGCTTATGAAACTGATGCAAACCACAGCACCTCTTACATAAATGCTCTTTTGTTAATAGTGAGCATCGTGTTGGGTGTGTGAACTGCGTAAAATCATTTGAGCCCAAAATTCACTGGGTTTACCAGAAATGAACTCTTGCTTATGGGATGACACAGATACTGGGGTTTAACTCCGATTCTGAAGGGAAATTCAGACCAGAGTTCTCTTCCCGGAAAAACACTCTGTTTTAAGGCAAGAAGCATCCTCTTCTTTCCAGCGTCTCCAATAAACCAAGAACCATGAGCATGCCCCAAAAAAGAACTGTGTTTCCTACCCATACGTACCATATGTAGTTCAACTCTATTATGTAACTGATACAAACAAGAGCTCCTGTTACATAAATGCTCTTTAGTTAATAGTGAGAATCGTGTTGGATTCTTGAACTGTGTAAAATCATTTGAGCCCAAATTTCACTCGGTTTACCCTAAATGAACTCTTCTTTTAGGAAGACACAGATCCATGGGTTTAACTCCATTTCAGAAGTGTAATTCAGACCAGTGTTCTCATTCATGTAACAATGTCTGCTTTAACGCAAGAATCAAGCTCTTCTTTCCAGCGTCTCCAATACAGGAAGAAATATGAGCAAGCCCAACAAAAAAGAACTGTGTTTCCTACTCATAGGGACCATATGTTGTTCAACTCTGCTTATGAAACTGATACAAATCCACAGCTCCTCTTACAAAAATGCTCTTTAGTTAATAGTGAGAATCGCGTTGGGTTCTTGAACTGTGTAAAATCATTTTAGCCCAAAATTCACTTGGTTTACCCTAAATGAACTCTTGCTTGTAGGAAGACACAGATCTAGGGGTTTAACTCCATTTCAAAAGGATAATTCAGACCAGTGTTCTCATCCATGAAACAGAGTCTGTTTTAACGCAAGAGAAAAGCTCTTCTTTCCAGCGTCTCCAATTCAGAAAGAAATATGAGCATGCCCAGAAAAAAAGAACTGTGTTTCCAACTGATTGGGACTATATGTAGTTCAACTCTGCTTATGAAACTGACACAAACCACAGCTCCTCTTACATAAATGCTCTTTAGTTAATAGTGAGTATCGTGTTGGGTGAGTGAACTGCGTAAAACCATTTGATCCCCAAATTCACTGGGTTTACCAGAAATGAACTCTTGCTTATGGGATGACACAGATACTGGGGTTTAACTCTGATTCTGAAGGGAAATTTAGACCAGAGTTCTCTTCCGTGAAACACCCTCTGTTTTAAGGCAAGAAGCATCCTCTTCTTTTCAGCGTCTCCAATACACCAAGAAAAATGAGCACGCCCCAAAAACGAACTGCGTTTCCTACTCATACGGACCATATGTAGTTCAACTCTGCTTATGAAACTGATACAAACCAGAGCTCCTCTTACATAAATGCTCTTTATTTAATAGTGAGAATCGTGTTGGGTTCATGAACTGTGTAAAATCATTTGAGACCAAAATTCACTTGGTTTACCATAAATGAACTCTTGCTTGTATGAAGACACAGATCCTGGGGTTTAACTCCATTTCTGAA
This sequence comes from Onychomys leucogaster, assembly GCA_949786385.1. Classification (NCBI taxonomy): domain Eukaryota; kingdom Metazoa; phylum Chordata; class Mammalia; order Rodentia; family Cricetidae; genus Onychomys; species Onychomys leucogaster. Next base: position 315,900 of record CATKUP010000275.1, read on the forward strand.
GGGAAATTCAGACCAGTGTTATCATCCATGAAACACACTCTGTTTTCATGCAAGAAGCAATCTCTTCTTTCCGGCGTCTCCAATACAGCAAGAAACATGAGCATGCCCAGAATAAAATAACTGTGTTTCCTACTCATACAGACCATATGTAGTTCAACTCTGCTTATGAAACTGATACAAACCACAGCTCCTCTTACATCAATGCTCTTTAGTGTATAGTGAGTATCGCGTTGGGTTTGTGAACTGTGTAAAATAATTTGAGCCCAAAATTCACTGGGCTTACCAGAAATAAACTCTTGCTTGTAGGAAGACACAGATCTTGGGGTTTAACACCATTTCTGAAAGGAAATTCAGACCAGTGTTCTCAGCCTTGAAACAAACTCTGTTTTCACGCAAGAAGCAACCTCTTCTTTCCAGCAACTCCAACACAGCAAGAAACATGAGCATGCCCAGAATAAAATAACTGTGTTTCCTACTCATACGGACCATATGTAGTTCAACTCTGCTTATGAAACTGGTACAAACAACAGCTCCTCTTACATAAATGATTTTAGTTAATAGTGAGAATCATGTTGTGTCGTGAACTGCGAAAAATCTTCTGAGCCCAAAATTCACGGGTTTGACCAGAAATGAACTCTGTCTTATGGGATGACACAGATCCTGGGGTTTAATTCCGATTGTGAAGGGAAATTCAGACCAGAGTTCTCATCCCTGAAACACACTCTGTTTTAAGGCAAGAAGCATCCTCTTCTTTCCAGCATCTCCAATTCAGCAAGAATCATGAGCATGCCCAAAAAAAAGAACTGAGTTTCCTACTCATATGGACCATATGTAGTTCATCTCTGCTTATGAAACTGATACAAACCACAGCTTCTCTGACATAAATGCTCTGTAGTTAATAGTGAGAATCGTGTTGGGTTTGAGAACTGTGTAAAATCATTAGAGCCCAAAATTCTCTGTGTTTACCAGAAATGAACTATTGCTTGTAGGAAGACACAGATCCAAGGGTTTAACTCCGTTTCAGAAGTGTAATTCAGACCAGTGTTCTCATTCATGAAACAATGTCTGTTTTAACGCAAGAATCAACATCATCTTTCCAGCGTCTCCAATACAGGAAGAAATATGAGAATGCCCAACAAAAAAGAACTGTGTTTCCTACTCATAGGGACCATATGTAGTTCAACTTGAGTATGAAACTGATATAAACCGGGAAATCCTCTTACATAAATGCCCTTTAGTGAATAGTGAGAATAGTGTTGGGTTTGTGAACTGTGTAAAATAATTTGAGCCCAAAATTCACTGGGTTTACCAGAAATAAACTCTTGCTTTTAGGAAGACACAGATCCTGGGGTTTAACTCCATTTCTGAAGGGAAATTCAGACCGGTGTTCTCAGCCTTGAAACACACTCTGTTTTCACGAAAGAAGCAACCTCTTCTTCCCAGCGTCTCCAATACACCAAGAACCATGAGCATGCCCAAAAAAAGAACTGTGTTTCCCACACATGCGGACCATATGTAGTTCAACTCTGCTTATGAAACTGATACAAACCACAGCTCCTCTTACAAAAATGCTCTTTAGTTAATTGTGAGAATCGCGTTGGGTTCTTGAATTGTGTAAAATCATTTTAGCCCAAAATTCACTCTGTTTACCCTAAATGAACTCTTTCTTGTAGAAAGACACAGATCCAGGGGTTTAACTCCATTTCAAAAGGATAACTCAGACCAGTGTTCTCATCCATGAAACACAGTCTGTTTTAACGCAAGCAAAAGCTCTTCTTTCCAGCGTCTCCAATTCAGGAAGAAATATGAGCATGCCCAGAAAAAAAGAACTGTGTTTCCAACTGATTGGGAATATATGTACTTCAACTCTGCTTATGAAACTGACACAAACCACAGCTCCGCTTACATAAATGCTCTTTAGTTAATAGTGAGTATCGTGTGGGGTGAGTGAACTGCGTAAAACCATTTGATCCCAAAATTCACTGGGTTTACCAGAAGTGAACTCTTGCTTATGGGATGACACAGATACTGGGGTTTAACTCTGATTCTGAAGGGAAATTTAGACCATAGTTCTAGTCAGTGAAACCACTCTGTTTTAAGGGAAGAAGCATCCTCTTCTTTCCAGCGTCTCCAATACACCAAGAACCATGAGCACGCCCCAAAAAAGAACTGTGTTTCCTACCCATACGTACCATATGTAGTTCAACTCTGCTTATGAAACTGATACAAACCACAGCTCCTCTTACATAAATGCTCTTTAGTTAATAGTGAGAATCGTGTTGGGTTATTGAACTGTGTAAAATCATTTGAGCCCAAAATTCACTTGGTTTACCATAAATATACTCTTGCTTGTAGGAAGACACAGATCCAGGGGTTTAACTCCATTTCAGAAGGGTAATTCAGACCTGTGTTCTCATCTCTGTAACACAGTCTGTTTTAACGCAAGAATCAAGCTCTTCTTTCCAGCGTCTCCAATTCAGCAAGAAATATGAGCATGCCCAGAAAAAAAGAACTATGTTTTCTACTCATAGGGACGATATGTAGTTCAACTCTGCTTATGATACTGATATAAACCGGGAACTCCTCTTACATAAATTCCCTTTAGTGAATAGTGAGAACAGCATTGGGTTCGTGAACTGTGTAAAATAATTTGAGCCCAAAATTCAGTGGGTTTACCAGAAATAAACTCTTGCTTTTAGGAAGACACAGATCCTGGGGTTTAACTCCATTTCTGAAGGGAAATTCAGACCAGTGTTCTCAGCATTGAAACACACTCTGTTTTCATGCAAGAATCAACCTCTTCTTCCCAGCGTCTCCAATACAGCAAGAACCATGAGCATGCCCAAAAAAGGACTGTGTTTCCTACCCATGCGGACCATATGTAGTTCAACTCTGTTTATGAAACTGATACAAACCACAGCTCCTCTTACAAAAATGCTCTTTAGTTAATAGTGAGAATCGCGTTGGGTTCCTGAACTGTGTAAAATCATTTTAGCCCAAAATTCACTTGGTTTACCATAAATGAACTCATGCTTGTAGGAAGACACAGATCCAGGGGTTTAACTCCATTTCAAAAGGATAATTCAGATCAGTGTTCTCATCCATGAAATACAGTCTGTTTTAACGCAAGAAAAAAGCTCTTCTTTCCAGCGTCTCCAATTCAGGAAGAAATATGAGCATGCCCAGAAAAAAAGAACTGTGTTTCCAACTGATTGGGACTATATGTAGTTGAACTCTGCTTATGAAACTGACACAAACCACAGCTCCTCTTACATCAATGCTCTTTAGTGTATAGTGAGTATCGCGTTGGCGTTGTGAACTGTGTAAAATAATTTGAGCCCAAAATTCACTTGGTTTACCATAAATGAACTCTTGCTTGTAGGAAGACAGAGATCCAAGTGTTTAACTCCATTTCAGAAGGGTAATTCAGTCCAGTGTTCTCATCTCTTTAACACAGTCTGTTTTAACGCAAGAATTAAGCTCTTCTTTCCAGCGTCTCCAATTCAGGAAGAAATATGAGCATGCCCAGAAAAAAAGAACTATGTTTTCTACTCATACGGACCATATGTAGTTCAACTCTGCTTATGAAAGTGATATAAACTGGAAATCCTCTTACATATGTGCCCTTTAGTGTTTAGTGAGTATCGCGTTGGGTTTGTGAACTGTGTAAAATAATTTGAGCCCAAAATTCACTGGGTTTACCAGAAATAAACTCTTGCTTTTAGGAAGACACAGAGCCTGGGGTTTAACTCCATTTTTGAAGGGAAATTCAGACCAGTGTTCTCAGCCTTGAAACACACTCTGTTTTCACGCATGAAGCAACCTCTTCTTTCCAGCAACTCCAACACAGCAAGAAACATGAGCATGCCCAGAATAAAATAACTGTGTTTCCTACTCATACGGACCATATGTAGTTCAACTCTGCTTATGAATCTGATACAAACAACAGCTCCTCTTACATAAATGCTTTTTAGTTAATAGCGTGAATTGTGTTGGGTCGTGAACTGCGAAAAATCTTCTGAGCCCAAAATTCACTGGGATGACCAGAAATGAACTCTTGCTTATGGGATGACACAGATCCTGGGATTTAACTCAGATTGTGAAGGGAAATTCAGACCAGAGTTCTCATCCCTGAAACACACTCTGTTTTAAGGCAAGAAGCATCCTCTTCTTTCTAGCATCTCCAATTCAGCAAGAATCATGAGCATGCCCAAAAAAAGAACTGAGTTTCCTACTCATACAGACCATATGTAGTTCATCTCTGCTTATGAAACTGCTACAAACCACAGCTTCTCTGACATAAATGCTCTTTATTTAATAGTGAGAATCGCGTTGGGTTTGAGAACTGTGTAAAATCATTAGAGCCCAAAATTCTCTGTGTTTACCAGTAATGAACTCTTGCTTGTAGGAAGAAACAGATCCAGGGGTTTAACTCCGTTTCAGAAGTGTAATTCAGACCATTGTTCTCATCCATGAAACATAGTCTGTTTTAACGCAAGAATCAAGCTCTTCTTTCCAGCGTCTCCAATACAGGAAGAAATATGAGCATGCCCAGAAAAAAAGAACTGTGTTTTCTACTCATAGAGACCATATGTAGTTCAACTCTGCTTATGAAACTGATGCAAACCACAGCACCTCTTACATAAATGCTCTTTTGTTAATAGTGAGCATCGTGTTGGGTGTGTGAACTGCGTAAAATCATTTGATCCCAAAATTCACTGGGTTTACCAGAAATGAACTCTTGCTTATGGGATGACACAGATACTGGGGTTTAACTCCGATTCTGAACGGAAATTCAGACCAGAGTTCTCTTCCCGGAAAAACACTCTGTTTTAAGGCAAGAAGCATCCTCTTCTTTCCAGCGTCTCCAATAAACCAAGAACCATGAGCATGCCCCAAAAAAGAACTGTGTTTCCTACCCATACGTACCATATGTAGTTCAACTCTGCTTAAGAAACTGATACAAACAAGAGCTCCTGTTACATAAATGCTCTTTAGTTAATAGTGAGAATCGTGTTGGATTCTTGAACTGTGTAAAATCATTTGAGCACAAATTTCACTCGGTTTACCCTAAGTGAACTCTTCTTTTAGGAAGACACTGATCCATGGGTTTAACTCCATTTCAGAAGTGTAATTCAGACCAGTGTTCTCATTCATGAAACAATGTCTGCTTTAACGCAAGAATCATGCTCTTCTTTCCAGCGTCTCCAATACAGGAAGAAATATGAGCATGCCCAGAAAAAAAGAACTATGTTTTCTACTCATACGGACCATATGTAGTATAACTCTGCTTATGAAAGTGATATAAACCGGAAATCCTCTTAGATATGTGCCCTTTGGTGTATAGTGAGTATCACGTTGGGTTTGGGAACTGTGTAAAAACATTTGAGCCCAAAATTCACAGGGTTTACCAGAAATAAACTCTTGCTTGTATGAAGACACAGATCCTGGGGTTCAACTCCATTTCTGAGGGGAAATTCAGAACAGTGTTATCATCCATGAAACACACTCTGTTTTCACGCAAGAAGCAAACTCTTCTTTCCGGCGTCTCCAATACAGCAAGAAACATGAGCATGTCCAGAATAAAATAACTGTGTTTCCTACTCATACGGACCATATGTCGTTCAACTCTGCTTATGAAACTGATACAAACCACAGCTCCTCTTACATCAATGCTCTTTAGTGTATAGTGAGTATCGCGTTGGGTTTGTGAACTGTGTAAAATAATTTGAGCCCAAAATTCACTGGGTTTACCAGAAATAAACTCTTGCTTGTAAGAAGACACAGATCATGGGGTTTAACACCGTTTCTGAAAGGAAATTCAGACCAGTGTTCTCAGCCTTGAAACACACTCTGTTTTCATGCAAGAAGCAACCTCTTCTTTCCAGCAACTCCAACACAGCAAGAAACATGAGCATGCCCAGAATAAAATAACTGTGTTTCCTACTCATACGGACCATATGTAGTTCAACTCTGCTTATGAAACTGGTACAAACAACAGCTCCTCTTACATAAATGCTTTTTAGTTAATAGTGAGAATCATGTTGGGTCGTGAACTGCGAAAAATATTCTGAGCCCAAAATTCACTGGTTTGACCAGAAATGAACTCTTGCTTATGGGATGACACAGATCCTGGGGTTTAACTCCGATTGTGAAGGGAAATTCAGACCAGAGTTCTCATTCCGGAAACACACTCTGTTTTAAGGCAAGAAGCATCCTCTTCTTTCCAGCATCTCCAATTCAGCAAGAATCATGAGCTTGCCCAAAAAAAAGAACTGAGTTTCCTACTCATACGGACCATATGTAGTTCATCTCTGCTTATGAAACTGATACAAACCACAGCTTCTCTGACATAAATGCTCTTTAGTTAATAGTGAGAATCGTGTTGGGTTTGAGAACTGTGTAAAATCATTAGAGCCCAAAATTCTCTGTGTTTACCAGAAATTAACTATTGCTGTAGGAAGACACAGATCCAAGGGTTTAACTCCGTATCAGAAGTGTAATTCAGACCAGTGTTCTCATTCATGAAACAATGTCTGTTTTAACTCAAGAATCAAGATCATCTTTCCAGCGTCTCCAATACAGGAAGAAATATGAGCATGCCCAACAAAAAAGAACTGTGTTTCCTACTCATAGGGACCATATGTAGTTCAACTCTGAGTATGAAACTGATACAGACAACACCTCCTCTTACATAAATGCCCTTTAGTGAATAGTGAGAATAGTTTTGGGTTCGTGAACTGGGTAAAATAATTTGAGCCCAAAATTCACTGGGTTTACCAGAAATAAACTCTTGCTTTTAGGAAGACACAGATCCTGGGGTTTAACTCCATTTCTGAAGGGAAATTCAGACCAGTGTTCTCAGCCTTGAAACACACTCTGTTTTCACGCAAGAAGCAACCTCTTCTTCCCAGCGTCTCCAATACACCAAGAACCATGAGCATGCCCAAAAAAAGAACTGTGTTTCCCACACATGCGGACCATATGTAGTTCAACTCTGCTTATGAAACTGATACAAACCACAGCTCCTCTTACAAAAATGCTCTTTAGTTAATAGTGAGAATCGTGTTGGGTTATTGAACTGTGTAAAATCATTTGAGCCCAAAATTCACTTGGTTTACCATAAATATACTCTTGCTTGTAGGAAGACACAGATCCAGGGGTTTAACTCCATTTCAGAAGGGTAATTCAGACCTGTGTTCTCATCTCTGTAACACAGTCTGTTTTAACGCAAGAATCAAGCTCTTCTTTCCAGCGTCTCCAATTCAGCAAGAAATATGAGCATGCCCAGAAAAAAAGAACTATGTTTTCTACTCATAGGGACGATATGTAGTTCAACTCTGCTTATGATACTGATATAAACCGGGAACTCCTCTTACATAAATTCCCTTTAGTGAATAGTGAGAACAGCATTGGGTTCGTGAACTGTGTAAAATAATTTGAGCCCAAAATTCACTGGGTTTACCAGAAATAAACTCTTGCTTTTAGGAAGACACAGATCCTGGGGTTTAACTCCATTTCTGAAGGGAAATTCAGACCAGTGTTCTCAGCATTGAAACACACTCTGTTTTCATGCAAGAATCAACCTCTTCTTCCCAGCGTCTCCAATACAGCAAGAACCATGAGCATGCCCAAAAAAGGACTGTGTTTCCTACCCATGCGGACCATATGTAGTTCAACTCTGTTTATGAAACTGATACAAACCACAGCTCCTCTTACAAAAATGCTCTTTAGTTAATAGTGAGAATCGCGTTGGGTTCCTGAACTGTGTAAAATCATTTTAGCCCAAAATTCACTCGGTTTACCATAAATGAACTCATGCTTGTAGGAAGACACAGATCCAGGGGTTTAACTCCATTTCAAAAGGATAATTCAGATCAGTGTTCTCATCCATGAAATACAGTCTGTTTTAACGCAAGAAAAAAGCTCTTCTTTCCAGCGTCTCCAATTCAGGAAGAAATATGAGCATGCCCAGAAAAAAAGAACTGTGTTTCCAACTGATTGGGACTATATGTAGTTGAACTCTGCTTATGAAACTGACACAAACCACAGCTCCTCTTACATCAATGCTCTTTAGTGTATAGTGAGTATCGCGTTGGCGTTGTGAACTGTGTAAAATAATTTGAGCCCAAAATTCACTTGGTTTACCATAAATGAACTCTTGCTTGTAGGAAGACAGAGATCCAAGTGTTTAACTCCATTTCAGAAGGGTAATTCAGTCCAGTGTTCTCATCTCTTTAACACAGTCTGTTTTAACGCAAGAATTAAGCTCTTCTTTCCAGCGTCTCCAATTCAGGAAGAAATATGAGCATGCCCAGAAAAAAAGAACTATGTTTTCTACTCATACGGACCATATGTAGTTCAACTCTGCTTATGAAAGTGATATAAACTGGAAATCCTCTTACATATGTGCCCTTTAGTGTTTAGTGAGTATCGCGTTGGGTTTGTGAACTGTGTAAAATAATTTGAGCCCAAAATTCACTGGGTTTACCAGAAATAAACTCTTGCTTTTAGGAAGACACAGAGCCTGGGGTTTAACTCCATTTTTGAAGGGAAATTCAGACCAGTGTTCTCAGCCTTGAAACACACTCTGTTTTCACGCATGAAGCAACCTCTTCTTTCCAGCAACTCCAACACAGCAAGAAACATGAGCATGCCCAGAATAAAATAACTGTGTTTCCTACTCATACGGACCATATGTAGTTCAACTCTGCTTATGAATCTGATACAAACAACAGCTCCTCTTACATAAATGCTTTTTAGTTAATAGCGTGAATTGTGTTGGGTCGTGAACTGCGAAAAATCTTCTGAGCCCAAAATTCACTGGGATGACCAGAAATGAACTCTTGCTTATGGGATGACACAGATCCTGGGATTTAACTCAGATTGTGAAGGGAAATTCAGACCAGAGTTCTCATCCCTGAAACACACTCTGTTTTAAGGCAAGAAGCATCCTCTTCTTTCTAGCATCTCCAATTCAGCAAGAATCATGAGCATGCCCAAAAAAAGAACTGAGTTTCCTACTCATACAGACCATATGTAGTTCATCTCTGCTTATGAAACTGCTACAAACCACAGCTTCTCTGACATAAATGCTCTTTATTTAATAGTGAGAATCGCGTTGGGTTTGAGAACTGTGTAAAATCATTAGAGCCCAAAATTCTCTGTGTTTACCAGTAATGAACTCTTGCTTGTAGGAAGAAACAGATCCAGGGGTTTAACTCCGTTTCAGAAGTGTAATTCAGACCATTGTTCTCATCCATGAAACATAGTCTGTTTTAACGCAAGAATCAAGCTCTTCTTTCCAGCGTCTCCAATACAGGAAGAAATATGAGCATGCCCAGAAAAAAAGAACTGTGTTTTCTACTCATAGAGACCATATGTAGTTCAACTCTGCTTATGAAACTGATGCAAACCACAGCACCTCTTACATAAATGCTCTTTTGTTAATAGTGAGCATCGTGTTGGGTGTGTGAACTGCGTAAAATCATTTGATCCCAAAATTCACTGGGTTTACCAGAAATGAACTCTTGCTTATGGGATGACACAGATACTGGGGTTTAACTCCGATTCTGAACGGAAATTCAGACCAGAGTTCTCTTCCCGGAAAAACACTCTGTTTTAAGGCAAGAAGCATCCTCTTCTTTCCAGCGTCTCCAATAAACCAAGAACCATGAGCATGCCCCAAAAAAGAACTGTGTTTCCTACCCATACGTACCATATGTAGTTCAACTCTGCTTAAGAAACTGATACAAACAAGAGCTCCTGTTACATAAATGCTCTTTAGTTAATAGTGAGAATCGTGTTGGATTCTTGAACTGTGTAAAATCATTTGAGCACAAATTTCACTCGGTTTACCCTAAGTGAACTCTTCTTTTAGGAAGACACTGATCCATGGGTTTAACTCCATTTCAGAAGTGTAATTCAGACCAGTGTTCTCATTCATGAAACAATGTCTGCTTTAACGCAAGAATCATGCTCTTCTTTCCAGCGTCTCCAATACAGGAAGAAATATGAGCATGCCCAGAAAAAAAGAACTATGTTTTCTACTCATACGGACCATATGTAGTATAACTCTGCTTATGAAAGTGATATAAACCGGAAATCCTCTTAGATATGTGCCCTTTGGTGTATAGTGAGTATCACGTTGGGTTTGGGAACTGTGTAAAAACATTTGAGCCCAAAATTCACAGGGTTTACCAGAAATAAACTCTTGCTTGTATGAAGACACAGATCCTGGGGTTCAACTCCATTTCTGAGGGGAAATTCAGAACAGTGTTATCATCCATGAAACACACTCTGTTTTCACGCAAGAAGCAAACTCTTCTTTCCGGCGTCTCCAATACAGCAAGAAACATGAGCATGTCCAGAATAAAATAACTGTGTTTCCTACTCATACGGACCATATGTCGTTCAACTCTGCTTATGAAACTGATACAAACCACAGCTCCTCTTACATCAATGCTCTTTAGTGTATAGTGAGTATCGCGTTGGGTTTGTGAACTGTGTAAAATAATTTGAGCCCAAAATTCACTGGGTTTACCAGAAATAAACTCTTGCTTGTAAGAAGACACAGATCATGGGGTTTAACACCGTTTCTGAAAGGAAATTCAGACCAGTGTTCTCAGCCTTGAAACACACTCTGTTTTCATGCAAGAAGCAACCTCTTCTTTCCAGCAACTCCAACACAGCAAGAAACATGAGCATGCCCAGAATAAAATAACTGTGTTTCCTACTCATACGGACCATATGTAGTTCAACTCTGCTTATGAAACTGGTACAAACAACAGCTCCTCTTACATAAATGCTTTTTAGTTAATAGTGAGAATCATGTTGGGTCGTGAACTGCGAAAAATATTCTGAGCCCAAAATTCACTGGTTTGACCAGAAATGAACTCTTGCTTATGGGATGACACAGATCCTGGGGTTTAACTCCGATTGTGAAGGGAAATTCAGACCAGAGTTCTCATTCCGGAAACACACTCTGTTTTAAGGCAAGAAGCATCCTCTTCTTTCCAGCATCTCCAATTCAGCAAGAATCATGAGCTTGCCCAAAAAAAAGAACTGAGTTTCCTACTCATACGGACCATATGTAGTTCATCTCTGCTTATGAAACTGATACAAACCACAGCTTCTCTGACATAAATGCTCTTTAGTTAATAGTGAGAATCGTGTTGGGTTTGAGAACTGTGTAAAATCATTAGAGCCCAAAATTCTCTGTGTTTACCAGAAATTAACTATTGCTGTAGGAAGACACAGATCCAAGGGTTTAACTCCGTATCAGAAGTGTAATTCAGACCAGTGTTCTCATTCATGAAACAATGTCTGTTTTAACTCAAGAATCAAGATCATCTTTCCAGCGTCTCCAATACAGGAAGAAATATGAGCATGCCCAACAAAAGAACTGTGTTTCCCACACATGCGGACCATATGTAGTTCAACTCTGCTTATGAAACTGATACAAACCACAGCTCCTCTTACAAAAATGCTCTTTAGTTAATAGTGAGAATCGCGTTGGGTTCTTGAATTGTGTAAAATCATTTTAGCCCAAAATTCACTCGGTTTACCCTAAATGAACTCTTGCTTGTAGGAAGACACAGATCCAGGGGTTTAACTCCATTTCAAAAGGATAATTCAGACCAGTGTTCTCATCCATGAAACACAGTCTGTTTTAACGCAAGAAAAAAGCTCTTCTTTCCAGCGTCTCCAATTCAGGAAGAAATATGAGCATGCCCAGAAAAAAAGAACTGTGTTTCCAACTGATTGGGAATATATGTACTTCAACTCTGCTTATGAAACTGACACAAACCACAGCTCCGCTTACATAAATGCTCTTTAGTTAATAGTGAGTATCGTGTGGGGTGAGTGAACTGCGTAAAACCATTTGATCCCAAAATTCACTGGGTTTACCAGAAATGAACTTTTGCTTATGGGATGACACAGATACTGGGGTTTAACTCTGATTCTGAAGGGAAATTTAGACCAGAGTTCTAGTCAGTGAAACCACTCTGTTTTAAGGCAAGAAGCATCCTCTTCTTTCCAGCGTCTCCAATACACCAAGAACCATGAGCACGCCCCAAAAAAGAACTCTGTTTCCTACCCATATGTACCATATGTAGTTCAACTCTGCTTATGAAACTGATACAAACCAGAGCTCCTCTTACATAAATGCTCTTTAGTGTATAGTGAGTATCGCGTTGGGTTTGTGAACAGTGTAAAATAATTTGAGCCCAAAATTCACTTGGTTTACCATAAATGAACTCTTGCTTGTAGGAAGACAGAGATCCAAGTGTTTAACTCCATTATAGAAGGGTAATTCAGACCTGTGTTCTCATCTCTTTAACACAGTCTGTTTTAACGCAAGAATCAAACTCTTCTTTCCAGCGTCTCCAATTCAGGAAGAAATATGAGCATGCCCAGAAAAAAAGAACTATGTTTTCTACTCATACGGACCATATGTAGTTCAACTCTGCTTATGAAAGTGATATAAACCGGAAATCCTCTTACATATGTGCCCTTTAGTGTATAGTGAGTATAATAATTTGTAAAATAATTTGTAAAATAATTTGAGCCCAAAATTCACTGGGTTTACCAGAAATAAACTCTTGCTTTTAGGAAGACACAGATTCTGGGGTTTAACTCCATTTTTGAAGGGAAATTCAGACCAGTGTTCTCAGCCTTGAAACACACTCTGTTTTCACGCATGAAGCAACCTCTTCTTTCCAGCAACTCCAACACAGCAAGAAACATGAGCATGCCCAGAATAAAATAACTGTGTTTCCTACTCATACGGACCATATGTAGTTCAACTCTGCTTATGAAACTGATACAAACAACAGCTCCTCTTACATAAATGCTTTTTAGTTAATAGTGAGAATCGTGTTGGATTCTTGACCTGTGAAAAATCATTTGAGCCCAAATTTCACTCGGTTTACCCTAAATGAACTCTTCTTTTAGGAAGACACAGATCCATGGGTTTAACTCCATTTCAGAAGTGTAATTCAGACCAGTGTTCTCATTCATGAAAAAATGTCTGCTTTAACGCAAGAATCAAGCTCTTCTTTCCAGCGTCTCCAATACAGGAAGAAATATGAGCAAGCCCAACAAAAAAGAACTGTGTTTCCTACTCATAGGGACCATATGTAGTTCAACTCTGCTTATGAAACTGATACAAATCCACAGCTCCTCTTACAAAAATGCTCTTTAGTTAATAGTGAGAATCGCGTTCGGTTCTTGAACTGTGTAAAATCATTTTAGCCCAAAATTCACTCGGTTTACCCTAAATGAACTCTTGCTTGTAGGAAGACACAGATCTAGTGATTTAACTCCATTTCAAAAGGATAATTCAGACCAGTGTTCTCATCCATGAAACACAGTCTGTTTTAACGCAAGAAAAAAGCTCTTCTTTCCAGCGTCTCTAATTCAGGAAGAAATATGAGCATGCCCAGAAAAAAAGAACTGTGTTTCCAACTGATTGGGACTATATGTAGTTCAACTCTGCTTATGAAACTGACACAAACCACAGCTCCTCTTACATAAATGCTCTTTAGTTAATAGTGAGTATAGTGTTGGGTGAGTGAACTGCGTAAAACCATTTGATCCCCAAATTCACTGGGTTTACCAGAAATGAATTCTTGCTTATGGGATGACACAGATACTGGGGTTTAACTCTGATTCTGAAGGGAAATTTAGACCAGAGTTCTCTTCCGTGAAACACCCTCTGTTTTAAGGCAAGAAGCATCCTCTTCTTTCCAGCGTCTCCAATACACCAAGAAACATGAGCACGCCCCAAAAAAGAACTGTGTTTCCTACCCATATGTACCATATGTAGTTTAACTCTGCTTATGAAACTGATACAAACCAGAGCTCCTCTTACATAAATGCTCTTTATTTAATAGTGAGAATCGTGTTGGGTTCATGAACTGTGTAAAATCATTTGAGACCAAAATTCACTTGGTTTACCATAAATGAACTCTTGCTTGTAGGAAGACACAGATCCAGGGGTTTACCTCCATTTCAGAAGGGTAATTCAGACCTCTGTTCTCATCTCTGTAACACAGTCTGTTTTAATGCAAGAATCAAACTCTTCTTTCCAGCGTCTCCAATTCAGGAAGAAATATGAGCATGCCCAGAAAAAAAGAACTATGTTTTCTACTCATACGGACCATATGTAGTTCAACTCTGCTTATGAAAGTGATATAAACCGGAAATCCTCTTAGATATGTGCCCTTTAGTGTATAGTGAGTATCGCGTTGGGTTTGTGAACTGTGTAAAAAAATTTGAGCCCAAAATTCACAGGGTTTACCAGAAATAAACTCTTGCTTGTATGAAGACACAGATCCTGGGGTTTAACTCCATTTCTGAAGGGAAATTCAGACCAGTGTTATCATCCATGAAACACATTCTGTTTTCACGCAAGAAGCAACCTCTTCTTTCCGGCGTCTCCAATACAGCAAGAAACATGAGCATGCCCAGAATAAAATAACTGTGTTTCCTACTCATACGGACCATATGTCATTCAACTCTGCTTATGAAACTGATACAAACCACAGCTCCTCTTACATCAATGCTCTTTAGTGTATAGTGAGTATCGGGTTGGGTTTGTGAACTGTGTAAAATAATTTGAGCCCAAAATTCACTGGGTTTACCAGAAATAAACTCTTGCTTGTAGGAAGACACAGATCCTGGGGTTTAACACCGTTTCTGAAAGGAAATTCAGACCAGTGTTCTCAGCCTTGAAACACACTCTGTTTTCACGCATGAAGCAACCTCTTCTTTCCAGCAACTCCAACACAGCAAGAAACATGAGCATGCCCAGAATAAAATAACTGTGTTTCCTACTCATACGCACCATATGTAGTTCAACTCTGCTTATGAAACAGGTACAAACAACAGCTCCTCTTACATAAATGCTTTTTAGTTAATAGTGAGAATCATGTTGGGTCGTGAACTGTGAAAAATCTTCTGAGCCCAAAATTCAAGGGTTTGACCAGAAATGAACTCTTGCTTATGGGATGACACAGATCCTGGGGTTTAACTCCGATTGTGAAGGGAAATTCAGACCAGAGTTCTCATGCCTGAAACACACTCTGTTTTAAGGCAAGAAGCATCCTCTTCTTTCCAGCATCTCCAATTCAGCAAGAATCATGAGCATGCCCAAAAAAAAAAGAACTGAGTTTCCTACTCATACGGACCATATGTAGTTCATCTCTGCTTATGAAACTGATACAAACCACAGCTTCTCTGACATAAATGCTCTTTATTTAATAGTGAGAATCGCGTTGGGTTTGAGAACTGTGTAAAATCATTAGAGCCCAAAATTCTCTGTGTTTACCAGAAATGAACTATTGCTTTTAGGAACACACAGATCCAAGGGTTTAACTCCGTTTCAGAACTGTAATTCAGACCAGTGTTCTCATTCATGAAACAATGTCTGTTTTAATGCAAGAATCAAGCTCTTCCTTCCAGCGTCTCCAATACAGGAAGAAATATGATCATGCCCAACAAAAAAGAACTGTGTTTCCTACTCATAGGGACCATATGTAGTTCAACTCTGAGTATGAAACTGATATAAACCGGGAAATCCTCTTACATAAATGCCCTTTAGTGAATAGTGAGAATAGTGTTGGGTTCGTGAACTGTGTAAAATAATTTGAGCCCAAAATTCACTGGGTTTACCAGAAATAAACTCTTGCTTTTAGGAAGACACAGATCCTGGGGTTTAACTCCATTTCTGAAGGGAAATTCAGACCAGTGTTCTCAGCATTGAAACACACTCTGTTTTCATGCAAGAAGCAACCTCTTCTTCCCAGCGTCTCCAATACAGCAAGAACCATGAGCATGCCCAAAAAAAGGACTGTGTTTCCTACCCATGCGGACCATATGTAGTTCAACTCTGTTTATGAAACTGATACAAACCACAGCTCCTCTTACAAAAATGCTCTTTAGTTAATAGTGAGAATCGCGTTGGGTTCCTGAACTGTGTAAAATCATTTTAGCCCAAAATTCACTCGGTTTACCCTAAATGAACTCGTGCTTGTAGGAAGACACAGATCCAGGGGTTTAACTCCATTTCAAAAGGATAATTCAGATCAGTGTTCTCATCCATGAAATACAGTCTGTTTTAACGCAAGAAAAAAGCTCTTCTTTCCAGCATCTCCAATTCAGGAAGAAATATGAGCATGCCCAGAAAAAAAGAACTGTGTTTCCAACTGATTGGGACTATATGTAGTTGAACTCTGCTTATGAAACTGAAACAAACCACAGCTCCTCTTACATAAATGCTCTTTAGTTAATAGTGAGTATCGTGTGGGGTGAGTGAAATGCGTAAAACCATTTGATCCCAAAATTCACTGGGTTTACCAGAAATGAACTCTTGCTTATGGGATGACACAGATACTGGGGTTTAACTCTGATTCTGACGGGAAATTTAGACCAGAGTTCTCGTCCATGAAACACACTCTGTTTTAAGGCAAGAAGCATCCTCTTCTTTCCAGCGTCTCTAATACACCAAGAACCATGAGCACGCCACAAAAAAGAACTGTGTTTCCGACCCATACGTACCATATGTAGTTCAACTCTGCTTATGAAACTGATACAAACCAGAGATCCTCTTACATAAATGCTCTTTAGTTAATAGTTAGAATCGTGTTGGGTTCTTGAACTGTGTAAAATCATTTGAGCCCAAAATTCACTTGGTTTACCATAAATGAACTCTTGCTTGTAGGAAGACACAGATCCAGGGGTTTAACTCCATTTCAGAAGGGTAATTCAGACCTATGTTCTCATCTCTTTAACACAATCTGTTTTAACGCAAGAATCAAGCTCTTCTTTCCAGCCTCTCCAATTCAGGAAGAAATATGAGCATGCCCAGAAAAAAAGAACTATGTTTTCTACTCATAGGGACGATATGTAGTTCAACTCTGCTTATGAAACTGATATAAACCGGAAATCCTCTTACATAAGTGCCCTTTAGTGTATAGTGAGTATCGTGTTGGGTTTGTGAACTGTGTAAAAAAATTTGAGCCCAAAATTCACTGGGTTAACCAGAAATAAAATCTTGCTTGTAGGAAGACACAGATCCTGGGGTTTAACTCCATTTCTGAAGCGAAATTCAGAACAGTGTTATCATCCATGAAATACACTCTCTTGTCACGCAAGAAGCAACCTCTTCTTTTCGGCGTCTCCGATACAGCAAGAAACATGAGCATGCCCAGAATAAAATAACTGTGTTTCCTACACCTACGGACCATATGTAGTTCATCTGTGCTTATGAAACTGATACAAACCACAGCTTCTCTGACATAAATGCTCTTTAGTTAATAGTGAGAATCGCGTAGGGTTTGAGAAATGTGTAAAATCATTTGAGCACAAAATTCTCTGTGTTTACCAGAAATGAACTCTTGCTTGTAGGAAGACACAGATCCAGGGGTTTAACTACATTTCAGATGTGTCATTCACACCAGTGTTCTCATTCATGAAAGAAAGTCTGTTTTAACGCAAGAATCAAGCTCTTCTTTCCAGCGTCTCCAATGCAGGAAGAAATATGAGCATGCCCAGAAAAAAAGAACTGTGTTTCCTACTCATAGGGACCATAAGTAGTTCAACTCTGCTTATGAAACTGATATAAACCGGGAACTCCTCTTACATAAAATCCCTTTATTTAATAGTGAGAATAGCGTAGGGTTCATGAACTTTGTGAAATGATTTGAGCCCGAAATTCACTGGGTTTACCAGAAATAAACCCTTGCTTTTAGGAAGACACAGATCTTGGGGTTTAACTCCATTTCTGAAGGGAAATTCAGACCAGTGATCTCATCCTTGAGACACACTCTGTTTTCACGCAAGAAGCAACCTCTTCTTTCCAGCAACTCCAACACAGAAAGAACCATGAGCATGCCCAAAAAAAGGACTGTGTTTCCTACCCATGCAGACCATATGTAGTTCAAATCTGTTTATGAAACTGACACAAACCACAGCTCCTCTTACATAAATGCTCTTTAGTTAATAGTGAGAATTGTGTTGGCTCTTGAACTGCAAAAAATCTTCTGAGCCCAAAATTTACTGGGTTTAACAGAAATGAACTCTTGCTTGTAGGAATACACAGATCCTTGGGTTTAATCCGATTGTGAAGGGAAATTCAGACCAGAGGTCTAATCCCTGAAACACACTCTGTTTTAAGGTAAGAAGCATCCTCTTCTTTCCAGCATCTCCAATTCAGCAAGAATCATGAGCATTCCCAAAAAATAGAACTGTGTTTCATACTCATACGGACCATATGTAGTTCATCTCTGCTTATGAAACTGATACAAACCACAGCTTCTCTGACATAAATGCTCTTTAGTTAATAGTGAGAATCGCGTAGGGTTTGAGAACTGTGTAAAATCATTTGAGCACAAAATTCTCTATGTTTACCAGAAATGAACTCTTGCTTGTAGGAAGACACAGATCCGGGATTTAACTCCGTTTCAGAAGGGTAATTCAGACCAGTGTTCTCATACATGAAACACAGAATGTTTTAACGCAGGAATAAAGCTCTTCTTTCCAGCGTCTCCATTCAGGAAGAATTATGAGCATGCCCAGAAAAAAAGAACTGTGTATCCTACTCATACGGACCATATGTAGTTCAACTCTGCTTATGAAACTGATATAAACCGGAACTCCTATTACATAGAGCAGTTTAGTGTATAGTGAGTATCGCGTTGGGTTTGTGAACTGTGTAAAATAATTTGAGCCCAAAATTCCCTGGGTTTACCAAAAATAAACTCTTGATTGTAGGAAGACACAGATCCTGGGGTTTAACTCCATTTCCTAAGGGAAATTCAGACCAGTGTTCTCATCCATGAAACACACTCTGTTTTCATGGAAGAAGAAAGCTCTTCTTTCCAGCGTCGCCATTACAGCAAGAAACTTGAGCATTCCCAGAAAAAAAGAACTGTGTTTCCTACACCTACAGACCATATGTAGTTCATCTGTGCTTATGAAACTGATACAAACCACAGCTTTTCTGACATAAATGCTCTTTAGTTAATAGTGAGAATCGCGTTGGGTTTGAGAACTGTGTAAAATCAATTGAGCCCAAAATTCACTGTGTTTAGCAGAAATGAACTCTTGCTTGTAGGCAGACACAGATCCAGGGGTTTAACTCCATTTCAGAAGGGTAATTCAGACCAGTGTTCTCATCCATGAAACACAGTCTGTTTTAACGCAAGAATCAAGCTCTTCTTTCCAGCGTCTCCAATACAGGAAGAAATATGACCATGCCCAGAAAAAAAGAACTGTGTATCCCAATGATAGGGACTATATGTAGTTCAACTCTGCTTATGAAACTGATATAAACCAGAATTCCTCTTACATAAATGCCATTTAGTGAATAGTGAGAATCGTGTTGGGTTCGTGAACTGTGTAAAATAATTTGAGCCTAAAATTCACTGGGTTTACCAGAAATATACTCTTGCTAGTAGGAAGATACAGATCCTGGGGTTTAACTCCATTTCTGAAGGGAAATTCAGACCAGTGTTCTCATCCATGAAACACACTCTGTTTTCACGCAAGAAGCAACGTCTCCTTCCCAGCCTCTCCAATACATCAAGAAACATGAGCATGCCTAGAAAAAAAGAACTGTGTTTCGTTCTCATACAGACCATATGTACTTCAACTCTGCTTATGAAACTGATACAAACCACAGCTCCTCTTACATAAATGCTCTTTAGTTATTAGTGAGCATCGTGTTGGGTGCGTGAACTGCATAAAATCTTTTGAGCCAAAATGCACTGGGTTTCCAGAAATAAACTCTTGCTTATAGGATGACACAGATCCGGAGGTTTAACACCGATTCTGAAGGGAAATTCAGACCAGACTTCTCGTCCCTGAAGAACACTCTGTTTTAAGGCAAGAAGCATCCTCTTCTTTCCAGCGTCTTCCATACAGCAAGATCCATGAGGATGCCCTTAAAAAAGAACTGTGTTTCCTACTCATACAGACCATATGTAGTTCAACTCTGATTATGAAACTGATACAAACCACAGCTCCTCTTACATAAATGCTCTTTAGTTAATAGTGAGTATCACGTTGGGTTCTTGAACTGTGTAAAATCATTTGAGCACAAAATTCACTTGATTTAACAGAAATGCACACTTGCTTGTAGGAATACACTGATCCAGGGGTTTAACTCCATTTCAGAAGGGTAATTCAGACCAGTGTTCTCATCCATGAAACACAGTCGGTTTTATCGCAAGATTCAAGCTCTTCTTTCCAGCGTCTCCATTTCAGAAACAAATATGAGCATTCCCAGAAAAAAAGAACTGTGCTTCCTACCGATAGGGACTATATGTAGTTTAACTCTGCTTATGAAACTGATATAAACCGGGAACTCATCTTACATAAATACCTTTAGTGAATAATGAGAATTGCGTTGGGTTGATGAACTGTGTAAAATAATTTGAGCCCAAAATTCACCGGGTTTACCAGAAATAAACTCTTGCTTTTAGGAAGACACAGATCCTGGGGTTTAACTCCATTTCTGAATGGAAATTCAGACCAGTGTTCTCATCCATGAAACACACTCTGTTTTCATGCAAGAAGCTACCTCTTCTTTCCAGAGTCTCCAATATAGCAAGAAATATGAGCATGCCCAGAAAAAAAAACTGTGTTTCGTATTCATACAGACCATATGTAGTTCAACTCTACTTATGAAACTGATACAAACCACAGCTCCTCTTATGTAAATGCTTTCAGTTAATAGTGACAATCGCGTTGGGTCGTGAACTGCAACAAATCATTTGAGCCCAAAATTCACTGGGTTTACCAGAAATTAACTCTTGCTTGTAGGAAGACACAGATCCAGGGGTATAACTCCATTTAAGAAGGGTAATTCAGACCATTGTTCTCATCCATGAAACACAGTCTGTTTTAACGGAAGAATCAAGCTCTTCTTTCCAGCATCTCCAATTCAGGAAGAAATATGAGCATGCCCAGAAAAAAAGAACTGTTTTTCCTCCTCATCCGGACCATATGTAGTTAAACTCTGCTAATGAAACTGATATCAACCGTGAACTCCTCTTACGTAAATGCGATTTAGTGAATAGTGAGAATCATGTTGGGTTCGTGAACTGTGTAAAATAATTTGAGACCAAAATTCATTGGGCATACCAGAAATAAACTTTTGCTTGTTGGAAGACCGAGATCCTGGGGTTTAACTCAGTTTCTGAAGGGAAATTCAGACCAGTGTTCTCATCCATGAAACACACTCTGTTTTAAGGAAAGTAGCATCCTTTTCTTTCCAGCGTCTCCAGTACAGCAAGAAACATGAGCATGCCCAAAAAAGAACTGTGTTTCCTACCCATATGTACCATATGTAGTTCAACTCTGCTTATGAAACTGATACAAACCACAGCTCTTCTTAAATAAACGCTCTTTATTTAATAGTGAGAATCGCATTTTGTTCTTGAACTCTGTAAAATCATTGAACCCAAAATTCACTTTGTTTACCAGAAATGAACTCTAACTTGTAGGAAGAAACAGATCCAGGGGTTTAACTCCATTTCTGAAGGGTAATTCAGACCAGTGTTCTCCTACATGAAACACAGTCTGTTTTAACACAAGAATCAAGCTCTTCTTTCCAGCGTTTCAAATACAGCAAGAAATATGAGCATGCCCAGAAAAAAATAACTGTGTTTCCTACTCATAGGGACCATATGTAGTTCAACTCTTCTCAGGAAACTGATATAAACCGGGATCTCCTCTTACATAAATGCCCTTTAATGAATAGTGAGAATCGCGTTGGATTCGTGAACTGTGTAAAATAATTTGAGCCCAAAATTCACTAGGTATAACAGAAATAAACTATTGCTTGTAGGATGACACATATCCTGGTGTTTAACTCCATTTCCTAAGGAAAAATCAGACTTGTGTTCTCATCCATGAAACACACTCTGTTTTCACGCAAGAAGCATCCTCTTCTTTCCAGCGAATCCAAAACAGCTAGAAACATGAGCATTCCCAGAAAAAATGAACAGTTTCCTACTCATAAGGACCATATGTAGTTCAACTCTGCTTGTGAAACTGATACAAACCACAGCTTCTCTGACATAAATGCTCTTTAGTTAATAATGAGAATCACGTTGGGTTCAAGAACTGTGTAAAATCATTTGAACCCAAATTTCACTGGGTTTACCAGAAATGAACTCTTGATTGTAGGAAGACACAGATCAAGGGGTTTAACTCCATTTAAGAAGGGTAATTCAGACCATTGTTCTCATCCATGAAACACAGTCTGTTTTAACAGAAGAATCAAGCTCTTCTTTCCAGCGTCTCCAATTCAGGAAGAAATATGACCATGCCCAGAAAAAAACAACTGTGTTTACTTCTCATCCGGACCATATGTAGTTCAACTCTACTTATGAAACTTATGCAAACCACAGCTCCTCTTACACAATGCTCTTTAGTGAATAGTGAGAATCGTGTTTGGTACTAGAACTGTGTAAAATCATTTGAGCACAAATTCACTGGGTTTACCACAAATGGACTCTTGCTTGTAGGAAGACACAGATCCTTGAGTTTAACTCCGTTTCTGAAGTGAAATTCAGACCAGTGTTCTCATCCATGAAACACACTCTGTTTTTACGCAAGAAGCATCCTCTTCTTTCCAGCGTCTCCAATACAGCAAGAACAAAGAACATGCCCCCCAAAAAATAACTGTGTTTCCTACTCATACGGACCATACATAGATCTACTCTGCTTATGAAACGGATACAAACCAATGCTCTTCTTAAATAAATGCTCTTTAGTTAATAGTGAGAATCGCATTGGGTTCTTGAACTGTGTAAAATCAATTGAGCCAAAATTCACTTTGTTTACCAGAAATGAACTCTTCCTTGTAGGAAGACACAGATCCTGGGGTTTAACTCCGTTTCTGAAGGGTAATTCAGACCATTGTTCTCATCCATGAAACACAGTCTGTTTTAACGCAAGAATCAAGATCTTCTTTCCAGCGTCTCCAATTCAGGAAGAAATATGAGCTTGCCCAGGAAAAAAGAACTGTGTTTCCTACTCATATGTACCATATGTAGTTCAAATCTACTTATGAAACTTATGCAAACCACAGCTCCTCTTACATAATGCTCTTTAGTGTATATTGAGAATCGTGTTTGGTACTAGAACTGTGTAAAATCATTTGAGCCCAAAATTCACTGGATTTACCACAAATGGACTCTTGCTTGTAGGAAGACAGAGATCCTCGAGTTTAACTCCGTTTCTGAAGTGAAATTCAGACCAGTGTTCTCATCCATGAAACACACTCTGTTTTAACGCAAGAATCAAGATCTTCTTTCCAGCATCTCCAACACAGCAAGAAATATGAGCATGCCCAGAAAAAAAGAACTGTTTTTCCTACTGCTAGGGACCATATGTAGTTCAACTCTGCTTATAAAACTGATACAAACCACAGTTCTGCTTACATAAGTACTCTTTAGTTAACAGTGAGAATTGCATTGAATTTGATCTATGTGAAATAATTTGAGCCCAAAATTCACTGGGTGTATCAGAAATGAACTCTTGCTTGTAGGAAGACACAGATCCTGGAGTTTAACTCCATTTCTGAAGGGAAATTCAGAACAGTGTTCTCATATATGAAACACACTCTGTTTTCATGCAAGAAGCAACCTCTTCTTTCCAGCGTCTCTAGTACACAAGAAACATGAGCATGCCATGAAAAAAGGAACTGTGTTTCCTACTCATAGGGACCATATGTAGTTCAACTCTGCTTATGAAACTGATACAAACCACAGCTCCTCTTACATAAATGCTCTTTAGTTAATAGTGAGAATTGAGTTGGGTTCATGAATGCGAAAAATCATTTGGGCCCCAAATTACCTGGGTTTAACAGAAATGAACTCTTGCTTGTAGGAAGACACAGAACCTGGGGTTTAACTCCGTTTCTGAAGGGAAATTCAGACCAGAGTTCTCATCCCTGAAACACACTCTGTTTTAAGGCAAGAAGCATCCTCTTCTTTCCAGCGTCTCCAATACAGCAAGAATCATGAGCATGCCCAAAATGAAGAACTGTGTTTCCTACTCATAGGGACCATATATATTTCAAGTCTGCTTTTGAAACTGATATAAACCAGAACTCCTTTTACATAAATGCCCTTTAGTGAATAGTGAGTATCGCGTTGGGTTCGTGAACTGTGTAAAATCATTTGAGCCGAAAATTCACTTGGTATACCAGAAATGAACTCTTGCTTGTAGGAAGACACAGATCCTGGGGTTTAACTCTGTTCCTGAAGGGGAATTCAGACCAGAGTTCTCATCCCTGAAACACACTCTGTTTTCATGCAAGAGGGAACCTCTTCTTTCCAGCATCTCCAATACAACAAGAAACATGAGCATGCCCTGAAAAAAATTACTGTGTTTCCTACTCATAGGTACAATATGTAGTTCAACTCTGCTTATGAAACTGATACAAACAACAGCTCCTCTTACATAAATGCTCTTTAGTTAATAGTGAGAATTGCGTAGGGTTCGTGAACTGTGAAAAAAATCATTTTAGCCCAAAATTCTCTTGGTTTACCAGTAATGAATTCTTGCTTGTAGGAAGACACAGATCCTGGGGTTTAACTCCACTTCTGAAGGGAAATTCATACCAGTGTTCTCATCTATGTATCACACTCTGTTTTCACGCAAGAAGCAAGCTCTTCTTTCCAGTGTCTCCAGTACAGTAAGAAACATGAGCGTGCCCAGAAAAAAAGAACTGTGTTTCCTACTCAAACGGACCATATGTAGTTCAACTCTGCTTATGAAACTGATATAAACCGGAACTCCACTTACATAAATGCCCTTTAGTGAATAGTGTGAATCGTGTTGGGTTCGTGAACTGTGTAAAATCATTTGAGCCCAAAATTCACTCGGTTTACCAGACATGAAAACTTGCTTGTAGGATGACACAGATCCTGAGGTTTTACTCCGTTTCTGAAGGGAAATTCAGACTAGTGATGTCATCCATGAAACACACTCTGTTTTCACGCAAGAATCAAGCACTTCTTTCCAACAATCCAATACATCAAGAAATGTGAGCATGCCCAGAAAAAAAGAACTGTGTTTCCTACTAACTCGGACCATATGTAGTTCAACTCTGCTTATGAAACTGACACAAACCACAGCTCCTCTTACATAAATACTCTTTAGTTAACAGTGAGAATCGCGTTGGGGTCTTGAATACAGCAAGAACCATGAGCGTGCCCTGAAAACTGTATTTCCTACTCATACGGACCATATATGGTTCAACTCTGCTTATGAAACAGATACAAACCACAGCTCCTCTTACATAAATGCTCTTTAGTTAATATTCATAATCACGTTGGGTTCATGAACTGTGTAAAATCATTTGAGCCCAAAATTCAATGGGTTTACCAGAAATGAACTCTTGCTTGTAGGAAAACACAGATCCTGTGGTTTTACCTCATTTCAGAAGGGAAATTCAGACTAGTATTCTCATCCATGAAATACACTCTGTTTTAACGCAAGAAGCAAGCTCTTTTTTCCAGCGTCTCCAATACAGCAAGAAACATGATCATGCCCTGAAAAAAATAATTGTGTTTTATACTCATACGGAACATATGTATTTCAACTCCGCTTAAGAAACTGATACAAACCACAGCTCTTCTTACATAAATGCTCTTTAGTTAATAGTGAGAATCACATTATGTTCTAGAAGTGTGTCAAATCATTTGAGCCCAAAATTCACTTGGTTTACCAGAAATGAACTCTTGCTTGTAGGAAGACACAGATCCTGGGGTTTAACTCGGTTTCAGAAGCAAAATTCAGAGCACTGTTCTCATCCATGAAATACAGTCTGTTTCAACGCAAGAATCAAGCTCTTCTTTCCATCATCTCCAATAGAGCAAGAAATATGAGTATGCCCAGAAAAAAAGAAATGTGGTATCTACTCATACAGACCATATGTAGGTCAACTCTGCTTATAAAACTGATGCAAACCGCAGCTCCTCTTACATAAATACTCTTTAGTTAACAGTGAGAATCTTGTTGGGTATTTGAACTGTGTAAAATGATTTGAGCCCAAAATTCACTGGCTTTGCCAGATATGAACTCTTGCTTGTAGGAAGACACAGATCCTGGGGTTTAACTCCGTTTCTGAAGGGAAATTCAGAACAGAGTTCTCAACCCTGAAACACACTCTGTTTTAAGGCAAGAAGCATCCTCTTCTTCCTGCATCTCCAATACAGTAAGAAACATGAGCATGCAATGAAAAAAAGTACTGTGTTTCCTACTCATAGGGACCATATGTAGTTCACTCTACTTACGAAACTGATACAAACCATAGCTCCACTTACATAAATTCTCTTTAGTTAATAGTGAGAATCTCACTGGGTTAGTGAACTCAGTAAAATTTTGTGAGCCCAAAATTCACTCGGTTTACCAGAAATGAAAACTTCCTTGTAGGATGACACAGATCCTGAGGTTTTACTCTGTTTCTGAAGGGAAATTCAGACTAGTGATCTCAACCATGAAACACACTCTGTTTTAACGCAAGAAGCAAGCTCTTCTTTCCAGTGTCTCCAGTACAGTAAGAAACATGAGCGTGCCCAGAAAAAAAGAACTGTGTTTCCTACTCAAACGGACCATATGTAGTTCAACTCTGCTTATGAAACTGATATAAACTGGAACTCCTCTTACATAAATGCCCTTTAGTGTATATTGTGAATCGTGTTGGGTTTGTGAACTGTGTAAAATCATTTGAGCCCAAAATTCACTTTATTTACCAGAAATAAACTCTTGCATGTTGGAAGACACAGATCCTTGGGTTTAACTCCATTTATGAAGGGATATTCAGACCAGAGTTCTCATCCCTGAAACACACTCTGTTTTAACGCAAGAAGCAAGCTCTTATTTCCAGTGTCTCCAATACAGCAAGAACCATGAGCATGCCCTCAAAAAAGAACTTTTTTTCCTACTCATACAGACCGTATGTAGATCAACTCTGCTTATGAAACTGATACAAACCAAACAAGTCTTAAATAAAGGCTCTTTAGTTAATAGTGAGAATCGAGTTGGTTTCGTGAACTATGTAAAATCATTTGAGCCGTAAATTTACTTTGTTTACCAGAATGAACTTTAGCTTTCAGGAAGACACTGATCCTGGGGTTTAACTCCGTTTCTGAAGGGAAATTCAGACCAGTGTTCTCATCCATGAAACACACTCTATTTTAACACAAGAAGCAAGCTCTTCTTTCCAGATCTAAAATACAGCAAGAACCATGAGAATGCCCTGAAAAATAGAACTGTGTTTCCTACTAATACGGACTATATGTAGTTGAACTCTGCTTATGGAACTGATACAAACCACAGCTCCTCTTACATAAATGCTCGTTAGTTAACAGTTAGAATCTCTTTGGGTTCATGCATTTTTTATAATCATTTGACACCAAAATTCACATTGTTTAGGAGAAATGAACTCTTGCTTGTAGGAAGACACCTATCCTGTGGTTTAACTCCGTTTCTGAAGGGATTCAGACCAGAGTTCTCATCCCTGGAACACACTCTGTTTTAACGCAAGAAGCAAGCTGTTCTTTCCATAGTCTCCAATATTTCAAAAACCATGAGCATGCCCTGAAAAAAAGAACTGTGATTCCTACTCATACGGACCATATGTAGTTCAACTCTGCTTATGAAACTGAAACAAACCACAGCTCCTCTCACAGAAATGGTCTTTAGTTAATAGTGAGAGTCGCGTTGTTTTCGTGAACTGCGAAAAATCATTTGTGCCCAAAATTCACAGGGTTAAACAGAAATGAACTCTTGCTTTTAGGAAGACACAGATCCTAGGGTTTAACTCCCTTTCTGAAGGGAAATTCAGACCAGAGTTCTCATCCCTGAAAAACACTCTATTTTAAGGCAAGATTCATCCTTTTTTTCCAGCGTATCCAATACAGTAAGAAGCAAGAGCATGCCCAGAAAAATAGAACTTTGTTTCTACTCATACGTACCATATGCAGTTCACCTCTGCTTATGAAACTGATACAAACCACAGCTCCTCTTACATAAATGCTCTTTAGTTAATAGTGATAATCGCGTTGGGTCCTAGAACTGAGTAAAATCATTTGACCCGTAAATTCACTTGGTTTACCAGAAATGAAGTCTTGCTTGTAGGAAGACACAGATCCTTTGGTTTAACTCCGTTTATGAATGAAAATTCAGACCAGTGTTCTCATCCATGAAACACACGATGTTTTAACGCAAGAACCAAGCTCTTCTTTCCAGCGTCTCCAATACAGCAAGAACCATGAGCATGCCCTGAAAAAAGAACTGTATTTCCTACTCATATGGACCATATGTAGTTCAACTCTACTTATGAAACTGATACAAACCACAGCTCCACTTACATAAATTCTCTTTAGATAATAGTGAGAATCGCGTTGGGTTCGTGAACTGTGTAACATCATATGAGCCCAAAATTCTCTTTGTTTAGCAGAAATGAACTCTTGCTTTTAGGAAGGCACAGATCCTGGGGTTTAACTCTGTTTCTGAAGGGAAATTCAGACCAGAATTATCATCCCTGAAAAACACTCTGTTTTAAGGCAAGAATCATCCGCTTCTTTCCAGAGTCTATAATACAGCAAGAACCATGAGCATGCCCTGAAAAAAGAACTGTATTTCCTACTCATATGGACCATATGTAGTTCAACTCTACTTATGAAACTGATACAAACCACAGCTCCACTTACATAAATTCTCTTTAGATAATAGTGAGAATCGCATTGGGTTCGTGAACTGTGTAACATCATTTGAGCCCAAAATTCTCTTTGTTTAGCAGAAATGAACTCTTGCTTTTAGGAAGGCACAGATCCTGGGGTTTAACTCTGTTTCTGAAGGGAAATTCAGACCAGAGTTCTCATCCTTGGAACACACTCTGTTTTAATCCAAGAAGCAAGCTCTTCTTTCCAGCTTCTCCAATACAGCAAGAACCATGAGCATGCCCTCAAAAAAAGAACTTTGATTCCTACTCATACGGTCCATATGTAGATCAACTCTGCTTATGAAACTAATACAAACCAAAGCACCTCATAAATAAATGCTCTTTAGTTAATAGTGAGAATCGAGTTGGTTTCGTGAACTGTGAAAAATCATTTGAGCCCAAAATTCACTGGGTTTACCTGAAATGAACTCTTGCTTGTAGGAAGACACAGATCCTGGGGATTAACTCCTTTTCTGAAGGGAAATTCAGACCAGAGTTCTCTTCCATGAAACACACCCTGTTTTAATGCAAGAAGCAAGCTCTTCTTTCCAGCGTCTCCAATACAGCAAGAACCATGAGCATGCCAAGAAAAAAAGAACTGTGTTTCCTACTCATACGGACCATACGTAGTCCAACTCTGCTTTTGAAACTGATACAGACCACAGCTCCTCTTACAGAAATGCTCTTTAGTTAATAGTGAGAATCGGCTAGGGTTGGTGTACTGCGAAAAATCATTTCTGACCAAAATTCACAGGGTTAAACAAAAATGAACTCTTGCTTTTAGGAAGGCACAGATCCTGGTGTTTAACTCTGTTTCTGAAGGGAAATTCAGACCAGAGTTCTCATCCTTGGAACACACTCTGTTTTAATCCAAGAAGCAAGCTCTTCTTTCCAGCTTCTGCAATACAGCAAGAACCATGAGCATGCCCTCAATAAGAACTTTGTTTCCTACTCAAACAGACCATATGTAGATCAACTCTGCTTATGAAACTGATACAAACCAAAGCACCTCATAAATAAATGCTCTTTAGTTAATAGTGAGAATCGAGTTGGTTTCGTGAACTGTGAAAAATCATTTGAGCCCAAAATTCACTGGGTTTACCTGAAATGAACTCTTGCTTGTAGGAAGACACAGGTCCTGGGGATTAACTCCTTTTCTGAAGGGAAATTCAGACCAGAGTTCTCATCCATGAAACACACCCTGTTTTAATGCAAGAAGCAAGCTCTTCTTTCCAACGTCTCCAATACAGCAAGAACCATGAGCATGCCAAGAAAAAAAGAACTGTGTTTCCTACTCATACGGACCATACGTAGTCCAACTCTGCTTTTGAAACTGATACAGACCACAGCTCCTCTTACAGAAATGGTCTTTAGTTAATAGTGAGAATCGGCTAGGGTTGGTGTACTGCGAAAAATCATTTCTGACCAAAATTCACTGGGTTAAACAAAAATGAACTCTTGCTTTTAGGAAGGCACAGATCCTGGGGTTTAACTCTGTTTCTGAAGGGAAATTCAGACCAGAGTTCTCATCCTTGGAACACACTCTGTTTTAATCCAAGAAGCAAGCTCTTCTTTCCAGCTTCTCCAATACAGCAAGAAACATGAGCATGCCCTCAAAAAGAACATTGTTTCCTACTCAAACAGACCATATGTAGATCAACTCTGCTTATGAAACTGATACAAAACAAAGCACCTCATAAATAAATGCTCTTTAGTTAATAGTGAGAATCGAGTTGGTTTCGTGAACTGTGAAAAATCATTTGAGCCCAAAATTTACTGGGTTTACCTGAAATGAACTCTTGCTTGTAGGAAGACACAGATCCTGGGGATTAACTCCTTTTCTGAAGGGAAATTCAGACCAGAGTTCTCATCCATGAAACACACCCTATTTTAATGCAAGAAGCAAGCTCTTCTTTCCAGCGTCTCCAATACAGCAAGAACCATGAGCATGCCAAGAAAAAAAGAACTGTGTTTCCTACTCATACGGACCATACGTAGTCCAACTCTGCTTTTGAAACTGATACAGACCACAGCTCCTCTTACAGAAATGCTCTTTAGTTAATAGTGAGAATCGGCTAGGGTTGGTGTACTGCGAAAAATCATTTCTGACCAAAATTCACAGGGTAAACAAAAATGAACTCTTGCTATTAGGAAGGCACAGATCCTGGTGTTTAACTCTGTTTCTGAAGGGAAATTCAGACCAGAGTTCTCATCCTTGGAACACACTCTGTTTTAATCCAAGAAGCAAGCTCTTCTTTCCAGCTTCTGCAATACAGCAAGAACCATGAGCATGCCCTCAAAAAGAACATTGTTTCCTACTCAAACAGACCATATGTAGATCAACTCTGCTTATGAAACTGATACAAACCAAAGCACCTCATAAATAAATGCTCTTTAGTTAATAGTGAGAATCGAGTTGGTTTCGTGAACTGTGTAAAATCATTTGAGACATAACTTCACTTGGTTTACCAGAAATGAACTGTTGCTTTTAGGAAGACACTGATCCTGGGGTTTAACTCCGTTTGTGAAGGGAAATTCAGTCCAGTGTTCTGATCCATGAAACATAATCTGTTTCAACACAAGAAGCAAGCTCTACTTTCCAGAGTCTAAAATACACTAAGCACCAGAGAATGCCCTGAAAAAAAGAACAGTGTTTCCTACTCAGACGGACCATATATAGTTGAACTCTCATTATGAAACTGATACAAACCACAGCTCCTCTTACATAAATGATCTTCAGTTAATAGTGAGAATCGCGTTGGGTTCATGAACCGTGAAAAATCAATTGAGCCCAAAATTCACTGGGTTTACCAAAAATTAACTCTTGCTTGTAGAAAGACACAGATCCTGGGGATTAACTATGTTTCTGAAGGGAAATTCAGACAAGAATTATCATCCCTGAAAAACACTCTGTTTAAAGGCAAGAATCATCCACTTCTTTCCAGCATATCCAATAGAGTAAGAACCTTGAGCATGCCCAGAAAAAAAGAACTGTGTTTCCTACTCATACGGACCATATGTAATTCAACTCTGCTTATGAAAGTGATACAAACCACAGCTCCTCTTACATAAATGCTCTTTAGTTAATAGTGAGAATCACGCTGGGTTCGTGAACTGTGGAAAATCATTTGATACCAAAATTCACTGGGTTTACAAGAAATGAACTCTTGCTGGTACGAGGAAAAAGATCCTGGGGTTTCACTCCGATTCTGAAGAGAAATTCAGAGCAGTGTTCTCATCCATGAAACACACTGTGTTATAACGCAAGAAGCAATCTCTTCTCCCCAGTGTCTTCAATACTGCAAGAACAATGATCATGCCTAGAAAAAAAGAACTGTGTTTCCTACTCATACGTTCCATATGTAGTTCAACCCAGGTTATGAAACTAATACAAACCACAGCTCCTCTTATATAAATGCTCGTTAGTTAATAGTTAGAATCGCTTAAAGTTCATGCACTGTGTAAAATCATTGGAGCCCAAAATACTCTTGGTTTACCAGAAATGAACTCTTGATTGTAGGAAGACACAGTTCCTGGGGTTTAACTCTGTTTCTGAAGGGAAATTCAGACCAGTGTTCTCATGCATGAAACACACTCTGTTTTAACACAAGAAGCAATCTCTTCTTTAGAGCGTCTCTAATACAGCAAGAACCATGAGCATGCCCTGAAAAAAAGAACTATGTTTCCTACTCATACGGACCATATGTAGTTCAACTCTGCTTATGAAACTGATACAAACCACAGCTCCTCTTACATAAATGCTCTTTAGTTAATAGTGATAATCCCGCTGGGTTCTAAAACTGTGTAAAATCATTTGAGCCGAAAATTCATTGGATTACCAGAAATGAACTCTTGCTTGTAGGAAGACACAGATCCTGGGCTTTAACTCTGGTTGTGAAGGGAAATTAAGACCAGAGCTCTCATCCATGGAACACACTCTATTTTAATACAAGGAGCAAGCTTTTCTTTCCAGTGTCTCCAATACAGCAAGAACCATGAGCATGCCTTCAAAAAGAACTTTGTTTGCAACTCATACAGACCATATGTAGATCAACTCTGCTTATGAAACTGATAAACCAAAGCACCTATTAAATAAATGCTCTTTAGTTAATAGTGAGAATCGAGTTGGGTTTGTGAATTGTGTAAAATCATTTTAGCGCTAAATTCACTTGGTTTACCAGAAATGAACTGTTGCTTTTAGGAAGACACTGATCCTGGGGTTTAACTCCGTTTCTGAATGGAAATTCAGAACAGTGTTCTCATCCATGAAACACACTCTCTTTTAACACAAGACGCAAGCTCTTCTTTCCAGAGTCTAAAATAAAGCAAGAACTATGAGAATGCATTGAAAAAAAGCACTGTGTTTCCTACTCATACGGACCATATGTAGTTCAACTCTGCATATGAAACTGATACAAACCACAGCTCCTCTTACATAAATGCTCTTTAGTTAATAGTGATAATCCCGTTGGGTTCTAAAACTGTGTAAAATCATTTGAGCCGAAAATTCATTGGATTACCAGAAATGAACTCTTGCTTGTAGGAAGACACAGATCCTGGGCTTTAACTCTGTTTCTGAAGGGAAATTAAGACCAGAGCTCTCATCCATGGAACACACTCTATTTTAATACAAGGAGCAAGCTCTTCTTTCCAGTGTCTCAATACAGCAAGAACCATGAGCATGCCCTCAAGAAGAACTTTGTTTGCAACTCATACAGACCATATGAAGATCAACTCTGCTTATGAATCTGATACAAACCAAAGCACCTCTTAAATAAATGCTCTTTAGTTAATAGTGAGAATCGAGTTGGGTTCGTGAATTGTGTAAAATCATTTTAGCGCTAAATTCACTTGGTTTACCAGAAATGAACTGTTGCTTTTAGGAAGACACTGATCCTGGGGTTTAACTCCGTTTGTCAAGGGAAATTCAGAACAGTGTTCTCATCCATGAAACACACTCTCTTTTAACACAAGAAGCAAGCTCTTCTTTCCAGAGTCTAAAATAAATCAAGAACTATGAGAATGCATTGAAAAAAAGCACTGTGTTTCCTACTCATACTGACCATATGTAGTTCAACTCTGCATATGAAACTGATACAAACCACAGCTGCTCTAACAGAAATGCTCTTTACTTAATAGTGAGAATCATGTTGGGTTCATGAACTGCGAAAAATCATTTGTGCCCAAAATTCACTGGGTTAAACAGAAATGAACTCTTGCTTCTAGGAAGACACAGATCCTGGGGTTAACTCCCTTTCTGAAGGGAAATTCAGACCAGAGTTCAGATCCCTGAAACACCCTCTGTTTTAAAGCAAGATTCATCCTCTTCTTTCCAGCGTATCGAATACAGTAAGAACCATGAGCATACCCAGAAAAAAAGAACTGTGTTTCCTACTCATACGGACCATATGTAGTTCAACTCTACTTGGGAAACTGATACAAACCACAGCACCACTTATATAAATGCTCTTTAGTTAATAGTTAGAATCGCTTTGGGTTCATGCACTGTGTAAAATCATTGGAGCCCAAAATACTCTTGTTTTACCAGAAATGAACTCTTGCTTGTAGGAAGACACAGATCCTGGGGTTTAACTCCGTTTCTGAAGGGAAATTCACACCAGAGTTATCATCCCTGAAACACACTCTGTTTTAACACAAGAAGCAAGCTCTTCTATCTAGAGTCTCCAATATTGCAAGAACGATGTGCATGCCCTGAAAAAAAGAACTATGTTTCCTATCATACGGACCATATGTAGTTCAACTCTGCTTATGAAACTGATACAAAACACAGCTCCTCTTACATAAATGCTCTTTAGTTAATAGTGATAATCCCGTTGGGTTCTAAAACTGTGTAAAATCATTTGAGCCGAAAATTCATTGGATTACCAGAAATGAACTCTTGCTTGTAGGAAGACACAGATCCTGGGCTTTAACTCTGTTTCTGAAGGGAAATTAAGACCAGAGCTCTCATCCATGGAACACACTCTATTTTAATACAAGGAGCAAGCTCTTCTTTCCAGTGTCTCCAATACAGCAAGAAACATGAGCATGCCCACAAAAAGAACTTTGTTTGCAACTCATACAGACCATATGTAGATCAACTCTGCTTATGAAACTGATACAAACCAAAGCACCTCTTAAATAAATGCTCTTTAGTTAATAGTGAGAATCGAGTTGGGTTCGTGAATTGTGTAAAATCATTTTAGCGCTAAATTCACTTGGTTTACCAGAAATGAACTGTTGCTTTTAGGAAGACACTGATCCTGGGGTTTAACTCCGTTTGTCAAGGGAAATTCAGAACAGTGTTCTCATCCATGAAACACACTCTCTTTTAACACAAGAAGCAAGCTCTTCTTTCCAGAGTCTAAAATACAGCAAGAACTATGAGAATGCATTGAAAAAAAGCACTGTGTTTCCTACTCAAACAGACCATATGTAGTTCAACTCTGCATAAGAAACTGATACAAACCACAGCTCCTCTTACAGAAATGCTCTTTACTTAATAGTGAGAATCATGTTGGGTTCATGAACTGCGAAAAATCATTTGTGCCCAAAATTCACTGGGTTAAACAGAAATGAACTCTTGCTTCTAGGAAGACACAGATCCTGGGGTTTAACTCCCTTTCTGAAATGAAATTCAGACCAGAGTTCAGAACCCTGAAACACCCTCTGTTTTAAAGCAAGATTCATCCTCTTCTTTCCAGTGTATCCAATACAGTAAGAACCATGAGCATGCCCAGAAAAAAAGAACTGTGTTTCCTACTCATACGGACCATATGTAGTTCAACTCTACTTGGGAAACTGATACAAACCACAGCACCACTTATATAAATGCTCTTTAGTTAATAGTTAGAATCGCTTTGGGTTCATGCACTGTGTAAAATCATTTGAGCCGAAAATTCACTTGGTTTCCAGAAATCAACTCCTGCTTGTAGGAAGACACAGATCCTGGGGTTTAACTCTGTTTCTGAAGGGAAATTCAGACTAGAGTTCTCATCCATGGAACACACTCTGTTTTAATGCAAGAAGCAAGCTCTTCTTTCCAGCGTCTCCAATACAGCAAGAACCATGAGCATGCCCTCAAAAAGAAATACGGTTCCTACTCATACAGACCATATGTAGATTAACTCTGCTTATGAAACTGATAGAAACAAAAGCACCTCTTAAATAAATGCTCTTTAGTTAATAGAGAGAATCGAGTTGGTTTCGTGAAGTGTGTAAAATCATTTGAGCGCTAAAATCACTTGGTTTACCAGAAATGATCTGTTGCTTTTAGGAAGACACTGATCCTGGGGTTTAACTCCGTTTGTGACGGGAAATTCAGTCCAGTGTTCTGATCCATGAAACATACTCTGTTTCAACACAAGAAGCAAGCTCTACTTTCCAGAGTCTAAAATACATTAAGCACCAGAGAATGCCCTGAAAAAAAGAACTGTGTTTCCTACTCATACGGACCATATATAGTTGAACTCTCATTATGAAACTGATACAAACCACAGCTCCTCTTACATAAATGATCTTCAGTTAATAGTGAGAATCGCGTTGGGTTCATGAACCGTGAAAAATCAATTGAGCCCAAAAATCACTGGGTTTACCAAAAATTAACTCTTGCTTGTAGAAAGACACAGATCCTGGGGATTAACTATGTTTCTGAAGGGAAATTCAGACAAGAATTATCATCCCTGAAAAACACTCTGTTTAAAGGCAAGAATCATCCACTTCTTTCCAGCATATCCAATAGAGTAATGCCCAGAAAAAAAGAACTGTGTTTCCTACTCATACGGACCATAAGTAATTCAACTCTGCTTATGAAAGTGATACAAACCACAGCTCCTCTTACATAAATGCTCTTTAGTTAATAGTGAGAATCACGCTGGGTTCGTGAACTGTGGAAAATCATTTGATACCAAAATTCACTGGGTTTACAAGAAATGAACTCTTGCTGGTACGAGGAAAAAGATCCTGGGGTTTCACTCCAATTCTGAAGAGAAATTCAGAGCAGTGTTCTCATCCATGAAACACACTGTGTTATAACGCAAGAAGCAATCTCTTCTCCCCAGTGTCTTCAATACTGCAAGAACAATGATCATGCCTAGAAAAAAAGAACTGTGTTTCCTACTCATACGTTCCATATGTAGTTCAACCCAGTTTATGAAACTAATACAAACCACAGCTCCTCTTATATAAATGCTCGTTAGTTAATAGTTAGAGTCGCTTAAAGTTCATGCACTGTGTAAAATCATTGGAGCCCAAAATACTCTTGGTTTACCAGAAATGAACTCTTGATTGTAGGAAGACACAGTTCCTGGGGTTTAACTCTGTTTCTGAAGGGAAATTCAGACCAGTGTTCTCATGCATGAAACACACTCTGTTTTAACACAAGAAGCAATCTCTTCTTTAGAGCGTCTCTAATACAGCAAGAACCATGAGCATGCCCAGAATAAAAGAACTATGTTTCCTACTCATACGGACCATATGTAGTTCAACTCTGCTTATGAAACTGATACAAACCACAGCTCCTCTTACATAAATGCTCTTTAGTTAATAGTGATAATCCCGCTGGGTTCTAAAACTGTGTAAAATCATTTGAGCCGAAAATTCATTGGATTACCAGAAATGAACTCTTGCTTGTAGGAAGACACAGATCCTGGGCTTTAACTCTGGTTGTGAAGGGAAATTAAGACCAGAGCTCTCATCCATGGAACACACTCTATTTTAATACAAGGAGCAAGCTTTTCTTTCCAGTGTCTCCAATACAGCAAGAACCATGAGCATGCCTTCAAAAAGAACTTTGTTTGCAACTCATACAGACCATATGTAGATCAACTCTGCTTATGAAACTGATAAAAACCAAAGCACCTCTTAAATAAATGCTCTTTAGTTAATAGTGAGAATCGAGTTGGGTTCGTGAATTGTGTAAAATCATTTTAGCGCTAAATTCACTTGGTTTACCAGAAATGAACTGTTGCTTTTAGGAAGACACTGATCCTGGGGTTTAACTCCGTTTCTGAAGGGAAATTCAGAACAGTGTTCTCATCCATGAAACACACTCTCTTTTAACACAAGAAGCAAGCTCTTCTTTCCAGAGTCTAAAATAAAGCAAGAACTATGAGAATGCATTGAAAAAAAGCACTGTGTTTCCTACTCATACGGACCATATGTAGTTCAACTCTGCATATGAAACTGATACACACCACAGCTCCTCTTACATAAATGCTCTTTAGTTAATAGTGATAATCCCGTTGGGTTCTAAAACTGTGTAAAAACATTTGAGCCGAAAATTCATTGGATTACCAGAAATGAACTCTTGCTTGTAGGAAGACACAGATCCTGGGCTTTAACTCTGTTTCTGAAGGGAAATTAAGACCAGTGCTCTCATCCATGGAACACACTCTATTTTAATACAAGGAGCAAGCTCTTCTTTCCAGTGTCTCCAATACAGCAAGAACCATGAGCATGCCCTCAAAAAGAACTTTGTTTGCAACTCATACAGACCATATGAAGATCAACTCTGCTTATGAAACTGATACAAACCAAAGCACCTCTTAAATAAATGCTCTTTAGTTAATAGTGAGAATCGAGTTGGGTTCGTGAATTGTGTAAAATCATTTTAGCGCTAAATTCACTTGGTTTACCAGAAATGAACTGTTGCTTTTAGGAAGACACTGATCCTGGGGTTTAACGCCGTTTGTCAAGGGAAATTCAGAACAATGTTCTCATCCATGAAACACACTCTCTTTTAACACAAGAAGCAAGCTCTTCTTTCCAGAGTCTAAAATAAATCAAGAACTATGAGAATGCATTGAAAAAAAGCACTGTGTTTCCTACTCATACTGACCATATGTAGTTCAACTCTGCATATGAAACTGATACAAACCACAGCTGCTCTAACAGAAATGCTCTTTACTTAATAGTGAGAATCATGTTGGGTTCATGAACTGCGAAAAATCATTTGTGCCCAAAATTCACTGGGTTAAACAGAAATGAACTCTTGCTTCTAGGAAGACACAGATCCTGGGGTTAACTCCTTTTCTGAAGGGAAATTCAGACCAGAGTTCAGATCCCTGAAACACCCTCTGTTTTAAAGCAAGATTCATCCTCTTCTTTCCAGCGTATCGAATACAGTAAGAACCATGAGCATGCCCAGAAAAAAAGAACTGTGTTTCCTACTCATACGGACCATATGTAGTTCAACTCTACTTATGAAAGGGATACAAACCACAGCACCACTTATATAAATGCTCTTTAGTTAATAGTTAGAATCGCTTTGGGTTCATGCACTGTGTAAAATCATTGGAGCCCAAAATACATTTGTTTTACCAGAAATGAACTCTTGCTTGTAGGAAGACACAGATCCTGGGGTTTAACTCCGTTTCTGAAGGGAAATTCACACCAGAGTTATCATCCCTGAAACACACTCTGTTTTAACACAAGAAGCAAGCTCTTCTATCTAGAGTCTCCAATATTGCAAGAACGATGTGCATGCCCTGAAAAAAAGAACTATGTTTCCTACTCATACGGACCATATGTAGTTCAACTCTGCTTATGAAACTGATACAAAACACAGCTCCTCTTACATAAATGCTCTTTAGTTAATAGTGATAATCCCGTTGGGTTCTAAAACTGTGTAAAATCATTTGAGCCGAAAATTCATTGGATTACCAGAAATGAACTCTTGCTTGTAGGAAGACACAGATCCTGGGCTTTAACTCTGTTTCTGAAGGGAAATTAAGACCAGAGCTCTCATCCATGGAACACACTCTATTTTAATACAAGGAGCAAGCTCTTCTTTCCAGTGTCTCCAATACAGCAAGAACCATGAGCATGCCCACAAAAAGAACTTTGTTTGCAACTCATACAGACCATATGTAGATCAACTCTGCTTATGAAACTGATACAAACCAAAGCACCTCTTAAATAAATGCTCTTTAGTTAATAGTGAGAATCGAGTTGGGTTCGTGAATTGTGTAAAATCATTTTAGCGCTAAATTCACTTGGTTTACCAGAAATGAACTGTTGCTTTTAGGAAGACACTGATCCTGGGGTTTAACTCCGTTTGTCAAGGGAAATTCAGAACAGTGTTCTCATCCATGAAACACACTCTCTTTTAACACAAGAAGCAAGCTCTTCTTTCCAGAGTCTAAAATAAATCAAGAACTATGAGAATGCATTGAAAAAAAGCACTGTGTTTCCTACTCATACTGACCATATGTAGTTCAACTCTGCATATGAAACTGATACAAACCACAGCTGCTCTAACAGAAATGCTCTTTACTTAATAGTGAGAATCATGTTGGGTTCATGAACTGCGAAAAATCATTTGTGCCCAAAATTCACTGGGTTAAACAGAAATGAACTCTTGCGTCTAGGAAGACACAGATCCTGGGGTTAACTCCTTTTCTGAAGGGAAATTCAGACCAGAGTTCAGATCCCTGA
This sequence comes from Onychomys leucogaster, assembly GCA_949786385.1. Lineage (NCBI taxonomy): Eukaryota > Metazoa > Chordata > Mammalia > Rodentia > Cricetidae > Onychomys > Onychomys leucogaster. The sequence continues at coordinate 356,086 of CATKUP010000275.1, forward strand.
AACACCCTCTGTTTTAAAGCAAGATTCATCCTCTTCTTTCCAGCGTATCGAATACAGTAAGAACCATGAGCATGCCCAGAAAAAAAGAACTGTGTTTCCTACTCATACGGACCATATGTAGTTCAACTCTACTTATGAAAGGGATACAAACCACAGCACCACTTATATAAATGCTCTTTAGTTAATAGTTAGAATCGCTTTGGGTTCATGCACTGTGTAAAATCATTGGAGCCCAAAATACTCTTGTTTTACCAGAAATGAACTCTTGCTTGTAGGAAGACACAGATCCTGGGGTTTAACTCCGTTTCTGAAGGGAAATTCACACCAGAGTTATCATCCCTGAAACACACTCTGTTTTAACACAAGAAGCAAGCTCTTCTATCTAGAGTCTCCAATATTGCAAGAACGATGTGCATGCCCTGAAAAAAAGAACTATGTTTCCTACTCATACGGACCATATGTAGTTCAACTCTGCTTATGAAACTGATACAAAACACAGCTCCTCTTACATAAATGCTCTTTAGTTAATAGTGATAATCCCGTTGGGTTCTAAAACTGTGTAAAATCATTTGAGCCGAAAATTCATTGGATTACCAGAAATGAACTCTTGCTTGTAGGAAGACACAGATCCTGGGCTTTAACTCTGTTTCTGAAGGGAAATTAAGACCAGAGCTCTCATCCATGGAACACACTCTATTTTAATACAAGGAGCAAGCTCTTCTTTCCAGTGTCTCCAATACAGCAAGAACCATGAGCATGCCCACAAAAAGAACTTTGTTTGCAACTCATACAGACCATATGTAGATCAACTCTGCTTATGAAACTGATACAAACCAAAGCACCTCTTAAATAAATGCTCTTTAGTTAATAGTGAGAATCGAGTTGGGTTCTTGAATTGTGTAAAATCATTTTAGCGCTAAATTCACTTGGTTTACCAGAAATGAACTGTTGCTTTTAGGAAGACACTGATCCTGGGGTTTAACTCCGTTTGTCAAGGGAAATTCAGAACAGTGTTCTCATCCATGAAACACACTCTCTTTTAACACAAGAAGCAAGCTCTTCTTTCCAGAGTCTAAAATACAGCAAGAACTATGAGAATGCATTGAAAAAAAGCACTGTGTTTCCTACTCAAACAGACCATATGTAGTTCAACTCTGCATAAGAAACTGATACAAACCACAGCTCCTCTTACAGAAATGCTCTTTACTTAATAGTGAGAATCATGTTGGGTTCATGAACTGCGAAAAATCATTTGTGCCCAAAATTCACTGGGTTAAACAGAAATGAACTCTTGCTTCTAGGAAGACACAGATCCTGGGGTTTAACTCCCTTTCTGAAGGGAAATTCAGACCAGAGTTCAGAACCCTGAAACACCCTCTGTTTTAAAGCAAGATTCATCCTCTTCTTTCCAGTGTATCCAATACAGTAAGAACCATGAGCATGCCCAGAAAAAAAGAACTGTGTTTCCTACTCATACGGACCATATGTAGTTCAACTCTACTTGTGAAACTGATACAAACCACAGCACCACTTATATAAATGCTCTTTAGTTAATAGTTAGAATCGCTTTGGGTTCATGCACTGTGTAAAATCATTTGAGCCGAAAATTCAATTGGTTTCCAGAAATCAACTCCTGCTTGTAGGAAGACACAGATCCTGGGGTTTAACTCTGTTTCTGAAGGGAAATTCAGACAAGAGTTCCCATCCATGGAACACACTCTGTTTTAATGCAAGAAGCAAGCTCTTCTTTCCAGCGTCTCCAATACAGCAAGAACCATGAGCATGCCCTCAAAAAGAAATACGTTTCCTACTCATACAGACCATATGTAGATTAACTCTGCTTATGAAAGTGATACAAACCACAGCTCCTCTTACATAAATGCTCTTTAGTTAATAGTGAGAATCGCGTTGGGTTCGTGAACTGCGAAAAATCAATTGAGCCCAAAATTCACTTGGTTTACCTGAAATGAACTGTTGCTTTTAGGAAGACACTGATCCTGGGGTTTAACTCCGTTTGTGAAGGGAAATTCAGACCAGTGTTCTGATCCATGAAACACACTCTGTTTCAACACAAGAAGCAAGCTCTTCTTTCCAGAGTCTAAAATACAGCAAGAACCAGAGAATTCCCTGAAAAAAAAAAAGAACTGTGTTTCCTACTCATACGGGCCATATGTAGTTCAACTCTGCTTATGAAACTGATACAAACCACAGCTCCTCTTACATAAATGCTCTTTAGTTAATAGTGAGAATCACGTTGGGTTCGTGAACTGTGAAAAATCATTTGATACCAAAATTCACTGCGTTTACAAGAAATGAACTCTTGCTGGTACGAGGAAAAAGATCCTGGGGTTTCACTCCGATTCTGAAGAGAAATTCAGAGCAGTGTTCTCATCCATGAAACACACTGTGTTTTAACGCAAGAAGCAATCTCTTCTCCCCAGTGTCTTCAATACTGCAAGAACAATGATCATGCCTAGAAAAAAAGAACTGTGTTTCCTACTCATACGTTCCATATGTAGTTCAACCCTGGTTATGAAACTAATACAAACCACAGCTCCTCTTATATAAATGCTCGTTAGTTAATAGTTAGAGTCGCTTAAGGTTCATGCACTGTGTAAAATCATTGGAGCCCAAAATACTCTTGGTTTACCAGAAATGAACTCTTGCTTGTAGGTAGACACAGTTCCTGGGGTTTAACTCTGTTTCTGAAGGGAAATTCAGACCAGTGTTCTCATGCATGAAACACACTCTGTTTTAACGCAAGAAGCAAGCTCTTCTTTCCAGAGTCTAAAAAACAGCAAGAACCATGAGAATGCCCTGAAAAAAAGAACTGTGTTTCCTAGTCATACGGACCATATATAGTTGAACTCTGCTTATTAAACTAATACAAACCACAGCTCCACTTACATAAATGCTCTTTAGTTAATAGTGAGAATCGCTTTGGGTTCGTGAACTGCGAAAAATCAATTGCCCCAAAATTCACAGTGTTTACCAGAAATGAACTCATGCTTGTAGGAAGAAACAGATCCTGGGGTTTAACTCTGTTTCTGATGGGAAATTCAGATCAGAGTTCTCATCCATGGAACACACTCTGTTTTAATGCAAGAAGCAAGCTCTTCTTTCCAGCGTCTCCAATACAGCAAGAACCATGAGCATGCCCTCAAAAAAGAACTTTGTTTCCTGCTCATACGGACCATACATAGTTCAACTCTTCTTATCAAACTGATACAAATCAAGCTCCACTTACATAAATTCTCTTTAAATAACAGAGAAAATCGCGTTGGTTTCGGGAACTGTGTAACATCATTTGAGCCCAAAATCCACTTGATTTACCAGAAAGGAACTCTTGCTTTTAGGAAGACACAGATGCTGGGGTTTAACTCCGTTTCTGAAGGGAAATTCAGAGCAGTGTTCTCAACCATGAAAAACACTCTGTTTTAATGCAAGAAGCAAGCTCTTCTTTTGAGCGTCTCTAATACAGCAAGAACCATGAGCATGCCCAGAAAAAAAGACCTGTGTTTCCTACTCATACGGACCATATGTAGTTCAACTCTACTTATGAAACTGATAGAAACCACAGCTCCACTTATATAAATGCTCTTTAGTTAATAGTGAGAATTGCGTTGGGTTCGTGAACTGTGTAAAATCATTTGAGCCCAAAATTCACTTGGTTTACCAGAAATGAAATCTTGCTTGTAGGAAGACAAAGATCCTGGGGTTTAACTCCGTTTCTGAAGGGAAATTCAGAGCAGTGTTCTCATCCATGAAACACACTCTGTTTTAATGCAAGAAGCAAGCTCTTCTTCCGAGCGTCTCTAATACAGCAAGAACCATGAGCATGCGCAGAAAAAAAGAACTGTGTTTCCTACTCATACGGACCATATGTAGGTCCACTCTATTTATGAAACTGATACAAACCACAACTCCACTTATATAAATGCTCTTTAGTTAATAGTGAGAATCGCGATGGGATCATGAAGTGTGTAAAATCATTTGAGCCCAAAATTCACTTTGTTTAGCAGAAATGAACTCTTGCTTGTAGGAAGACACAGATCCTGTGGTTTAACTCCGTTTCTGAATGGAAATTCAGACCAGTGTTCTCATCCATGAAACACACTCTGTTTTAATGAGAGAAGGAAGCTCTTCTTTCGAGCGTCTCTAATACAGCAAGTACCATGAGCATGCCAAGAAAAAAAGAACTGTGTTTCCTACTCATATGGACCATATGAAGTTCAACTCTACTTATGAAACTGATAAAACCACAGCTCCACTTACATAAATGCTCTTTAGTTAATAGTGAGAATCGCGTTTGGTTCATGAACTGTGTAAAATCATTTGAGCCCAAAATTCACTTGGTTTACCAGAAATGAAATCTTGCTTGTAGGAAGACACAGATCCAGGGGTTTAACTCCGATTCTGATGGGAAATTCAGAGCAGTATTCTCATCCGTGAAACACACTCTGTTTTAATGCAAGAAGCAAGCTCTTCTTTCGTGCGTCTCTAATACAGCAAGAACCATGAGCATGCCCAGAAAAAAAGAACTGTGTTTACTACTCATACGGACCATATGTAGGTCAAATCTACTTATGAAACTGATAAAACCACAACTCCACTTATATAAATGCTCTTTAGTTAATAGTGAGAATTGCGTTGGGATCATGAAGTGTGTAAAATCATTTGAGCCCAAATTTCACTTTGTTTAGCAGAAATGAACTCTTGCTTGTAGGAAGACACTGATCCTGGGGTTTAACTCCGTTTGTGAAGGGAAATTCAGAACAGTGTTCTCATACATGAAACACACTCTGTTTTAACCCAAGAAGCAAGCTCTTCTCTCCAGAGTCTAAAATACAGCAAGAAGCAGAGAATGCCCTGAAATAAAGAACTGTGTTTCTTACTCATAAGGACCATATATAGTTGAACTCTCATTATGAAACTGATACAAACCACAGCTCCTCTTACATAAATGATCTTTAGTTAATAGTGAGAATCGCGTTGGGTTCGTGAACTGCGAAAAATCAATTGAGCCCAAAATTCACTTGGTTTACCTGAAATGAACTGTTGCTTTTAGGAAGACACTGATCCTGGGGTTTAACTCCGTTTATGAAGGGAAATTCAGACCAGTGTTCTGATCCATGAAACACACTCTGTTTCAACACAAGAAGCAAGCTCTTCTTTCCAGAGTCTAAAATACAGCAAGAACCAGAGAATTCCCTGAAAAAAAAAAGAACTGTGTTTCCTACTCATACGGGCCATATGTAGTTCAACTCTGCTTATGAAACTGATACAAACCACAGCTCCTCTTACATAAATGCTCTTTAGTTAATAGTGAGAATCACGTTGGGTTCGTGAACTGTGAAAAATCATTTGATACCAAAATTCACTGCGTTTACAAGAAATGAACTCTTGCTGGTACGAGGAAAAAGATCCTGGGGTTTCACTCCGATTCTGAAGAGAAATTCAGAGCAGTGTTCTCATCCATGAAACACACTGTGTTTTAACGCAAGAAGCAATCTCTTCTCCCCAGTGTCTTCAATACTGCAAGAACAATGATCATGCCTAGAAAAAAAGAACTGTGTTTCCTACTCATACGTTCCATATGTAGTTCAACCCTGGTTATGAAACTAATACAAACCACAGCTCCTCTTATATAAATGCTCGTTAGTTAATAGTTAGAGTCGCTTAAGGTTCATGCACTGTGTAAAATCATTTGAGCCCAAAACACTCTTGGTTTACCAGAAATGAACTCTTGCTTGTAGGTAGACACAGTTCCTGGGGTTTAACTCTGTTTCTGAAGGGAAATTCAGACCAGTGTTCTCATGCATGAAACACACTCTGTTTTAACGCAAGAAGCAAGCTCTTCTTTCCAGAGTCTAAAAAACAGCAAGAACCATGAGAATGCCCTGAAAAAAAGAACTGTGTTTCCTAGTCATACGGACCATATATAGTTGAACTCTGCTTATTGAACTAATACAAACCACAGCTCCACTTACATAAATGCTCTTTAGTTAATAGTGAGAATCGCTTTGGGTTCGTGAACTGCGAAAAATCAATTAAGCCCAAAATTCACTGTGTTTACCAGAAATGAACTCTTGCTTGTAGGAAGAAACAGATCCTGGGGTTTAACTCTGTTTCTGATGGGAAATTCAGATCAGAGTTCTCATCCATGGAACACACTCTGTTTTCATGCAAGAAGCAAGCTCTTATTTCCAGTGTCTCCAATACAGCATGAACCATGAGCAAGCCCTCAAAAAGGAACTTTGTTTCCTGCTCATACGGACCATACATAGTTCAACTCTTCTTATCAAACTGATACAAACCACAGCTCCACTTACATAAATTCTCTTTAGATAACAGAGAGAATCGCGTTGGGTTCGTGAAGTGTGTAACATCATTTGAGCCCAAAATCCACTTGATTTACCAGAAAGGAACTCTTGCTTTTAGGAAGACACAGATGCTGGGGTTTAACTCCGTTTCTGAAGGGAAATTCAGAGCAGTGTTCTCAACCATGAAAAACACTCTGTATTAATGCAAGAAGCAAGCTCTTCTTTTGAGCGTCTCTAATACAGCAAGAACCGTGAGCATGCCCAGAAAAAAAGACCTGTGTTTCCTACTCATACGGACCATATGTAGTTCAACTCTACTTATGAAACTGATAGAAACCACAGCTCCACTTATATAAATGCTCTTTAGTTAATAGTGAGAATTGCGTTGGGTTCGTGAACTGTGTAAAATCATTTGAGCCCAAAATTCACTTGGTTTACCAGAAATGAAATCTTGCTTGTAGGAAGACACAGATCCTGTGTTTTAACTCCGTTTCTGAAGGGAAATTCAGAGCAGTGTTCTCATCCGTGAAACACACTCTGTTTTAATGCAAGAAGCAAGCTCTTCTTTCGAGCGTCTCTAATACAGCAAGAACCATGAGCATGCCCAGAAAAAAAGAACTGTGTTTCCTACTCATGCGGACCATATGTAGGTCCACTCTATTTATGAAACTGATACAAACCACAACTCCACTTATATAAATGCTCTTTAGTTAATAGTGAGAATCACGTTGGGATCATGAAGTGTGTAAAATCATTTGAGCCCAAAATTCACTTTGTTTAGCAGAAATGAACTCTTGCTTGTAGGAAGACACAGATCCTGTGGTTTAACTCCGTTTCTGAATGGAAATTCAGAGCAGTGTTCTCATCCATGAAACACACTCTGTTTTAATGAGAGAAGCAAGCTCTTCTTTCGAGCGTCTCTAATACAGCAAGGACCATGAGCATGCCAAGAAAAAAAGAACTGTGTTTCCTACTCATATGGACCATATGAAGTTCAACTCTACTTATGAAACTGATAAAACCACAGCTCCACTTACATAAATGCTCTTTAGTTAATAGTGAGAATCGCGTTTGGTTCATGAACTGTGTAAAATCATTTGAGCCCAAAATTCACTTGGTTTACCAGAAATGAAATCTTGCTTGTAGGAAGACACAGATCCAGGGGTTTAACTCCGATTCTGATGGGAAATTCAGAGCAGTATTCTCATCCGTGAAACACACTCTGTTTTAATGCAAGAAGCAAGCTCTTCTTTCGTGCGTCTCTAATACAGCAAGAACCATGAGCATGCCCAGAAAAAAAGAACTGTGTTTCCTACTCATACGGACCATATGTAATTCAACTCTGCTTATGAAAGTGATACAAACCACAGCTCCTCTTACATAAATGCTCTTTAGTCAATAGAGAGAATCACGTTGGGTTCGTGAACTGTGAAAAATCAATTGATACCAAAATTCACTGGGTTTTCAAGAAATGAACTCTTGCTGGTACGAGGAAAAAGATCCTGGGGTTTCACTCCGATTCTGAAGAGAAATTCAGAGCAGTGTTCTCATCCATGAAACACACTGTGTTTTAACGCAAGAAGCAATCTCTTCTCCCCAGTGTCTTCAATACTGCAAGAACAATGATCATGCCTAGAAAAAAAGAACTGTTTTTCCTACTCATACGTTCCATATGTAGTTCAACCCTGGTTATGAAACTAATACAAACCACAGCTCCTCTTATATAAATGCTCGTTAGTTAATAGTTAGAGTCGCTTAAGGTTCATGCACTGTGTAAAATCATTGGAGCCCAAAACACTCTTGGTTTACCAGAAATGAACTCTTGCTTGTAGGTAGACACAGTTCCTGGGGTTTAACTCTGTTTCTGAAGGGAAATTCAGACCAGTGTTCTCATGCATGAAACACACTCTGTTTTAACGCAAGAAGCAAGCTCTTCTTTCCAGAGTCTAAAAAACAGCAAGAACCATGAGAATGCCCTGAAAAAAAGAACTGTGTTTCCTAGTCATACGGACCATATATAGTTGAACTCTGCTTATTGAACTAATACAAACCACAGCTCCACTTACATAAATGCTCTTTAGTTAATAGTGAGAATCGCTTTGGGTTCGTGAACTGCGAAAAATCAATTGAGCCCAAAATTCACTGTGTTTACCAGAAATGAACTCTTGCTTGTAGGAAGAAACAGATCCTGGGGTTTAACTCTGTTTCTGATGGGAAATTCAGATCAGAGTTCTCATCCATGGAACACACTCTGTTTTAATGCAAGAAGCAAGCTCTTCTTTCCAGCGTCTCCAATACAGCAAGAACCATGAGCATGCCCTCAAAAAAGAACTTTGTTTCCTGCTCATACGGACCATACATAGTTCAACTCTTCTTATCAAACTGATAGAAACCAAGCTCCACTTACATAAATTCTTTTTAGATAACAGAGAGAATCGCGTTGGGTTCGGGAACTGTGTAACATCATTTGAGCCCAAAATCCACTTGATTTACCAGAAAGGAACTCTTGCTTTTAGGAAGACACAGATGCTGGGGTTTAACTCCGTTTCTGAAGGGAAATTCAGAGCAGTGTTCTCAACCATGAAAAACACTCTGTTTTAATGCAAGAAGCAAGCTCTTCTTTTGAGCGTCTCTAATACAGCAAGAACCATGAGCATGCCCAGAAAAAAAGACCTGTGTTTCCTACTCATACGGACCATATGTAGTTAAACTCTACTTATGAAACTGATCCAAACCAGAGCTCCACTTTTATAAATGCTCTTTAGTTAATATGAGAATCGCGTAGGGTTCATGAACTGTGTATAATCATTTGAGCCCAAAATTCTCTTGTTTTACCAGAAATGAACTCTTGCTTGTAGGAAGACAAAGATCCTGGGGTTTATCTCCATTTCTGAAGGGAAATTCAGAGCAGTGTTCTCATCCATGAAACAAACTCTGTTTTAAAGCAAGAAGCAAGCTCTTCTTTTGAGCGTCTCTAATACAGCAAGAACCATGAGCTTGCCCAGAAAAAAAGAACTGTGTTTCCTACTCATACAGACCATATGTAGTTCAACTCTTCTTATGAAACTGATAGAAACCACAGCTCCACTTACATAAATGCTCTTTAGTTAATGGAGAGAATCACGTTGGGTTCGTGAACTGTGTAAAATCATTTTAGCGCTAAATTCACTTGGTTTACCAGCAATGAACTGTTACTTTAAGGAAAACACTGATCCTGGGGTTTAACTCCGTTTGTGAAGGGAAATTCAGACGAGTGTTCTCATCCATGAAACACACTCTGTTTTAACCCAAGAAGCAAGCTCTTCTTTCCAGCGTCTCCACTACAGCAAGAACCATGAGAATGCCCTGAATAAAAGAACTGTGTTTCCTACTCATACGGACCATATATAGTTGAACTCTGATTATGAAACAGATACAAACCAGAGATCCTCTTACATAAATGATCTTTAGTTAATAGTGAGAATCGCGTTGTGTTCGTGCACTGTGAAAAATCAATTGAGCCCAAAATTCCCTGGGTTTACCAGAAATGAACTGTTGCTTTTAGGAAGACACTGATCCTGGAGTTTAACTCCATTTCTGAAGGGAAATTCAGACCAGTGTTCTCATCCATGAAACACACTCTGTTTTAACACAAGAAGCAAGCTTTTCTTTCCAGAGTATAAAATACAGCAAGAAGCATGAGAATGCCATGAAAAAAAGAACTGTGTTTCCTAGTCATAGGGACGATATATAGCTGAACTATGCTTATGAAACTGATACAAACCACAGCTCCTCTTACATAAATGCTCTTTAGTTAATCATGAGAATCGCGTTGGGTTCGTGAACTAAAAAAAATCAATTGAGCCCAAAATCACTGGGTTTACCAGAAATGAACTCTTGCTTGTAGGAAGACACAGATCCTGTGGTTTAATCCGTTTCTAAAGGGAAATACAGAGCAGTGTTCTCATACATGAAACACACTCTGTTTTAACGCAACAAGCAAGCTCTTCTTTGAGCGTCTCTAATACAGCAAGAACCATGCGCATGCCCAGAAAAAAAGAACTGTGGTTCCTACTCATATGGACCATATGTAGTTCAAGTCAACTTAGGAAACTGATATTAACCACAGATCCACTTACATAAATGCTCTTTAGTTAATACCGATAATTGGGTTGGGTTTGTGAACTGTGTAAAATCATTTGAGCCCAAAATTCACTTGGTTTACCAGAAATGAACTCTTGCATGTAGGAAGAGACAGATGCTGGGGTTTAACTCCGTTTCTGAAGCGAAATTCAGAACAGTGTTCTCATCCATGAAACACACTCTGTTTTAATGCAAGAAGCAAGCTCTTCTTTCCAGAGTCTAAAATACAGCAAGAACCAGAGAATGCCCTGAAAAAAAGAACTGTGTTTCCTACTCATACGGACAATATATAGCTGAACTCTGATTATGAAACAGATACAAACCAGAGCTCCTCTTACATAAATGATGTTTAGTTAATAGTGAGAATCGCGTTGGGTTCGTGCACTGTGAATAATCAATTGAGCCCAAAACACACTGGGTTTACCAGAAATGAACTGTTGCTTTTAGGAAGACACTGATCCTGGGGTTTAACTCCATTTCTGAAGGGAAATTCAGACCAGTGTTCTCATCCATGAAACACACTCTGTTTTAACACAAGAAGCAAGCTCTTCTTTCAAGCATCTCTAATACAGCAAGAACACTGAGCATGCCCAGAAAAAAAGAACGGTGTTTCCTACTCATACGGACCATATTTATTTCAACACTCCTTATGAAACTGATAAAACCACAGCTCCACTTATATAAATGTTCTTTAGTTAATAGTGAGAATCGCGTAGGTTTCATGAACTGTGTAAAATCATTTGAGCCCAAAATTCACTTGGTTTAGCAGAAATGAACTCTTGCTTGTATGAAGACACAGATCCTGTGGTTTAACTCCGTTTCTGATGGGAAATTCAGAGCAGTGTTCTCATACATGAAACACACTCTGTTTTAACGCAAGAAGCAAGCTCTTCTTTCGAGCGTCTCTAATACAGCAAGAACCATGAGCATGCCCAGAAAAAAAGAACTGTTGTTCCTACTCATATGGACCATATGTATTTCAAGTCTACTTAGGAAACTGATATTAACCACAGATCCACTTACATAAATGCTCTTTAGTTAATACCGTTAATTGGGTTGGGTTCGTGAACTGTGTAAAATCATTTGAGCCCAAAATTCACTTGGTGTACCAGAAATGAACTCTTGCTTGTAGGAAGAGACAGATGCTGGGGTTTAACCCCATTTCTGAAGGGAAATTCAGAACAGTGTTCTTATCCATGAAACACACTCTGTTTTAATGCAAGAAGCAAGCTCTTCTTTCCAGAGTCTAAAATACAGCAAGAACCAGAGAATGCCCTGAAAAAAGAACTGTGTTTCCTACTCATACGGACAATATATAGCTGAACTCTGATTATGAAACAGATACAAACCAGAGCTCCTCTTACATAAATGATGTTTAGTTAATAGTGAGAATCGCGTTGGGTTCATACACTGTGTAAAATCATTGGAGCCCAAAATACTCTTTGTTTACCAGAAATGAACTCTTGCTTATAGGAAGATACAGATACTGGGGTTTAACTCTGTTTCTGAAGGGAAATTCAGACCAGAGTTATCATCCAAGAAACACACTCTGTTTTAATGCAAGAAGGTAGTTCTTCTTTCCATAGTCTCCAATATTTCAAGAACAATGTGCATTCCCTGAAAAAAAGAACTATGTTTCCTACTCATACGGACCATATGTAGTTCAACTCTGCTTATGAAACTGATACAAACCACAGCTCCTCTTACATAAATGCTCTTTAGTTAATAGTGATAATCCTGTTGGGTTGTAGTACTGTGTAAAACCATTTGAGCCAAAAATTCATTGGATTACCAGAAATGAACTCTTGCTTGTAGGAAGACAAATACCCTGGGGTTTAACTCTGTTTCTCAAGGGAAATTCAGAGCAGTGTTCTCATCCATGAGACACACTCAGTTTTAACGCTAGAAGCAAGCTCTTCTCTCGAGCGTCTCTAATACAGCAAAAACCATGAGCATGCCCAGAAAAAAAGAACTGTATTTCCTACTCATACGGACCATATGTAGTTCAACTTTACTTATGAAACTGATACAAACCTCAGCTACTCTTACATAAATGCTCTTTAGTTAATTGTGAGTATCGCCTTGGGTTCATGAACTGTGTAAAATTATTTGAACACAAAATTCTCTTGGTTTACCAGAAATGAACTCTTGCTTGTAGGAACACACAGATCCTGGGGTTTAACTCCGTTTCTGGAGAGAAATTCAGACCAGAGTTATCATCCCTGAAACACACTCTGTTTTAACCCAAGAAGCAAGCTCTTCTTTCCATAGTCTCCAATATTGCAAGATCGATGGGCATGCCCTGAAAAAAAGAACTATGTTTCCGACTCATATGGACCATATGTTGTTCAACTCTGCTTATGAAACTGATACAAACCACAGCTCCAATTACATAAATGCTCTTTAGTTAATAGTAGAGTCGTGTTGTGTTCATGAACTGCAAAAAATCATTTGAGCCCAAAATTCAATGGGTTTACCAGAAATGAACTTTTGCTTTTAGGAAGACACTGATCCTGGGGTTTAACTCCATTTCAGAAGGGAAATTCAGACCAGTGTTCTCATCCATGAAACACACTCTGTTTTAACACAAGAAGCAAGCTTTTCTTTCCAGAGTATAAAATACAGCAAGAAGCATGAGAATGCCATGAAAAAAAGAACTGTGTTTCCTAGTCATATGGACCATATATAGCTGAACTCTGCTTATGAAACTGATACAAACCGCAGCTCCTCTTACATAAATGCTCTTTAGTTAATCATGAGAATCGCGTTGGGTTCGTGAACTACGAAAAATCAATTGAGCCCAAAATCATTGGGTTTACCAGAAATGAACTCTTGCTTGTAGGAAGACACAGATCCTGTGGTTTAATCCGTTTCTAAAAGGAAATACAGAGCAGTGTTCTCATCCATGAAACACACTCTGTTTTAACGCAAGAAGCAAGCTCTTCTTTCGAGCATCTCTAATACAGCAAGAACCATGAGCATGCCCAGAAAAAAAGAACTGTGGTTCCTACTCATATGGACCATATGTATTTCAAGTCTACTTAGGAAACTGATATTAACCACAGATCCACTTACATAAATGCTCTTTAGTTAATACCGTTAATTGGGTTGGGTTCGTGAACTGTGTAAAATCATTTGAGCCCAAAATTCACTTGGTTTACCAGAAATGAACTCTTGCTTGTAGGAAGAGACAGATGCTGGGGTTTAACTCCGTTTCTGAAGGGAAATTCAGAACAGTGTTCTCATCCATGAAACACACTCTGTTTTAATGCAAGAAGCAAGCTCTTCTCTCCAGTGTCTCCAATACTGCAAGAACCATGATCATGCCTAGAAAAAAAGAACTGTGTTTCCTACTCATACGGTCCATATGTAGTTCAACCCTGCTTATGAAAATGATACAAACCACAGCTCCTCTTATATAAATCCTCGTTAGTTAATAGTTAGAATCGCTTTGGGTTCATACACTGTGTAAAATCATTGGAGCCCAAAATACTCTTTGTTTACCAGAAATGAACTCTTGCTTATAGGAAGATACAGATACTGGGGTTTAACTCTGTTTCTGAAGGGAAATTCAGACCAGAGTTATCATCCATGAAACACACTCTGTTTTAATGCAAGAAGCTAGTTCTTCTTTCCATAATCTCCAATATTGCAAGAACGATGTGCATTCCCTGAAAAAAAGAACTATGTTCCCTACTCATACGGACCATATGTAGTTCAACTCTGCTTATGAAACTGATACAAACCACAGCTCCTCTTACATAAATGCTCTTTAGTTAATAGTGATAATCCTGTTGGGTTCTAGTACTGTGTAAAACCATTTGAGCCGAAAATTCATTGGATTACCAGAAATGAACTCTTGCTTGTAGGAAGACAAATACCCTGGGGTTTAACTCTGTTTCTCAAGGGAAATTCAGAGCAGTGTTCTCATCCATGAGACACACTCAGTTTTAACGCTAGAAGCAAGCTCTTCTCTCGAGCGTCTCTAATACAGCAAAAACCATGAGCATGCCCAGAAAAAAAGAACTGTATTTCCTACTCATACGGACCATATGTAGTTCAACTTTACTTATGAAACTGATACAAACCTCAGCTACTCTTACATAAATGCTCTTTAGTTAATTGTGAGTATCGCCTTGGGTTCATGAACTGTGTAAAATTATTTGAACACAAAATTCTCTTGGTTTACCAGAAATGAACTCTTGCTTGTAGGAACACACAGATCCTGGGGTTTAACTCCGATTATGAAGGGAAATTCAGAGCAGTGTTCTCCTCCATGAAACACATTCTGTTTTTACGCAAGAAGCAAGCTCTTCTTTCCAGCATCTCTAATACAGCAAGAATCATGAGCATGCCCAGAAAAAAAGAACTGTGTTTCTTACTCATATGGACCATACGTAGTTCAACTCTTCTTATGAAACTGATAAAACCACAGCTCCACTTATATAAATGCTCTTTAGTTAATAGTGAGAATCACGTTGGGTTCATGAACTGTGTAAAATCATTTGAGCCCAAAATTCACTTGGTTTAGCAGAAATGAACTCTTGCCTGTATGAAGACACAGATCCTGTGGTTTAACTCCGTTTCTGATGGGAAATTCAGAGCAGTGTTCTCATCCATGAAACACACTCTGTTTTAACGCAAGAAGCAAGCTCTTCTCTCCAGTATCTCCAATACTGCAAGAACCGTGATCATGCCTAGAAAAAAAGAACTGTGTTTCCCACTCATACGGTCCATATGTAGTTCAACCCTGCTTATGAAACTAATACAAACCACAGCTCCTCTTATATATATGCTCGTTAGTTAATAGTTAGAATCGCTTTGGGTTCATGCACTGTGTGAAATCATTGGAGCCCAAAATACTCTTGTTTTACCAGAAATGAACTCTTGCTTGTAGGAAGACACAGATCCTGGGGTTTAACTCCGTTTCTGGAGAGAAATTCAGACCAGAGTTATCATCCCTGAAACACACTCTGTTTTAACCCAAGAAGCAAGCTCTTCTTTCCATAGTCTCCAATATTGCAAGATCGATGGGCATGCCCTGAAAAAAAGAACTATGTTTCCGACTCATATGGACCATATGTAGTTCAACTCTGCTTATGAAACTGATACAAACCACAGCTCCAATTACATAAATGCTCTTTAGTTAATAGTAGAGTCGTGTTGTGTTCATGAACTGCAAAAAATCATTTGAGCCCAAAATTCAATGGGTTTACCAGAAATGAACTTTTGCTTTTAGGAAGACACTGATCCTGGATTTTAACTCCGTTTCTGAAGCGAAATTCAGAACAGTGTTCTCATCCATGAAACACACTCTGTTTTAATGCAAGAAGCAAGCTCTTCTTTCCAGAGTCTAAAATACAGCAAGAACCAGAGAATGCCCTGAAAAAAAGAACTGTGTTTCCTACTCATACGGACAATATATAGTTGAACTCTGATTATGAAACAGATACAAACCAGAGCTCCTCTTACATAAATGATCTTTAGTTAATAGTGACAATCTTGTTGTGTTCGTGCACTGTGAAAAATCAATTGAGCCCAAAATTCACTGGGTTTACCAGAAATGAACTGTTGCTTTTAGGAAGACACTGATCCTGGGGTTTAACTCCATTTCCGAAGGGAAATTCAGACCAGTGTTCTCATCCATGAAACACACTCTGTTTTAACACAAGAAGCAAGCTTTTCTTTCCAGAGTATAAAATACAGCAAGAAGCATGAGAATGCCATGAAAAAAAGAACTGTGTTTCCTAGTCATATGGACCATATATAGCTGAACTCTGCTTATGAAACTGATACAAACCGCAGCTCCTCTTACATAAATGCTCTTTAGTTAATCATGAGAATCGCGTTGGGTTCGTGAACTACGAAAAATCAATTGAGCCCAAAATCATTGGGTTTACCAGAAATGAACTCTTGCTTGTAGGAAGACACAGATCCTGTGGTTTAATCCGTTTCTAAAAGGAAATACAGAGCAGTGTTCTCATCCATGAAACACACTCTGTTTTAACGCAAGAAGCAAGCTCTTCTTTCGAGCGTCTCTAATACAGCAAGAACCATGAGCATGCCCAGAAAAAAAGAATTGTGGTTCCTACTCATATAGACCATATGTATTTCAAGTCTACTTAGGAAACTGATATTAACCACAGATCCACTTACATGAATGCTCTTTAGTTAATACCGTTAATTGGGTTGGGTTCGTGAACTGTGTAAAATCATTTGAGCCCAAAATTCACTTGGTTTACCAGAAATGAACTCTTGCTTGTAGGAAGAGACAGATGCTGGGGTTTAACTCCGTTTCTGAAGGGAAATTCAGAACAGTGTTCTCATCCATGAAACACACTCTGTTTTAATGCAAGAAGCAAGCTTTTCTCTCCAGTGTCTCCAATACTGCAAGAACCATGATCATGCCTAGAAAAAAAAGAACTGTGTTTCCTACTCATACGGTCCATATGTAGTTCAACCCTGCTTATGAAAATGATACAAACCACAGCTCCTCTTATATAAATCCTCGTTAGTTAATAGTTAGAATCGCTTTGGGTTCATACACTGTGTAAAATCATTGGAGCCCAAAATACTCTTTGTTTACCAGAAATGAACTCTTGCTTATAGGAAGATACAGATACTGGGGTTTAACTCTGTTTCTGAAGGGAAATTCAGACCAGAGTTATCATCCATGAAACACACTCTGTTTTAATGCAAGAAGCTAGTTCTTCTTTCCATAGTCTCCAATATTGCAAGAACGATGTGCATTCCCTGAAAAAAAGAACTATGTTTCCTATCATACGGACCATATGTAGTTCAACTCTGCTTATGAAACTGATACAAACTACAGCTCCTCTTACATAAATGCTCTTTAGTTAATAGTGAGAATCGCATTGGGTTCGTGAACTGCGGAAAATCATTTGAGCAGAAAATTCACTTGGTTTCCAGAAATGAACTCTTGCTTGTAGGAAGAAACAGATCCTGGGGTTTAACTCTGTTTCTGAAGGGAAATTCAGACCAGAGTTCTCATCCATGGAACACACTCTGTTTTAATGCAAGAAGCAAGCTCTTCTTTCCAGCGTCTCCAATACAGCAAGAACCATGAGAATGCCCTCAAAAAAGAACTGTGTTTCCTACTCATACGGACCATATATAGTTCAACTCTACTTATGAAACTGATATTAACCACAGCTCCACTTACATAAATGCTCTTTACTTAATACTGAGAATCGTGTTGGGTTCGTGAACTGTGTAAAATCAGTTTAACCCAAAATTAACTTGGTTTACCAGAAATGAACTCTTGCTTGTAGAAGGCACAGATCCTGGGATTTAACTCCGTTTCAGAAGGGAAATTCAGAGCAGTGTTCTCATCCTTGAAACACATTCTGTTTTAAGGCAAGAAGCAAGCTCTTCTTTCCAGCATCTCTAATACAGCAAGAACCATGAACATGCCCAGAAAAAAAGAACTGTGTTTCCTACTCATAAGGACCATATTTATTTCAACACTACTTATGAAACTGATAAAACCACAGCTCCACTTATATAAATGCTCTTTAGTTAATCGTGAGAATCGTGTAGGGTTCATGAACTGTGTAAAATCATTTTAGCGCTAAATTCACTTGGTTTACCTGAAATGAACTTTTGCTTTTAGGAAGACACTGATCCTAGGGTTTAACTACGTTTGTGAAGGGAAATTCAGACCAGTGTTCTCATCCATGAAACACACTCTGTTTTAACACAAGAAGCAAGCTCTATTTTCCAGCGTCTCCACTACAGCAAGAACAATGAGAATGCCCTGAAAAAAAGCACTGTGTTTCCTACTCATATGGACCATATGTAGTTCAACTCTGCTTATGAAACTGATACAAACCACAGCTCCTCTTACATAAATGCTCTTTAGTTAATAGTGAGAATCGCATTGGGTTCGTGAACTGCGGAAAATCATTTGAGCCGAAAATTCACTTGGTTTCCAGAAATGAACTCTTGCTTGTAGGAAGAAACAGATCCTGGGGTTTAACTCTGTTTCTGAAGGGAAATTCAGACCAGAGTTCTCATCCATGGAACACACTCTGTTTTAATGCAAGAAGCAAGCTCTTCTTTCCAGCGTCTCCAATACAGCAAGAACCATGAGAATGCCCTCAAAAAAGAACTGTGTTTCCTACTCGTACGGACCATATATAGTTCAACTCTACTTATGAAACTGATATTAACCACAGCTCCACTTACGTAAATGCTCTTTACTTAATACTGAGAATCGCGTTGGGTTCGTGAACTGTGTAAAATCATTTGAGCACTCACTTGTTTTAGAGAAATGAACTTTTGCTTGTAGGAAGACAAATGTCCTGGGGTTTAACTCCGGTTCTCAAGGGAAATTCAGAGCAGTGTTCTCATCCATGAAACACACTCAGTTTTAACGCTAGAAGCAAGCTCCTCTTTCGAGCGTCTCTAATACAGCAAAAACCATGAGCATGCCCAGAGAAAAATAACTGTATTTCCTACTCATACGGACCATATGTAGTTCAACTTTACTTATGAAACTGATACAAACCACAGCTCCTCTTACATAAATGCTCTTTAGTTAATTGTAAGTATCGCCTTGGGTTCATGTACTGTGTAAAATTATTTGAACACAAAATTCTCTTGGATTACCAGAAATGAAATCTTGCTTGTAGGAACACACAGATCCTGGGGTTTAACTCCGTTTCTGAAGGGAAATTCAGAGCAGTGTTCTCATCCATGAAACACATTCTGTTTTAAGGCAAGAAGCCAGCTCTTCTTTCCAGCATCTCTAATACAGCAAGAATCATGAGCATGCCAAGAAAAAAAGAACTGTGTTTCTTACTCATACGGACCATATGTAGTTCAACTCTTCTTATGAAACTGATGCAAACCACAGCTCCACTTACATAAATTCTCTTTAGTTTATAGTGAGAATCGCGTTGGGTTCATGAACTGTGTAAAGTCATTTGAGCCCAAAATTCACTTGGTTTACCAGAAATGAACTCTTGCTTGTATGAAGACACAGATCCTGTGGTTTAACTCCGTTTCTGATGGGAAATTCAGAGCAGTGTTCTCATCCATGAAACACACTCTGTTTTAACGCAAGAAGCAAGCTCTTCTCTCCAGTGTCTCCAATACTTCAAGAACCGTGATCATGCCTAGAAAAAAAAGAACTGTGTTTCCTACTCATACGGTCCATATGCAGTTCAACCCTGCTTATGAAACTAATACAAACCACAGCTCCTTTTATATAAATGCTCGTTAGTTAATAGTTAGAATCGCTTTGGGTTCATGCACTGTGTAAAATCATTGGAGCCCAAAATACTCTTGTTTTACCAGAAATGACCTCTTGCTTGTAGGAAGACACAGATCCTGGGGTTTAACTCCGTTTCTGGAGGGAAATTCAGACCAGAGTTATCATCCCTGAAACACACTCTGTTTTAACACAAGAAGCAAGCTCTTCTTTCCATAGTCTCCAATATTGCAAGATCGATGGGCATGCCCTGAAAAAAAAACTATGTTTCCGACTCATACGGACCATATGTAGTTCAACTCTGCTTATGAAACTGATACAAACCACAGCTCCTCTTACATAAATGCCCTTAGGTTAATAGTGATACTCCCGTTGGGTTCTAGAACTGTGTAAAATCATTTGAGCAGAAAATTCATTGGATTATGAGAAATGAACTCTTGCTTGTAGGAAGACACAGATCCTGGGGTTTAACTCTGTTTCTGACAGGAAATTTAGACCTGTGTTCTCATCCATGAAACACACTCTGTTTTAATGCAAGAAGCAAGCTCTTCTTTCCAGAGTCTAAAATACAGCAAGAACCAGAGAATGCCCTGAAAAAAAGAACTGTGTTTCCTACTCATACGGACAATATATAGTTGAACTCTGATTATGAAACATGTACAAACCATAGCTCCTCTTACATAAATGATCTTTAGTTAATAGTGAGAATCGCGTAGTGTTCGTGCACTGTGAAAAATCAATTGAGCCCAAAATATACTGGGTTTACCAGAAATGAACTGTTGCTTTTAGGAAGCCACTGATCCTGGGGTTTAACACCATTTCTGAATGGAAATTCAGACCAGTGTTCTCATCCATGAAACACACTCTGATTTAACACAAGAAGCAAGCTCTTCTTTCCAGAGTCTAAAATACAGCAAGAACCATGAGAATGCCCTGAAAAAAAGAACTGTGTTTCTTAGTCATATGGACTATATATAGTTGAACTCTGCTTATGAAACTGATACAAACCACAGCTCCTCTTACATAAATGCTCTTTAGTTAATCGTGAGAATCGCGTTGGGTTCCTGAACTATTAAAAATCAATTGAGCCCAAAATTCACTGGGTTTACCAGAAATGAACTCTTGCTTGTAGGAAGACACAGATCCTGTGGTTTAATCCGTTTCAGAAGGGAAATACAGAGCAGTGTTCTCATAAATGAAACACACTCTGTTTTAACGCAAGAAGCAAGCTCTTCTTTCGAGCTTCTCTAATACAGCAAGAACCATGAGCATGCCCAGAAAAAAAGAACTGTGTTTCCTACTCATACGGACCATATGTAGTTCAAGTCTACTTAGGAAACTGATATTAACCACAGATCCACTTACATTTAATGCTCTTTAGTTAATAGTGAGAATCGCGTAGGGTTCATGAACTGTGTAAAATCATTTGAACCCAAAATTCACTTGGTTTAGCTGAAATGAATTCTTGCTTGTATGAAGACACAGATCCTGTATTTAACTCCGTTTCTGAATGGAAATTCAGAGCAGTGTTCTCATCCATGAAACACACTCTGTTTTAACGCAAGTAGCAAGCTCTTCTCTCCAGGGTCTCCAATACTGCAAGAACCATGATCATGCCCTGAAAAAAAGAACTGGTTTTCCTATCATACGGACCATATGTAGTTCAACTCTGCTTATGAAACTGATACAAACTACAGCTCCTCTTACATAAATGCTCTTTAGTTAATAGTGAGAATCGCGTTGGGTTCGTGAACTGCGGAAAATCATTTGAGCAGAAAATTCACTTGGTTTCCAGAAATGAACTCTTGCTTGTAGGAAGAAACAGATCTTGGGGATTAACTCCGTTTTGGAAGGGAAATTCAGACCAGAGTTCTTATCCATGGAACACACTCTGTTTTAATGCAAGAAGCAAGCTCTTCTTTCCAGCATCTCCAATACAGCAAGAACCATGAGCATGCCCAGAAAAAAAGAACTGTGTTTGCTACTCATAGGGACCATACGTAGTTCAACTCTTATTATGAAACTGATACAAACCTCAGCTCCACTTAAATAAATGCTCTTTAGTTAATAGAGAGAATCACGTTGGGTTCATGAACTGTGTAAAATCATTTGAGCACAAAATTCACTTGGTTTACCTGAAATGAACTATTGCTTTTAGGAAGACACTGATCCTGGGGTTTAACTCCGTTTGTGAAGGGAAATTCAGACCAGTGTTCTCATCCATGAAACACACTCTGTTTTAACACAAGAAGCAAGCTCTATTTTCCAGCGTCTCCACTACAGCAAGAACAATGAGAATGCCCTGAAAAAAAAGCACTGTGTTTTCTACTCATGTGGACCATATGTGGTTCAACTCTGCTTATGATACTGATACAAACCACAACTCCTCTTACATAAATGCTCTTTAGTTAATAGTGAGAGTCGTGTTGTGTTCATGAACTGCGAAAAATCATTTGAGCCCAAAATTCAATGGGTTAACCAGTAATGAACTTTTGCTTTTATGAAGACACTGATCCTGGGGTTTAACTCCGTTTCTGAAGCGAAATTCAGACCAGTGTTCTCATCCATGAAATACACTCTGCTTTAACACAACAAGCAAGCTCTTCTTTCCATAGTGTCCAATACAGCAAGAACCAGGAGCATGCCCTGAATAAAAGAACTGGTTTTCCTATCATACTGACCATATGTAGTTCAAATCTGCTTATGAAACTGATACAAACTACAGCTCCTCTTACATAAATGCTCTTTAGTTAATAGTGAGAATCGCCTTGGGTTCGTGAACTGTGGAAAATCATTTGAGCAGAAAATTCACTTGGTTTCCAGAAATGAACTCTTGATTGTAGGAAGAAACAGATCTTGGGTTTAACTCTGTTTCTGAAGGGAAATTCAGACCAGAGTTCTCATCCATGGAACACACTCTGTTTTAATGCAAGAAGCAAGCTCTTCTTTCCAGCGTCTCCAATACAGCAAGAACCATGAGAATGCCCTCAAAAAAGAACTGTGTTTCCTACTCATACGGACCATATATAGTTCAACTCTACTTGTGAAACTGATATTAACCACAGCTCCACTTACATAAATGCTCTTTACTTAATACTGAGAATAGCGTTGGGTTCGTGAACTGTGTAAAATCAGTTTTACCCAAAATTATATTGGTTTACCAGAAATGAACTCTTGCTTGTAGGAAGACACAGATCCTGGGATTTAACTCCGTTTCAGAATGGAAATTCAGAGCAGTGTTCTCATCCATGAAACACATTCTGTTTTAAGGCAAGAAGCAAGCTCTTCTTTCCAGCATCTCTGATACAGCAAGAACCATGAGCATGCCCAGAAAAAAAGAACTGTGTTTCCTACTCATATGGACCATACGTAGTTCAACTCTTCTTATGAAACTGATACAAACCACAGACTCACTTACATAAATGCTCTTTAGTTAATAGAGAGAATCACATTCGGTTAGTGAACTGTGTAAAATCATTTGAGCACTCACTTGTTTTAGAGAAATGAACTTTTGCTTGTAGGAAGACAAATGTCCTGGGGTTTAACTCCGGTTCTCAATGGAAATTCAGAGCAGTGTTCTCATCCATGAAACACATTCTGTTTTAAGGCAAGAAGCAAGCTCTTCTTTCCAGCATCTCTAATACAGCAAGAATCATGAGCATGCCCAGAAAAAAAGAACTGTGTTTCTTACTCATACGGACCATATGTAGTTCAACTCTTCTTATGAAACTGATGCAAACCACAGCTCCTCTTAAATAAATGCTCTTTAGTTAATTGTGAGAATCGCATTGTGTTCATGAACTGTGTAAAATCATTTGAGACCAAAATACTCTTGGTTTACCAGAAATGAACTCTTGCTTGTAGGAAGACAAATATCCTGGGGTATCACCCCGTTTCTGAAGGGAAATTCAGAGCAGTGTTCTCATCCATGAAACACACTCTGTTTTAACGCTAGAAGCAAGCTCTTCTTTCGAGCGTCTCTAATACAGCAAGAATCATGAGCATGCCCAGAAAAAAAGAACAGTGTTTCCTACTCATACGGACCATATTTATTTCAACACTACTTATGAAACTGATAAAACCACAGGTCCACTTATATAAAGGCTCTTTAGTTAATAGTGAGAATCGCGTTTGGTTCATGAACTGTGTAAAATCATTTGAGCCCAAAATTCACTTGGTTTAGCCGAAATGAACTCTTGCATGTATGAACACACTGATCCTGTGGTTTAACTCCGTTTCTGAAGGGAAATTCAGACCAGTGTTCTCATCCATGAAATACACTGTGTTTTAACACAACAAGCAAGCTCTTCTTTCCAGAGTGTCCAATACAGCAAGAACCATGAGCATGCCCTGAAAAAAAGAACTGGTTTTCCTATCATACGGACCATATGTAGTTCAACTCTGCTTATGAAACTGATACAAACTACAGCTCCTCTTACATAAATGCTCTTTAGTTAATAGTGAGAATCGCCTTGGGTTCGTGAACTGCGGAAAATCATTTGAGCAGAAAATTCACTTGGTTTCCAGAAATGAACTCTTGCTTGTAGGAAGAAACAGATCCTGGAGATTAACTCCGTTTCTGAAGGGAAATTCAGACCAGAGTTCTAATCCATGGAACACACTCTGTTTTAATGCAAGAAGCAAGCTCTTCTTTCCAGCATCTCCAATACAGCAAGAACCATGAGCATGCCCAGAAAAAAAGAACTGTGTTTCCTACTCATAGGGACCATACGTAGTTCAACTCTTCTTATAAAACTGATACAAACCACAGCTCCACTTAAATAAATGCTCTTTAGTTAATAGAGAGAATCACGTTGGGTTTGTCAACTGTGTAAAATCATTTGAGCACAAAATTCACTTGGTTTACCTGAAATGAACTATTGCTTTTAGGAAGACACTGATCCTGGGGTTTAACTCCGTTTCTGAAGGGAAATTCAGTCCAGTGTTCTCATCCATGAAATACACTCTGTTTTAACACAACAAGCAAGCTCTTCTTTCCAGCATCTCCAATACAGCAAGAACCATGAGCATGCCCAGAAAAAAAGAACTGTGTTTCCTACTCATAGGGACCATACGTAGTTCAACTCTGCTTATGAAACTGGTAGAAACTACAGCTCCTCTTACATAAATGCTCTTTAGTTAATAGTGAGAATCGCATTGGGTTCGTGACCTGCGGAAAATCATTTGAGCAGAAAATTCACTTGGTTTCCAGAAATGAACTCTTGCTTGAAGGAAGAAACAGATCCTGGGGTTTAACTCTGTTTCTGAAGGGAAATTCAGACCAGAGTTCTCATCCATGGAACACACTCTGCTTTAACGCAAGAAGTAAGCTCTTCTTTCGAGCGTCTCTAATACAGAAAGAAACATGAGCATGCCCAGAAAAAAAGAACTGTATTTCCTACTCATACAGACCATATGTAGTTCAACTTTACTTATGAAACTGATACAAACCACAGCTCCTCTTAAATAAATGCTCTTTAGTTAATTGTGAGAATCGCATTGGGTTCAAGAACTATGTAAAATCATTTGAGCCCAAAATACTCTTGGTTTACCAGAAATGAACTCTTGCTTGTAGGAAGACAAATATCCTGGGGTATCACTCCGTTTCTGAAGGGAAATTCAGAGCAGTGTTCTAATCCATGAAACACACTCTTTTTTAACGCTAGAAGCAAGCTCTTCTTTCGAGCGTCTCTAATACAGCAAGAATCATGAGCATGCCCGAAAAAAACCAAAGGTGTTTCCTACTCATACGGACCATATTTATTTCAACACTACTTATGAAACTGATAAAACCACAGCTCCACTTATATAAATGCTCCTTAGTTAATAGTGAGAATCACATTGGGTTCATGAACTGTGTAAAATCATTTGAGCCCAAAATTCACTTGGTTTAGCAGAAATGAACTCTTGCTTGTATGAACACACTGATCCTGTGGTTGAACTCCGTTTCTGAAGGGAAATTCAGACCAGTGTTCTCATCCATGAAACACACTCTGTTTTAACACAAGAAGCAAGCTCTATTTTCCAGCGTCTCCACTACAGCAAGAACAATGAGAATGCCCTGAAAAAAAAGCACTGTGTTTCCTACTCATTTGGACCATATGTGGTTCAACTCTGCTTATGATACTGATACAAACCACAGCTCCTCTTACATAAATGCTCTTTAGTTAATAGTGAGAGTCGTGTTGTGTTCATGAACTGCGAAAAATCATTTGAGCCCAAAATTCAATGGGTTTACCAGAAATGAACTTTTGCTTTTATGAAGACACTGATCCTGGGGTTTAACTCCGTTTCTGAAGGGAAATTCAGACCAGTGTTCTCATCCATGAAATACACTCTGTTTTAACACAACAAGCAAGCTCTTCTTTTCAGAGTGTGCAATACAGCAAGAACCATGAGCATGCCCTGAAAAAAAGAACTGGTTTTCCTATCATACGGACCATATGTAGGTCTACTCTGCTTATGAAACTGATACAAACTACAGCTCTTCTTACATAAATGCTCTTTAGTTAATAGTGAGAATCGCGTTGGATTCGTGAACTGCGGAAAATCATTTGAGCAGAAAATTCACTTGGTTTCCAGAAATGAACTCTTGCTTGTAGGGAGAAACAGATCCTGGGGATTAACTCTGTTTCTGAAGGGAAATTCAGACCAGAGTTCTCATCCATGGAACACACTCTGTTTTAATGCAAGAAGCAAGCTCTTCTTTCCAGCATCTCCAATACAGCAAGAACCATGAGCATGCCCAGAAAAAAGAACTGTGTTTCCTACTCATAGGGACCATACGTAGTTCAACTCTACTTATGAAACTGATACAAACCTCAGCTCCACTTACATAAATGCTCTTTAGTTAATAGAGAGAATCACGTTGGGTTCGTGAACTGTGTAAAATCATTTGAGCACACAATTCACTTGGTTTAGAAAAATCAACTCTTCCTTGTAGGAAGACAAATATCCTGGGGTTTAACTCCGTTTCTCAAGGGAAATTCTGAGCAGTGTTCTCATCCATGAGACACACTCAGTTTTAACGCTAGAAGCAAGCTCTTCTTTCGAGCGTCTCTAATACAGCAAAAACCATGAGCATGCCCAGAAAAAAAGAACTGTATTTCCTACTCATACAGACCATATGTAGTTCAACTTTACTTATGAAACTGATACAAACCACAGCTCCTCTTACATAAATGCTCTTTAGTTAATTGTTAGTATCGCCTTCGGTTCATGAACTGTGTAAAATTATTTGAACACAAAATACTCTTGGTTTACCAGAAATGAACTCTTCCTTGTAGGAACACACAGATCCTGGGGTTTAACTCCGATTCTGAAGGGAAATTCAGAGCAGTGTTCTCATCTATGAAACACATTCTGTTTTAAGGCAAGAATCAAGCTCTTCTTTCCAGCATCTCTAATACAGCAAGAAGCATGAGCATGCACAGAAAATAAGAACTGTGTTTCCTACTCATACGGACCATATATAGTTCAACTCTACTTATGAAACTGATATTAACCACAGCTCCACTTACATAAATGCTCTTTACTTAATACTGAGAATCGCGTTGGGTTCGTGAACTGTGTAAAATCAGTTTAACCCAAAATTATCTTGGTTTACCAGAAATGAACTGTTGCTTTTAGGAAGACACAGATCCTGGGGTTTAACTCCGTTTCAGAAGGGAAATTCAGACCATTGTTCTCATCCATGAAACACACTCTGTTTTAACACAAGAAGCAAGCTCTTCTTTCCAGATTCTAAAATACAGCAAGAACAAGAGTATGCCCTAAAAAAAATAACTGGTTTTCGTACTCATACGGACCATATATAGTTGTACTCTGATTATGAAACTGATACAAACCACCGCTCCTCTTACATAAATGCTCTTTTGTTAATAGTGAGAATCGCGTTGGGTGCGTGAACTGCGAAAAATCAATTGAGGCCAAAATTCACTGGGTTTACCAGAAATGAACTCTTGCTTGTAAGAAGAAACAGATCCTGGAGTTTACCTCTGTTTCGGAAGGGAAATTCAGACCAGAGTTCTCATCCATGGAACACACTCTGTTTTAATGCAAGAAGCAAGCTCTTCTTCCAGCGTCTCCAATACAGCAAGAACCATGAGAATGCCTTCAAAAAAGAACTTTGTTTCCTACTCATATGGACCATACATAGTTCAACTCTTCTTATGAAATTGATACAAACCCCAGCTCCAATTACATAAATCCTCTTTAGATAATAGTGAGAAACGTGTTGGGTTCGTGAACTATGTAAAATCATTTGAGCCCAAAATTCACTTGGTTTACCAGAAACTAACTCTTTCTTGTAGGAAGACACAGATCATGGGGTTTAACTCCGTTTCTGAAGGGAAATTCAGAGCAGTGTTCTCATCCATGAAACACACTCAGTTTTAACGCTAGAAGCAAGCTCTTCTTTCGAGCGTCTCTAATACAGCAAAAACCATGAGCATGCCCAGAAAAAAAAGAACTGTATTTCCTACTCATACAGACCATATGTAGTTCAACTTTACTTATGAAACTGATACAAACCACAGCTCCTCTTACATAAATGCTCTTTAGTTAATTATGAGAATCGCATTGGGTTCATGAACTGTGTAACATCATTTGAGACCAAAATACTCTTGGTTTACCAGAAATTAACTCTTGCTTGTTGGAAGACACAGATCCTAGGGTTTAACTGCGTTTCTGAAGGGAAATTTAGAGCAGTGTTCTCATCCATGAAACACACTCTGTTTTAATGCTAGAAGCAAGCTCTTCTTTTGAGCGTCTGTAATATAGCAAGAACCATGAGCATGCCCAGAAAAAAAGTACTATTTCCTACTCATACGGACCACATGTAGTTCAACTCTACTCATGAAACTGATATTACCCACAGCTCCACTTACATTAATGCTCTTACTTAATACTGAGAAACCCGTTGGTTCATGTACTGTGTACAATCATTTGAGCCCAAAATTCACTTGGTTTACCAGAAATGAACTCTTGCTTGTAGGAAGACACAGATCCTGGGGTTTAACTCCGTTTCTGAAGGGAAATTCAGAGCAGTGTTCTCATCAATGAAACACACTCTGTTTTAACGCAAGAAGCAAGCTCTTCTTTCCATCATCTCTAATTCAACAAGAACCATGACCTTGCCCAGAAAAAAGGAACTGTGTTTCCTACCCATACGGACCATATGTAGTTCAACTCTTCTTATGAAGCTGATACAAACCACAGCTCCACTTACATGAACGTTCTTTAGTTAATAGAGAGAATCACGTTGGGTTCGTGAACTGTGTAAAATTATGTGAGGACAAAATTCACTTGGTTTACCATAAATGAACTCTTGCTTGTAGGAAGACACCGATCCTGGGGTTTAACTCCGTTTCTGAGGGGAAATTCAGAGCAGTGTTTTCATCCATGAAACACACTCTGTTTTAACGCAAGAAGCAAGCTATTCTTTCGAGCGTTTCTAATACACCAAGAACCATGAGCATGCCCAGAAAAATAGAACTGTATTTCCTACTCATACGGACTATATGTAGTTCAATTTTATTTATGAAACTGATACAAACCACAGCTCCTCTTACATAAATACTCTTTAGTTGACTGTGAGTATCGCATTGGATTTCATGAACTCTGTAAAATCATATGAGCCCAAAATTCTCTTGGTTTACCAGAAATGAACTCTTGCTTGTAGGAAGACACAGATCCTGTGGTTTAACACCATTTCTGAAGGGAAATTCAGAGCTATGTTATCATCCATGAAACACACTCTGTTTTAACGCAAGAAGCAAGCTCTTCTTTCCAGCATCTCTAAAACAGCAAGAACAATGAGCATGCCCAGAAAAAAAGAACTGTGTTTCCTACTCATATGGACCATACATAGTTCAACTCTTCTTATGAAACTGATACAAACCACAGCTCCACTTACATAAATGCTCTTTAGTTAATAGTATGAATCATGTTGGGTTCGTGAACTGTGTAAAATCATTTGAGGACAAAATTCTCTTGGTTTACCAGAAATGATCTCTGGCTTGTAGGAAGACACAGATCCTAGGGTTTAACAGCGTTTCTGAAGGGAAATTCAGAGCTGTGTTCTCATGCATGAAACACACTCTGTTTAAACGCAAGAAGCAAGCTCTTCTTTCGAGCATCTCTAATAGAGCAAGGATCATGAGCATGCCCAGAAAAAAAGAACTGTGTTTCCGACTCATACGGACCATATGTAGTTCAACTCTACATATGAAACTGATACAAACCACAGCTCCACTTATATAAATGCTCTCTAGTTAATTGTGAGAATCACATTGGGTTCATGGACTGTGTAAAATCATTTGAGCCCAAAATTCTCTTGGTTTACCAGAAATGATCTCTTGCTTGTAGGAAGACACAGATCCTAGGGTTGAACTCCGTTTCTGAAGGGAAATTCAGAGCAATGTTCTCATCCATGAAACACACTCTTTTTTAATGCTAGAAGCAAGCTCTTCTTTTGAGCTTCTGTAATATAGCATGAACCATGAGCATGCCCAGAAAAAATGAACTGTGTTTCCTACTCATACGGACCATATGTAGTTCAACTCTACTTATGAAACTGATATTAACCACAGCTCCCCTTACATAAATTCTCTTACATAGTACTGAGAATCCCCTTGGTTTCATGAACTGTGTAAAATCATTTGAGCCCAAAATTCACTTTGTTTACCAGAAATGAACTCTTGCCTGTAGGAAGACACAGATCCTGTGCTTTAACTCCATTTCTGAAGCGCAATTCAGAGCTGTGTTCTCATGCATGAAACACACTCTGTGTAAATGCAAGAAGCAAGATCTTCTTTCGAGCGTCTCTAATACAGCAAGAACCATGAGCATGCCCAGAAAAAAAGAACTGTAATTCCTACTCATACGGACCATATGTAGTTCAACATTTCTTATGAAACTGATACAAACCACAGCTCTTCTTACATAAATACTCTTTAGTTAATTGTGAGTATCGCATTTGGTTCATGAACTCTGTAAAATCATTTGAGCCCAAAATTCTCTTGGTTTACCAGAAATGAACTCTTGCTTGTAGGAAGACACAGATCCTAGGGTTTAACTCCATTTCTGAGGGGAAATTCAGAGCAGTGTTGTCATCCGTGAAACACACTCTGTTTTAACGCATGAAGCAAGCTATTCTTTCGAGCGTCTCTAATACAGCAAGAACCATGAGCATGCCCCCCAAAAAAGAACTGTGTTTCCTACTCATACGGACCATACATAGTTCAACTCTCTTATGAAACTGATACAAACCACAGCTCCACTTACATAAATGCTCTTTAGTTAATAGAGAGAATCACGTTGGGTTCGTGAACTGTGTAAAATCATTTGAGCACACAATTCACTTGGTTTAGAAAAATCAACTCTTCCTTGTAGGAAGACAAATATCCTGGGGTTTAACTCCGTTTCTCAAGGGAAATTCTGAGCAGTGTTCTCATCCATGAGACACACTCAGTTTTAACGCTAGAAGCAAGCTCTTCTTTCGAGCGTCTCTAATACAGCAAAAACCATGAGCATGCCCAGAAAAAAAGAACTGTATTTCCTACTCATACAGACCATATGTAGTTCAACTTTACTTATGAAACTGATACAAACCACAGCTCCTCTTACATAAATGCTCTTTAGTTAATTGTTAGTATCGCCTTCGGTTCATGAACTGTGTAAAATTATTTGAACACAAAATTCTCTTGGTTTACCAGAAATGAACTCTTGCTTGTAGGAACACACAGATCCTGGGGTTTAACTCCGATTCTGAAGGGAAATTCAGAGCAGTGTTCTCATCTTTGAAACACATTCTGTTTTAAGGCAAGAATCAAGCTCTTCTTTCCAGCATCTCTAATACAGCAAGAAGCATGAGCATGCACAGAAAATAAGAACTGTGTTTCCTACTCATACGGACCATATATAGTTCAACTCTACTTATGAAACTGATATTAACCACAGCTCCACTTACATAAATGCTCTTTACTTAATACTGAGAATCGCGTTGGGTTCGTGAACTGTGTAAAATCAGTTTAACCCAAAATTATCTTGGTTTACCAGAAATGAACTGTTGCTTTTAGGAAGACACAGATCCTGGGGTTTAACTCCGTTTCAGAAGGGAAATTCAGACCATTGTTCTCATCCATGAAACACACTCTGTTTTAACACAAGAAGCAAGCTCTTCTTTCCAGATTCTAAAATACAGCAAGAACAAGAGTATGCCCTAAAAAAAATAACTGGTTTTCGTACTCATACGGACCATATATAGTTGTACTCTGATTATGAAACTGATACAAACCACCGCTCCTCTTACATAAATGCTCTTTTGTTAATAGTGAGAATCGCGTTGGGTGCGTGAACTGCGAAAAATCAATTGAGGCCAAAATTCACTGGGTTTACCAGAAATGAACTCTTGCTTGTAAGAAGAAACAGATCCTGGAGTTTACCTCTGTTTCGGAAGAGAAATTCAGACCAGAGTTCTCATCCATGGAACACACTCTGTATTAATGCAAGAAGCAAGCTCTTCTTCCAGCGTCTCCAATACAGCAAGAACCATGAGAATGCCTTCAAAAAAGAACTTTGTTTCCTACTCATATGGACCATACATAGTTCAACTCTTCTTATGAAATTGATACAAACCCCAGCTCCAATTACATAAATCCTCTTTAGATAATAGTGAGAAACGTGTTGGGTTCGTGAACTATGTAAAATCATTTGAGCCCAAAATTCACTTGGTTTACCAGAAACTAACTCTTTCTTGTAGGAAGACACAGATCATGGGGTTTAACTCCGTTTCTGAAGGGAAATTCAGAGCAGTGTTCTCATCCATGAAACACACTCAGTTTTAACGCTAGAAGCAAGCTCTTCTTTCGAGCGTCTCTAATACAGCAAAAACCATGAGCATGCCCAGAAAAAAAAGAACTGTATTTCCTACTCATACAGACCATATGTAGTTCAACTTTACTTATGAAACTGATACAAACCACAGCTCCTCTTACATAAATGCTCTTTAGTTAATTATGAGAATCGCATTGGGTTCATGAACTGTGTAACATCATTTGAGACCAAAATACTCTTGGTTTACCAGAAATTAACTCTTGCTTGTTGGAAGACACAGATCCTAGGGTTTAACTGCGTTTCTGAAGGGAAATTTAGAGCAGTGTTCTCATCCATGAAACACACTCTGTTTTAATGCTAGAAGCAAGCTCTTCTTTTGAGCGTCTGTAATATAGCAAGAACCATGAGCATGCCCAGAAAAAAAGTACTATTTCCTACTCATACGGACCACATGTAGTTCAACTCTACTCATGAAACTGATATTACCCACAGCTCCACTTACATTAATGCTCTTACTTAATACTGAGAAACCCGTTGGTTCATGTACTGTGTACAATCATTTGAGCCCAAAATTCACTTGGTTTACCAGAAATGAACTCTTGCTTGTAGGATGACACAGATCCTGGGGTTTAACTCCGTTTCTGAAGGGAAATTCAGAGCAGTGTTCTCATCAATGAAACACACTCTGTTTTAACGCAAGAAGCAAGCTCTTCTTTCCATCATCTCTAATTCAACAAGAACCATGACCTTGCCCAGAAAAAAGGAACTGTGTTTCCTACCCATACGGACCATATGTAGTTCAACTCTTCTTATGAAGCTGATACAAACCACAGCTCCACTTACATGAACGTTCTTTAGTTAATAGAGAGAATCACGTTGGGTTCGTGAACTGTGTAAAATCATTTGAGGACAAAATTCTCTTGGTTTACCAGAAATGATCTCTGGCTTGTAGGAAGACACAGATCCTAGGGTTTAACAGCGTTTCTGAAGGGAAATTCAGAGCTGTGTTCTCATGCATGAAACACACTCTGTTTAAACGCAACAAGCAAGCTCTTCTTTCGAGCATCTCTATTAGAGCAAGGATCATGAGCATGCCCAGAAAAAAAGAACTGTGTTTCCGACTCATACGGACCATATGTAGTTCAACTCTACATATGAAACTGATACAAACCACAGCTCCACTTATATAAATGCTCTCTAGTTAATTGTGAGAATCACATTGGGTTCATGGACTGTGTAAAATCATTTGAGCCCAAAATTCTCTTGGTTTACCAGAAATGATCTCTTGCTTGTAGGAAGACACAGATCCTAGGGTTGAACTCCGTTTCTGAAGGGAAATTCAGAGCAGTGTTCTCATCCATGAAACACACTCTTTTTTAATGCTAGAAGCAAGCTCTTCTTTTGAGCTTCTGTAATATAGCATGAACCATGAGCATGCCCAGAAAAAATGAACTGTGTTTCCTACTCATACGGACCATATGTAGTTCAACTCTACTTATGAAACTGATATTAACCACAGCTCCCCTTACATAAATTCTCTTACATAGTACTGAGAATCCCCTTGGTTTCATGAACTGTGTAAAATCATTTGAGCCCAAAATTCACTTTGTTTACCAGAAATGAACTCTTGCCTGTAGGAAGACACAGATCCTGTGCTTTAACTCCATTTCTGAAGCGCAATTCAGAGCTGTGTTCTCATGCATGAAACACACTCTGTGTAAATGCAAGAAGCAAGATCTTCTTTCGAGCGTCTCTAATACAGCAAGAACCATGAGCATGCCCAGAAAAAAAGAACTGTAATTCCTACTCATACGGACCATATGTAGTTCAACATTTCTTATGAAACTGATACAAACCACAGCTCTTCTTACATAAATACTCTTTAGTTAATTGTGAGTATCGCATTTGGTTCATGAACTCTGTAAAATCATTTGAGCCCAACATTCTCTTGGTTTACCAGAAATGATCTCTGGCTTGTAGGAAGACACAGATCCTAGGGTTTAACAGCGTTTCTGAAGGGAAATTCAGAGCTGTGTTCTCATCCATGAAACACACTCTGTTTTAACGCAAGAAGCAAGCTATTCTTTCGAGCGTCTCTAATACAGCAAGAACCATGAGCATGCCCCCCAAAAAAGAACTGTGTTTCCTACTCATACGGACCATACATAGTTCAACTCTCTTATGAAACTGATACAAACCACAGCTCCACTTACATAAATTCTCTTTAGTTAATAGTGAGAATCGCGTTGGGTTAGTGAACTGTGTAAAATCAAAGGAGCCCAAAATTCTCTTAGTTTACCAGAAATGAACTCTTGCTTGTAGGAAGACACAGATCCTAGGGTTTAACTGCGTTTCTGAAAGGGAAATTCAGAGCAGTATTCTCATCCATGAAACACACTATGTTTTAATGCTAGAAGCAAGCTCTTCTTTCAAGCATCTCTAATACAGCAAGAACAATGAGCATGCCCAGAAAAAAAGAACTGTATTTCCTACTCATACGGACCATATGTTGTTCAACTTTACTTATGAAACTGATACAAACCACAGGGCATCTTACATAAATGCTCTGTAGTTAACTGTGAGAATCACATTGGGTTCATGAACTGTGTAAAATCATTTGAGCCCAAAATTCTCTTGGTTTACCAGAAATGATCTCTGGCTTGTAGGAAGACACAGATCCTAGGGTTTAACAGCGTTTCTGAAGGGAAATTCAGAGCTGTGTTCTCATCCATGAAACACACTCTGTTTTAACGCAAGAAGCAAGCTATTCTTTCCAGTATCTCTAATACAGCAAGAACCATGAGCATGCCCAGAAAAAAAGAACTGTGTTTCCTACTAGTATGGACCATACGTAGTTCAACTCTTCTTATGAAACTGATACAAACCACAGCTCCACTTACACAAATGCTCTTTAGTTAATAGAGAGAATCGCGTTGGGTTCGTGAACTGTGTAAAATCATTTGAGGACAAAATTCACTTGGTTTACCAGAAATGAACTCTTGCTTGTAGGAAGACACAGATCCTGGGGTTTAACTCCGTTTCTGAGGGGAAATTCAGAGCAGTGTTCTCATCCATGAAACACACTCTGTTTTATTGCAAGAAGCAAGCTGTTCTTTCGAGCGTCTCTAATACAGCAAGAACCATGAGCATGCCCAGAAAAAAAGAACTGTGTTTCCTACTCATATGGACCATATGGAGTTCAACTTATGAAACTTATGCAAACCACAGCTCCTCTTACATAAATGCTCTTTAGTTAATTGTGAGTATTGCATTTGATTTCATGAACTGTGTAAAATCATATGAGCCCAATATTCTCTTGGTTTAACGGAAATGAACTCTTGCTTGTAGGAAGACACAGATCCTGTGGTTTAACTCCATTCCTGAAGGGAAATTCAGACCAGTGTTCTTATCCATGAAACACACTCTGCTTTAACGCAAGAAGCAAGCT
This sequence comes from Onychomys leucogaster, assembly GCA_949786385.1. NCBI lineage: Eukaryota > Metazoa > Chordata > Mammalia > Rodentia > Cricetidae > Onychomys > Onychomys leucogaster. The sequence goes on from CATKUP010000275.1 coordinate 392,051, forward strand.
CTTCTTACGAGCGTCTCTAATACAGCAGGAAACATGAGCATGACCAGAAAAAAAGAAATGTATTTCCTACTCATACAGACCATATGTAGTTCAACTTTACTTATGACACTGATACAAACCACAGGGCCTCTTACATAAATGCTCTTTAGTTAATTGTGAGAATCACATTGGGTTCATGGACTGTGTAAAATCATTTGAGCCCCAAATTCTCTTGGTTTACCAGAAATGATCTCTTGCTTGTAGGAAGACACAGATCCTAGGGTTGAACTCCGTTTCTGAAGGGAAATTCAGAGGATTGTTCTCATCCATGAAACACACTCTGTTTTAATGCTAGAAGCAAGCTCTTCTTTTGAGCGTCTGTAATATATCATGAACCATGAGCATGCCCAGAAAAAAATGAACTGTGTTTCCTACTCATACGGACCATATGTAGTTCAACTCTACTTATGAAACTGATATTAACCACAGCTCCCCTTACATAAATGCTCTTACATAGTACTGAGAATCCCGTTGGTTTCATGAACTGTGTAAAATCATTAGAGCCCAAAATTCACTTTTTTTTACCAGAAATGAACTCTTGCCTGTAGGAAGACACAAATCCTGTGCTTTAACTCCATTTCTGAAGGGAAATTCAGACCAGTGTTCTCATCCATGAAACACACTCTGCTTTAACGCAAGAAGCAAGCTCTTCTTTCGAGCGACTCTAATACAGCAAGAAACATGAGCAAGCCCAGAAAAAAAGAACTGTATTTCCTACCCATACGGACCATATATAGTTCAACTTTACATATGAACCTGATACAAACCACAACTACTCTTACATAAATGCTCTTTTGTTAATTGTGAGAATCACGTTGGGTTCATGAATTGTGTAAAATCATTTGAGCCCAAAATTCACTTTGTTTACCAGAAATGAACTCTTGCTTGTAGGAAGACACAGATCCTGTGCTTTAACTAAATTTCTGAAGGGAAATTCAGAGCTGTATACTCATGCATGAAACACACTCTGTTTTAACGCAAGAAGGAAGCTCTTCTTTCGAGCGTCTCTAATACAGCAAGAACCATGGGCATGCCCAGAAAAAAAGAACTGGGTTTCCTACTCATACGGACCATACATAGTTCAACTCTTCTTATGAAACTGATACAAACCAAAGCTCCACTTACATAAATGCTCTTTGGTTAATAAAGAGAATCACGTTGGGTTCGTGAACTGCGAAAAATCATTTGAGTCAAAATTCACTGGGTTTACCAGAAATGAACTCTTGCTTGTAGGAAGACACAGATCCTGGCGTTTAACTCCGTTTCTGCAGGGAAATTCAGACCAGAGTTCTCATGCGTGAAACACACTCTGTTTTAACGAAGAAGCAAGCTCTTCTTTCAAGAGTCTAAAATACAGCAAGAACCATGAGCATGCCCTGAAAAAAAGAACTGTGTTTCCTACTCATACTGACCATATGTATTTCAACTCTGCTTATGAAACTGATACACACCAAAGCTCCTGTTACATAAATGCTCTGTAATTAATAGAGAGAATCGGTTTGGGTTGGTGAACTGCGAAAATCATTTGAGCCCAAAATTCACTGGGTTTAACAGAACTGAACTCTTGCTTGTAGGAAGACACAGATCATGGGGTTTAACGCCGTTTCTGAAGCCAAATGCAGAGCAGAATTCTCATCCTTGAAAAACACTCTGTTTTAAGGCATGAATCATCCTCTTCTTTCCAGGGTCTCCAATATTTAAGAACCATGAGCCTGCCAAGAAAAAAAGAACTGTGTTTCCTACTCATACGGACCATATGTAGTCCACTCTGCTTATGAAACTGATACAGAGCACAGCTCCTCTTCCATAAATGCTCTTTAGTTAATAGTGATAATCTCGTTGTGTTCTAGAACTGGGCAAAATCATTTGAGACCAAAATTCTCTTGATTTACCAGAATTGAACTCTTGCTTTTAGGAAGACACAGATCATGGAGTTAAAATCTGTTTCTGAAGGGAAATTCAGACCAGAGTTCTCATCCCTGAAACACACTCTATTTTAAGGCAAGAATCATCCTCTTCTTTCCAGCGTCTCCAATACAGTAAGAACCATGAGCATGCACAGAAAAAAAGAACTGTGTTTCCTACTCATACAGACCATATTTAGTACAACTCCGTTTATGAAACTGATACAAACCACAGCTCCTCTTACATAAATCCGCTTTAGTTAATAATGAGAATAGAGTAGGGTTCGTGAACTGTGAAAAATCATTTGAGTTCAAAATTCACTAGGTTTATCAGAAATGAACTCTTGATTGTAGGAAGACACAGATCCTGGGGTTTCACTCCGTTTCTGAAGGGAAATTCAGACCAGAGTTCTCCTGCCTGAAACACACTCTGTTTTAACGCAAGAAGCAAGCACTTCTTTACAGGGTCTAAAATACAGTAAGAACAATGAGCATGCCATGAAATAAAGTACTCTGTTTCCTACACATACGGACCATATGTAGTTCAACTCTGCTCATGAAACTGATACAAACCACAGCTCCTCTTACATAAATGCTCTTTAGTTAATAGTGAGAAACATGTTGGGTTCATGATCTGCGAAAAATCATTTGAATTGAAAATTCACTGGGTTAACCAGAAATGAACACTTGCTTGTAGGAAAACACTGATCCTGGGGTTTAACTCCGTTTCTGTAGGGAAATTCAGACCAGAGTTCTCATCCCTGAAAAACACTCTATTTTAAGTCAAGAATCATCCTCTTCTTTCCAGCGTCTCCAATACAGTAAGAACCATGAGGATGCCAAGAAAAAAAGAACTGTGTTTTCTCTCATATGGACCATATGTAGTTCAACTCAGCATATAAAACTGATACAAACCACAGTTCCTATAACATAAATGCTCTTTAGTTAATAGTGAGAATCGCGTTGGGTTCGTGAACAGAGAAAAATCACTTGAGCCCAAAATTCACTGGGTTAACCAGAAATGAACTCTTGCTTGTAGGTAGACACAAATCCTGGGGTTTAAGTCCGTTTCTGCATGGAAATTCAGACCAGAGTTCTCATCCCTGAAACACACTCTGTTTTAACGAAGAAGCAAGCTCTTCTTTCCTGAGTATAAAATATAGCAAGAATCATGAGCATGCACTGAAAAAAAGAACTGTGTTTCCTACTCATATGCACCATATGTAGTTCAACTCTGCTTATGAAACTGATACAAACCAAATCTCCTCTTACATAAATGCTCTTTAGTTAATAGTGAGAATCATTTTGGTTGGTGAACTGCAAAAATCATTTGAACCCAAAATTCACTGGGTTTACCTGAAATGTACTATTGCTTCAGGAAGACACAGATCCTGGGGATTAACTCCATTTCTGAAGGCAAATTCAGACCAGAATTCTCAACCCTGAAACACACTCTATTTTAAGTCAAGAATCATCCTCTTCTTTCCAGCGTCTCCAATACAGTAAGAACCATGAGCATGCCGAGAAAAAAAGAACTGTGTTTCCTACTCATACGGACCATATGTAGTTCAATCTGCTTATGAAATGATACAGACCACAGCTCCTCTTACATAAATGCTCTTTAGTTAATAGTGATAATCGTGTTGGGTTTTAGAACTGTGTATAATCATTTGAGCAGAAAATTCAATTAGTTTACCAGAAAGAAACTCTTGCTGTTAGGAAGACACAGATCATGGGGTTTAACTCCGTTTGTGAAGGGAAATTCAGACCAGAGTTCTCATCCATGAAACACACCCTGTTTTAATGCAAGAAGCAAGCTCTTCTTCCAGTGTCTCCAATACAGCAAGAACCATGAGCATGCCCTGAAAAAAATAATTGTGTTTCCTACTCATATGGACCATATGTAGTTCTACTCTGCTTATGAAAATGATACAAACCACAGCTCCACTTACATAAATGCTCTTTAGTTAATAGTGAGAGTCATGTTGGGTTGATTAACTGCGAAAAATCATTTGAGCCCAAAATTCACTGGGTTTACCATAAATGAACTCTTTCTTGTAGGAAGACACAGATCCTGGAGTTTAACTCCATGTCTGAAGGGAAATTCAGACCACAGTTCTAATCCCTGAAAAACACTCTGTTTTAAGGCATGAATCATCCTCTTCTTTCCAGGGTTTCCAATACATTAAGAACCATGAGCATGCTCAGAAAAAAAGAAATGTGTTTCCTACTCATACAGACCATATGTAGTCCAACTCTGCTTATGAAACTGATACAAACCAAGGTTCCTCTTACATAAATCTACTTTAGTTAATAGTGAGAATAACGTAGGGTTAGTGAACTGCAAAAAAACATTTGAGTTCACAATTCACTGGGTTTACCAGAAATGAACTCTTACTTGTAGGAAGACACAGATCCTGGGGTTTAACTCCGTTTCTGAAGGGAAATTCAGACCAGAGTTCTCATCCCTGAAACACACTCTGTTTTAATGAAGAAGCAAGCTCTTCTTTCCAGAGTCTAAAATACAGCAAGAACCATGAGCATGCCCTGAAAAAAAGTACTGTTTTTCCTACTCATACGGACCATATGTAGTTCAACTCTGCTTATGAACCTGATACAAATCACAGCTCCTCTTAAAAAAATGCTCTTTATTTAATAGTGAGAATCATGTTGGGTTGGTGAACTGCGAAAAATAATTTGAGCCCAAAATTCACTGGGTTTACCAGAACTGAACTCTTGCTTGTAGGAAAACACAGATCCTGGGGTTTAACTCCGTTTCTGAAGGGAAATTCAGACCAGAGTTCTCAGCAATGAAACACACTCTGTTTTAACGAAGAAGCACGCTCTTCATTCCAGCGTATCCAATACTTCAAGAACCATGAGCATGCCCAGAAAAAAAGAACTTTGTTTCCTGCTCAATCGGACCATATGTAGTTCAACTCTTCTTAAAAAATTGAAACAAACAACAATTCCACTTACATAAATGCTCTTTAGTTAATAGTGAAAATAGCGTTGGGTTCCTGAACTGCGAAAAATCATTTGAGCCCAAAATTCTCTGTGTTTATCAGGAATGAACTCTTGCTTGTAGGAAGACACTGATCCTGGGGTTTAACTCCGTGTCTGAAGGGAAATTCAGACCAGAGTTCTCATCCCTGAAAAACACTCTGTTTTAAGGCAAGAATCATTCTGTTCTTTCCAGCATCTCTAATATTGTAAGAAACATGAGCATGCACAGAAAAAAAGAAGTGTGTTTCCTACTCATACAGACCATATGTAGTACAACTCTGCTTATGAAACTGATACAAACCACAGCTCCTCTTACATAAATCCTCTTTAGTTAATAGTGAGAAGAGAGTAGTTTGGTGAACTGCGAAAAATCATTTGAGCCCAAAATTCACTGTGTTTACCAGAAATGAACTCTTTCTTGTGGGAAGACACTGATCCTGGGGCTTAACTCCGTTTCTGCACGGAAATTCCGGCTAGAGTTCTCATCCCTGAAACACACTCTGTTTTAACGCAAGAAGCAAGCACTTCTTTACAGGGTATAAAATACAGTAAGAAACATGAGCATGCCCTGAAAAAAAGAACTGTGTTTCCTACTCATAGGAACCAAAAGTAGTTCAACTCTGCTTATGAAACTGATACAAAGCACAGCTCCTCTTACATAAATGCTCTTTAGAAAATAGTGAGAAACATGTTGGGATCGTGAACTGCGAAAAATCATTTGAGCCGAAAATTCACAGGGTTAACCAGAAATGAACTCTTGCTTGTAGGAAGACTCTGATCCTGGGGTTTAACTCTGCGTCTGAAGGCAAATTCAGACCACAGTTCTAATCCCTGATAAACACTCTATTTTAAGGCAAGAATCATCCTCTTCTTTCCAGCGTCTCCAATACAGTAAGAACCATGAGCATGCCAAGAAAAAAAGAACTGTGTTTCCTCTCATACGGACCATATGTAGTTCAACTCAGCATATAAAACTGATACAAACCACAGCTCCTATTACATAAATGCTCTTTAGTTAATAGTGAGAATCGTGTTGGGTTCGTGAACAGAGAAAAATCACTTGAGCCCAAAATTCACTGGGTTATCCAGAAATGAACTCTTGCTTGTAGGAAGACACAGATCCTGGGGTTTAAGTCCGTTTCTGCACGGAAATTCAGACCAGAGTTCTCATCCCTGAAACACACTCTGTTTTAACGAAGAAGCAAGCTCTTCTTTCCAGAGTCTAAAATATAGCAAGAACCATGAGCATGCACTGAAAAAAAGAACTGTGTTTCCTACTCATACGGACCATATGTAGTTCAACTCTGCTTATGAAACTGATACAAACCAAATCTCCTCTTACATAAATGCTCTTTAGTTAATAGTGAGAATCCTTTTGGGTTGGTGAACTGTGAAATTCATTAACCCCAAATTCACTGGGTTTACCTGAAATGAACTCTTGCCTGTAGGAAGACACAGATCCTGGGGATTAACTCCATTTCTGAATGCAAATTCAGACCATAATTCTAAACCCTGAAAAACACTCTATTTTAAGGCAAGAATCATCCTCTTCTTTCCATCGTCTCCTTACAGTAAGAACCATGAGCATGCCAAGAAAAAAAGAACTGTGTTTCCTACTCATACGGACCATATGTAGTTCAACTCTGCTTATGAAATGATACAGACCACAGCTCCTCTTACATAAATGCTCTTTAGTTAATAGTGAGAATCATGTTGGGTTGGTGAACTACGAGAAATCATTTGAGCCCAAAATTCACTGGGTTTACCAGAAATGAACTCTTTCTTGTAGGAAGACACAGATCCTGGAGTTTAACTCCGTGTCTGAAGGGAAATTCAGACCAAAAGTCTCATCCCTGAAAAACACTCTGTTTTAAGGCAAGAATCAACCTCTTCTTTCCAGCATCTCCAATGTCGTAGGAAACATGAGCAAGCACAGAAAACAAGAACTGTGTTTCCTACTCAGACAGACCATATTTAGTACAACTCCGTTTATGAAACTGATACAAACCACAGCTCCTCTTACATAAATCCTCTTTAGTTAATAATGAGAATAGAGTAGGGTTCGTGAACTGCGAAAAATCATTTGAGTTCAAAATTCACTGGGTTTACCAGAAATGAACTCTTGCTTGTAGGAAGACACAGATCCTGGGGTTTAACTCCGTTTCTGAAGGGAAATTCAGACCAGAGTTCTCATCCCTGCAACACACTCTGTTTTAACGAAGAAGCAAGCTCTTCTTTCCATGGTCTAAAATACAGCAAGACCCATGAGCATGCCCTGAAAAAAAGTACTGTGTTTCCTACTCATACGGACCATATGCAGTTCAACTCTGCTTATGAAACTGAAACAAACCACAGCTCCTCCTACATAAATGCTCTTTATTTAATAGTGAGAATCATGTTGGGTTGGTGAACTGCGAACAATCATTTGAGCCAAAAATTCACTGGGTTTACAAGAAATGAACTCTTTCTTGTAGGAAGACACTGATCCTGGGGCTTAAAAACGTTTCTGCATTGAAATTCAGACCAGAGTTCTCATCCCTGAAACACAATCTGTTTTAACGAAGAAGCAAGCTCTTCTTTCCAGAGTCTAAAATACAGCAAGAACCATGAGCATGCCCTGAAAAAAAGAAGTGTGTTTCCTACTCATACGGACCATATGTAGTTCAACATTGCGTATGAAACTTATACAAACCAAAGCTCCTCTTACATAAATGCCCTTTAATTAATAGAGAGAATCGGTTTGGGTTGGTGAACTGCGATAAACATTTGAGCCCAAAATTCACTGGGTTTAACAGAACTGAACTGTTGCTTTTAGGAAGACACAGATACGGGGTTTAACTCCGTTTCTGAAGGCAAATTCCGACCAGAATTCTCATCCCTGACAAACACTCTGTTTTAACGCAAGAAGCAAGCACTTCTTTACAGGGTATAAAATACAGTAAGAAACATGAGCATGCCCTGAAAAAAAGAACTGTGTTTCCTACTCATAGGAACCACAAGTAGTTCAACTCTGCTTATGAAACTGATGCAAAGCACAGCTCCTCTTACATAAATGCTCTTTAGTTAATAGTGAGAAACATGTTGGGTTCGTGAACTGCGAAAAATCATTTGAGCCAAAAATTCACTGGGTTAACCAGAAATGAACTCTTGCTTGTAGGAAGACACTCATCCTGGCGTTTAACTCCGCGTCTGAAGGCAAATTCAGACCACAGTTCTAATCCCTGAAAAACACTCTGTTTTAAGGCATGAATCATCCTCTTCTTTCCAGGGTCTCCAATACATTAAGAACCATGAGAATGCCAAGAAAAAAAGAACTGTGTTTCCTACTCATACGGACCATATGTAGTTAAACTCTGCTTATGAAATGATACAGACCACAGCTCCTCTTACATAAATGCTCTTTAGTTAATAGTGATAATCGCATTGGGTTCTAGAACTGTGTACAGTCATTTGAGCTGAAAATTCACTTAGTTTACCAGAAATGAACTCTTGCTGGTAGGAAGACACAGATCATTGGGTTTAACTCCGTTTGTGAAGGGAAATTCAGACCAGAGTTCTCATCCATGAAACACAACCTGTTTTAATGCAAGAAGCAAGCTCTTCTTTCCAGCGTCTCCAATACAGCAAGAACCATGAGCATGCCGTGAAAAAAATAACTGTGTTTCCTACTCATATGGACCATATGTAGTTCAACTCTGCTTATGAAAATGATACATACCACAGCTCCTCTTACATAAATGCTCTTTAGTTAATAGTGAGAATCATGTTGGGTTGGTGAACTACGAGAAATCATTTGAGCCCAAAATTCACTGGGTTTACCAGAAATGAACTCTTTCTTGTAGGAAGACACAGATCCTGGAGTTTAACTCCGTGTCTGAAGGGAAATTCAGACCAAAATTCTCATCCCTGAAAAACACTCTGTTTTAAGGCAAGAATCAACCTCTTCTTTCCAGCATCTCCAATATCGTAGGAAACATGAGCATGCACAGAAAACAAGAATTGTGTTTCCTACTCATACAGACCATATTTAGTACAACTCCGTTTATGAAACTGATACAAACCACAGCTCCTCTTACATAAATCCTCTTTAGTTAATAATGAGAATAGAGTAGGGTTCGTGAACTGCGAAAAATCATTTGAGCCCAAAATTCCCTGGGTTTACCAGAAATGAACTCTTTCTTGTAGGAAGACACTGATCCTGGGGCTTAAAAACGTTTCTGCATTGAAATTCAGACCAGATTTCTCATCCCTGAAACACACTCTGTTTTAACGAAGAAGCAAGCTCTTCTTTCCAGAGTCTAAAATACAGCAAGAACCATGAGCATGCCCTGAAAAAAAGAACTGTGTTTCCTACCCATACGGACCATATGTAGTTCAACATTGCTTATGAAACTTATACAAACCAATGCTCCTCTTACATAAGTGCCCTTTACTTAATAGAGAGAATCGGTTTGGGTTGGTGAACTGCGATAAACATTTGAGCCAAAAATTCACTGGGTTTAACAGAACTGAACTGTTGCTTTTAGGAAGACACAGAAACGGGGTTTAACTCCGTTTCTGAAGGCAAATTCAGACCAGAATTCTCATCCCTGACAAACACTCTGTTTTAAGGCATGAATCATCCTCTACTTTCCAGGGTCTCCAATACATAAAGAACCATGAGAATGCCAAGAAAAAAAGAAATGTGTTTCCTACTCATACGGACCATATGTAGTCCAACTCAGCTCATGAAACTGATACAGAGCACAGCTCCACTTACATAAATGCTCTTTAGTTAATAGTGATAATCGCGTTCGGATCTAGAACTGGGCAAAATCATTTGAGACCAAAATTCACTGGGTTAACCAGAAATGAACTCTTGCTTGTAGGAAGACACAGATCCTGGGGTTTAAGTCCGTTTCTGCACGGAAATTCAGACCAGAGTTCTCAACGCTGAAACACACTCTGTTTTAACGAAAAAGCAAGCTCTTCTTTCCAGAGTCTAAAATATAGCAAGAACCCTGAGCATGCCCAGAAAAAAAGAACTGTGTTTGCTACTCATACGGAGCATATGTAGTTCAACTAAGCTTATTAAATGATACAGACCACAGCTCCTCTTACATAAATCCTCTTTATTTAATAGTGAGAATCATGTTGGGTTGGTGAACTGCGAAAAATCATTTGAGCCCATAATTCACTGGGTTTACCAGAAATGAACTCTTGCTTGTACGAAGACACTGATCCTGGGGTTTAACTCCATTTCTGTAGGGAAATTCAAACCAGAGTTCTCATCCCTGAAAAACACTGTGTTTTAAGGCATGAATCATCCTCTTTTTCCAGCGACTCCAAAATAGTAAGAAACAAGAGCATGCCCAGAAAAAAGAACTGTTTTTCCTACTCATACGGACCATATGAAGTTCAACTCTGCTTATGAAACTGATAGAAACAACAGCTCTTCTTACATAAATGCTCTTTAGTTAATACTGAGAATCGGCTTGGGTTGGTGAACTGTGAAAAATCATTTGAGCCCAAAATTCACTTGGTTTACCAGAAATGAACACTTGCTTGTAGGAAGACACTGATCCTGGGGTTTAACTCCGTTTCTGAAGGCCAATTCAGACCAGAGTTCTCATCCCTGATAAATCCTCTGTTTTAAGGCAAGAATCATCCTCTTCTTTCCAGCATCTCCAATATCGTAGGAAACATGAGCATGAACAGAAAACAAGAACTGTGTTTCCTACTCATACAGATCATATGTAGTACAACTCTGTTTATGAAACTGATACAAACCACAGCTCCTCTTACATAAATCCTCTTTAGTTAATAATGAGAATAGAGTAGGGTTAGTGAACTGCAAAAAAACATTTGAGTTCACAATTCACTGGGTTTACCAGAAATGAACTCTTGCTTGAAGGAAGACACAGATCCTGGGGTTTAACTCCGTTTCTGAAGGGAAATTCAGACCAGAGTTCTCATCCCTGAAACACACTCTGTTTTAATGAAGAAGCAAGCTCTTCTTTCCAGAGTCTAAAATACAGCAAGAACCATGAGCATGCCCTGAAAAAAAGTACTGTTTTTCCTACTCATACGGACCATATGTAGTTCAACTCTGCTTATGAAACTGATACAAATAACAGCTCCTCTTAAATAAATGCTCTTTATTTAATAGTGAGAATCATGTTGGGTTGGTGAACTGCGAAAAATCATTTGAGCCCAAAATTCACTGGGTTTACCAGAAATGAACTCTTTCTTGGAGGAAGACACTGATCCTGGGGCTTAACTCCGTTTCTGTAGGGAAATTCAGACCAGAGTTCTCATCCCTGAAAAACACTGTGGTTTATGGCAAGAATCATACTCTTCATTCCTGCGACTCCAATATAGTAAGAAACAAGAGCATGCCCAGAAAAAAAGATCTGTGTTTTCTACTCATACAGACCTTATGTAGTTCAACTCTGCTTATGAAAATGATACAAACCACAGCTCCTATTACATAAATCCTCTTTAGTTAATAGTGAGAATTACGTAAGGTTCATGAACTGTGAAAAATCATTTGAGCCCAAAATTCACTGGGTTTACAAGAACTGAACTCTTGCTTGTAGGAAAACACAGATACTGGGGTTTAACTCCGTTTCTGAAGGGAAATTCAGACCAGAGTTCTCATCAATGAAACACACTCTGTTTTAACGAAGAAGCACGCTCATCATTCCAGTGTATCCAATACATCAAGAACCATGAGCATGCCCAGAAAAAAAGAACTGTGTTTCCTACTCAATAGGACCATATGTAGTTCAACTCTTCTTATAAAACTGAAACAAACCACAATTGCACTTACATAAATGCTCTTTATTTAATAGTGAAAATAGCGTTGGGTTCCTGAACTGCGAAAAATCATTTGAGCCCAAAATTCACTGTGTTTATCAGAAATGAACTCTTGCTTGTAGGAAGACACTGATCCTGGGGTTTAACTCCGTTTCTGCACGGAAATTCAGACCAGAGTTCTCATCCCTGAAAAACACTCTGTTTTAAGGCAAGAATCATCCTGTTCTTTCCAGCATCTCTAATATCGTAAGAAACATGAGCATGCACAGAAAAAAAGAAGTGTGTTTCCTACTCATACAGACCATATGTATGTAGTACAACTCTGCTTATGAAACTGATACAAACCACAGCTACTCTTACATAAATCCTCTTTAGTTAATAGTGAGAAGAGAGTAGTTTGGTGAACTGCGAAAAACCATTTGAGACCAAAATTCACTGTGTTTACCAGAAATGAACTCTTTCTTGTGAGAAGACACTGATCCTGGGGCTTAACTCCGTTTCTGCAGGGAAATTCCGACCAGAGTTCTCATCCCTGAAACACACTCTGTTTTAACGCAAGAAGCAAGCACTTCTTTACAGGGTATAAAATACAGTAAGAAACATGAGCATGCTCAGAAAAAAAGAACTGTGTTTCCTACTCATACAGACCATATGTAGTTCAACTCTGCTTATGAAACTGATACAAACCCCAGCTTCTCTTCCATAAATCCACTTTAGTTAATAGTGAGAATAACGTAGGGTTCGTAAACAGTGAAAAATCTTTTGAGCCCAACGTTCACTGTGTTTACCAGAAATGAACTCTTGCTTTTAGGAAGAAACAGATCCTGGGGTTTAACTCCGTTTCTGAAGGGAAATTCAGACCAGAGTTCTCATCCGTGAAAAACACTCTGTTTTAAGGCATGAATCATCCTCTTCTTCCCAGCGTCCCCAATATCGTAAGAAACATGAGCATGCACAGAAAAAAAGAACTTTGTTTTGTACTCATACAGACCATATGTAGTACAACTCTGCTTATGAAACTGATACAAGCCACAGCTCCTCTTACATAAATCTTCTTTAGTTAATAGTGAAAATAGAGTAGGGTTCGTGAACTGTGAAAAATCATTTGAGTTCAAAATTCACTGGGTTTACCAAAAATGAACTCTTGCTGGTAGGAAGACACAGATCATGGGGTTTAACTCCGTTTGTGAAGGGAAATTCAGACCACGAGTTCTCATCCATGAAACACACCCTGTTTTAATGCAAGAAGCAAGGTCTTCTTTCCAGTGTCTCCAATACAGCAAGAACCATGAGCATGCCCTGAAAAAAAGAACTGTGTTTCCTACTCATATGGACCATATGTAGTTCAACTCTGCTTATGAAACTGATACAAACCACAGCTCCTCTTACATAAATCGTCTTTAGTTAATAGTGAGAATCGGCTTGGTTTGGTGAACTGTGAAAAATCATTTGAGCTCAAAATTCACTTGGTTTACCAGAAATGAACTCTTGCTTGTACGAAGACACTGATCCTGGGGTTCAACTCCGTTTCTGAAGGCAAATTCAGACCAGAGTTCTCATCCCTGATAAACACTCTGTTTTAAGGCAAGAATCATCCTCTTCTTTCCAGCATCTCCAATATCATAGGAAACATGAGCATGCACAGAAAACAAGAACTGTGTTTCCTACTCATACAGACCATATGTAGTACAACTCTGTTTATGAAACTGATACAAACCACAGCTCCTCTTACATAAATCCTCTTTAGTTAATAATGAGAATAGAGTAGGGTTAGTGAACTGCGAAAAAACATTTGAGTTCAAAATTCACTGGGTTTACCAGAAATGAACTCTTGCTTGTAGGAAGACACAGATCCTGGGGTTTAACTCTGATTCTGAAGGGAAATTCAGACCAGAGTTCTCATCCCTGAAACACAATCTTTTTTAATGAAGAAGCAAGCTCTTCTTTATAGAGTCTAAAATACAGCAAGAACCATGAGCATGCCCTGAAAAAAAGTACTGTGTTTCCTACTCATACGGACCATATGTAGTTCAACTCTGCTTATGAAACTGATACAAATCACAGCTCCTCTTACATAAATGCTCTTTATTTAATAGTGAGAATCATGTTGGGTTTGTGAACTGCGAAAAATCATGTGAGCCCAAAATTCACTGGGTTTACCAGAAATGACCTCTTTCTTGTAGGAAGACACTTATCCTGGGGCTTAACTCCGTTTCTGTAGGGAAATTCAGACCAGAGTTCTCATCCCTGAAAAACACTGTGTTTTAAGTCAAGAATCATACTCTTCATTCCTGCGACTCCAATATAGTAAGAAACAATAGCAGGCCCAGAAAAAAAGAACTGTGTTTCCTACTCATACAGACCTTATGTAGTTCAACTCTGCTTATGAAACTGATACAAATCACAGCTCCTCTTACATAAATCCTCTTTAGTTAATAGTGAGAATAACGTAAGGTTCATGAACTGTGAAAAATCATTTGAGCCCAAAATTCACTGGGTTTACCAGAACTTAACTCTTGCTTGTAGGAAAACACAGATCCTGGTGTTTAACTCCGTTTCTGAAGGGAAATTCAGACCAAAGTTCTCATCAATGAAACACACTCTGTTTTAACGAAGAAGCACGCTCTTCATTCCAGCTTATCCAATACATCAAGAACCATTTGCATGCCCAGAAAAAAAGAACTGTGTTTCCTACTCAATCGGACCATATGTAGTTCAACTCTTCTTATAAAACTGAAGCAAACCACAATTCCACTTACATAAATGCTCTTTAGTTAATAGTGAAAATAGCGTTGGGTTCCTGAACTGCGAAAAATCATTTGATCCCAAAATGAACTGTGTTTAACAGAACTGAACTCTTCCTTGTAGGAAGACACAGATCCTGGGGTTTAACTCCGTGTCTGAAGGGAAATTCAGACCAGAGTTCTCATCCCTGAAAAACACTCTGTTTTAAGGCAAGAATCATCCTTTCTTTCCAGCATCTCTAATATTGTAAGTAACATGAGCATGCACAGAAAAAAAGTAGTGTGTTTCCTACTCATACAGACCATGTGTAGTACAACTCTGCTTATGAAACTGATAAAAACCACAGCTCCTCTTACATAAATCCTCTTTACTTAATAGTGAGAAGAGAGTAGTGTTGGTGAACTGCGAAAAATCATTTGAGCCCAAAATTCACTGTGTTTACCAGAAATGAACTCTTTCTTGTAGGAAGACACTGATCCTGGGGCTTAACTCCGTTTCTGCAGGGAAATTCCGACCAGAGTTCTCATCCCTGAAACATACTCTGTTTTAACGCAAGAAGCAAGCACTTCTTTACAGGGAATAAAATACAGTAAGAAACATGAGCATGCCCTGAAAAAAAGAACTGTGTTTCCTACTCATAGGAACCACAAGTAATTCAACTCTGCTTATGAAACTGATACAAAGCACAGCTCCTCTTACATAAATGCTCTTTAGTTAATAGTGAGTAACATGTTGGGTTCGTGAACTGCGAAAAAATCATTTGAGCCGAAAATTCACTGGGTTAACCAGAAATGAACTCTTGCTTGTAGGAAGACACTGATCCTGGGGTTTAACTCCGCATCTGAAGGCAAATTCAGACCACAGTTCTAATCCCTGAAAAACACTCTGTTTTAAGGCAAGAATCATCCTCTTCTTTCCAGCGTCTCCAATATAGTAAAAAACATGAGCATGCTCGGAAAAAAAGAAATGTGTTTCCTACTCATACAGACCATATGTAGTTCAACTCTGCCTATGAAACTGATACAAACCACAGCTACTCTTACATAAATCCACCTTAGTTAATAGTGAGAATAACGTAGGGTTCGTGGACAGTGAAAAATCTTTTGAGCCCAACATTCACTGTGTTTACCAGAAATGAAATCTTGCTTTTAGGAAGAAACAGATCCTGGGGCATACCTCCGTTTCTGAAGGGAAATTCAGACCAGAGTTCTCATCCCTGAAACACAATCTATTTTAAGGCAAGAATCATCATCTTCTTTCCAGTGTCTCCAATACAGTAAGAACCATGAGCATGCCAAGAAAAAATGAACTGTGTTTCCTTCTCATACAGACCATATGTAGTTCAACTCAGCATATAAAACTGATACAAACCACAGTTCCTCTTACATAAATGCTCTTTAGTAAATAGTAAGAATCGCTTTGGGTTCGTGAACAGAGAAAAATCATTTGAGCCCAAAATTCATTGGGTTAACCAGAAATGAACTCTTGCTTGTAGGAAGACACAGATCCTGGGTTTAACTCCGTTTCTGCACGGAAATTCAGACCAGAGTTCTCATCCCTTAAGCACACTCTGTTTTAACGAAGAAGCAATCTCTTCTTTCCAGAGTCTAAAATATAGCAAGAACCATGAGCATGCACTGAAAAAAAGAACTGGGTTTCCTACTCATACGGACCATATGTAGTTCAACTCTGCTTATGAAACTGATACAAACCAAAGCTCCTCTTACATAAATGCTCTTTAGTTAATAGTGAGAATCCGTTTGGGTTGGTGAACTGTGAAAATCATTGAACTCAAAATTCACTGTGTTTACCTGAAATGAACTCTGGCTTGTAGGAAGACACAGATCCTGGGTATTAGCTCCATTTCTGAAGGCAAATTCAGACCAGATTTCTCAACCCTGAAAAACTCTCTATTTTAAGGCAAGAATCATCCTCTTCTTTCCAGCGTCTCCAATACAGTAAGAACCATGAGCATGCCCAGAAAAAAAGAACTGTGTTTCCTACTCATATGGACCATATGTAGTTCAACTCTGCTTATGAAATGATACAGACCACAGCTCCTCTTACATAAATGCTCTTTAGTTAATAGTGATAATTGCGTTGCGTTCCAGAACTGGGCAAAATAATTTGAGACCAAAATTCACTTGGTTTACCAGAAATGAACTCTTGCTTTTAGGAAGACACAGATCATGGAGTTTAAATCCGTTTCTCAAGGGAAATTCAGACCAGAGTTCTCATCCCTGAAAAACACTGTGTTTTAAGGCATGAATCATCCTCTTTTTCCAGCGACTCCAAAATAGTAAGAAACAAGAGCATGCCCAGAAAAAAGAACTGTTTTTCCTACTCATACGGACCATATGAAGTTCAACTCTGCTTATGAAACTGATAGAAACAACAGCTCTTCTTACATAAATGCTCTTTAGTTAATACTGAGAATCGGCTTGGGTTGGTGAACTGTGAAAAATCATTTGAGCCCAAAATTCACTTGGTTTACCAGAAATGAACACTTGCTTGTAGGAAGACACTGATCCTGGGGTTTAACTCCGTTTCTGAAGGCCAATTCAGACCAGAGTTCTCATCCCTGATAAATCCTCTGTTTTAAGGCAAGAATCATCCTCTTCTTTCCAGCATCTCCAATATCGTAGGAAACATGAGCATGAACAGAAAACAAGAACTGTGTTTCCTACTCATACAGATCATATGTAGTACAACTCTGTTTATGAAACTGATACAAACCACAGCTCCTCTTACATAAATCCTCTTTAGTTAATAATGAGAATAGAGTAGGGTTAGTGAACTGCAAAAAAACATTTGAGTTCACAATTCACTGGGTTTACCAGAAATGAACTCTTGCTTGAAGGAAGACACAGATCCTGGGGTTTAACTCCGTTTCTGAAGGGAAATTCAGACCAGAGTTCTCATCCCTGAAACACACTCTGTTTTAATGAAGAAGCAAGCTCTTCTTTCCAGAGTCTAAAATACAGCAAGAACCATGAGCATGCCCTGAAAAAAAGTACTGTTTTTCCTACTCATACGGACCATATGTAGTTCAACTCTGCTTATGAAACTGATACAAATAACAGCTCCTCTTAAATAAATGCTCTTTATTTAATAGTGAGAATCATGTTGGGTTGGTGAACTGCGAAAAATCATTTGAGCCCAAAATTCACTGGGTTTACCAGAAATGAACTCTTTCTTGGAGGAAGACACTGATCCTGGGGCTTAACTCCGTTTCTGTAGGGAAATTCAGACCAGAGTTCTCATCCCTGAAAAACACTGTGGTTTATGGCAAGAATCATACTCTTCATTCCTGCGACTCCAATATAGTAAGAAACAAGAGCATGCCCAGAAAAAAAGATCTGTGTTTTCTACTCATACAGACCTTATGTAGTTCAACTCTGCTTATGAAAATGATACAAACCACAGCTCCTATTACATAAATCCTCTTTAGTTAATAGTGAGAATTACGTAAGGTTCATGAACTGTGAAAAATCATTTGAGCCCAAAATTCACTGGGTTTACAAGAACTGAACTCTTGCTTGTAGGAAAACACAGATACTGGGGTTTAACTCCGTTTCTGAAGGGAAATTCAGACCAGAGTTCTCATCAATGAAACACACTCTGTTTTAACGAAGAAGCACGCTCATCATTCCAGTGTATCCAATACATCAAGAACCATGAGCATGCCCAGAAAAAAAGAACTGTGTTTCCTACTCAATAGGACCATATGTAGTTCAACTCTTCTTATAAAACTGAAACAAACCACAATTGCACTTACATAAATGCTCTTTATTTAATAGTGAAAATAGCGTTGGGTTCCTGAACTGCGAAAAATCATTTGAGCCCAAAATTCACTGTGTTTATCAGAAATGAACTCTTGCTTGTAGGAAGACACTGATCCTGGGGTTTAACTCCGTTTCTGCACGGAAATTCAGACCAGAGTTCTCATCCCTGAAAAACACTCTGTTTTAAGGCAAGAATCATCCTGTTCTTTCCAGCATCTCTAATATCGTAAGAAACATGAGCATGCACAGAAAAAAAGAAGTGTGTTTCCTACTCATACAGACCATATGTATGTAGTACAACTCTGCTTATGAAACTGATACAAACCACAGCTACTCTTACATAAATCCTCTTTAGTTAATAGTGAGAAGAGAGTAGTTTGGTGAACTGCGAAAAACCATTTGAGACCAAAATTCACTGTGTTTACCAGAAATGAACTCTTTCTTGTGAGAAGACACTGATCCTGGGGCTTAACTCCGTTTCTGCAGGGAAATTCCGACCAGAGTTCTCATCCCTGAAACACACTCTGTTTTAACGCAAGAAGCAAGCACTTCTTTACAGGGTATAAAATACAGTAAGAAACATGAGCATGCTCAGAAAAAAAGAACTGTGTTTCCTACTCATACAGACCATATGTAGTTCAACTCTGCTTATGAAACTGATACAAACCCCAGCTTCTCTTCCATAAATCCACTTTAGTTAATAGTGAGAATAACGTAGGGTTCGTAAACAGTGAAAAATCTTTTGAGCCCAACGTTCACTGTGTTTACCAGAAATGAACTCTTGCTTTTAGGAAGAAACAGATCCTGGGGTTTAACTCCGTTTCTGAAGGGAAATTCAGACCAGAGTTCTCATCCGTGAAAAACACTCTGTTTTAAGGCATGAATCATCCTCTTCTTCCCAGCGTCCCCAATATCGTAAGAAACATGAGCATGCACAGAAAAAAAGAACTTTGTTTTGTACTCATACAGACCATATGTAGTACAACTCTGCTTATGAAACTGATACAAGCCACAGCTCCTCTTACATAAATCTTCTTTAGTTAATAGTGAAAATAGAGTAGGGTTCGTGAACTGTGAAAAATCATTTGAGTTCAAAATTCACTGGGTTTACCAAAAATGAACTCTTGCTGGTAGGAAGACACAGATCATGGGGTTTAACTCCGTTTGTGAAGGGAAATTCAGACCACGAGTTCTCATCCATGAAACACACCCTGTTTTAATGCAAGAAGCAAGGTCTTCTTTCCAGTGTCTCCAATACAGCAAGAACCATGAGCATGCCCTGAAAAAAAGAACTGTGTTTCCTACTCATATGGACCATATGTAGTTCAACTCTGCTTATGAAACTGATACAAACCACAGCTCCTCTTACATAAATCGTCTTTAGTTAATAGTGAGAATCGGCTTGGTTTGGTGAACTGTGAAAAATCATTTGAGCTCAAAATTCACTTGGTTTACCAGAAATGAACTCTTGCTTGTACGAAGACACTGATCCTGGGGTTCAACTCCGTTTCTGAAGGCAAATTCAGACCAGAGTTCTCATCCCTGATAAACACTCTGTTTTAAGGCAAGAATCATCCTCTTCTTTCCAGCATCTCCAATATCATAGGAAACATGAGCATGCACAGAAAACAAGAACTGTGTTTCCTACTCATACAGACCATATGTAGTACAACTCTGTTTATGAAACTGATACAAACCACAGCTCCTCTTACATAAATCCTCTTTAGTTAATAATGAGAAGAGAGTAGTGTTGGTGAACTGCGAAAAATCATTTGAGCCCAAAATTCACTGTGTTTACCAGAAATGAACTCTTTCTTGTAGGAAGACACTGATCCTGGGGCTTAACTCCGTTTCTGCAGGGAAATTCCGACCAGAGTTCTCATCCCTGAAACATACTCTGTTTTAACGCAAGAAGCAAGCACTTCTTTACAGGGAATAAAATACAGTAAGAAACATGAGCATGCCCTGAAAAAAAGAACTGTGTTTCCTACTCATAGGAACCACAAGTAATTCAACTCTGCTTATGAAACTGATACAAAGCACAGCTCCTCTTACATAAATGCTCTTTAGTTAATAGTGAGTAACATGTTGGGTTCGTGAACTGCGAAAAAATCATTTGAGCCGAAAATTCACTGGGTTAACCAGAAATGAACTCTTGCTTGTAGGAAGACACTGATCCTGGGGTTTAACTCCGCATCTGAAGGCAAATTCAGACCACAGTTCTAATCCCTGAAAAACACTCTGTTTTAAGGCAAGAATCATCCTCTTCTTTCCAGCGTCTCCAATATAGTAAAAAACATGAGCATGCTCGGAAAAAAAGAAATGTGTTTCCTACTCATACAGACCATATGTAGTTCAACTCTGCCTATGAAACTGATACAAACCACAGCTACTCTTACATAAATCCACCTTAGTTAATAGTGAGAATAACGTAGGGTTCGTGGACAGTGAAAAATCTTTTGAGCCCAACATTCACTGTGTTTACCAGAAATGAAATCTTGCTTTTAGGAAGAAACAGATCCTGGGGCATACCTCCGTTTCTGAAGGGAAATTCAGACCAGAGTTCTCATCCCTGAAACACAATCTATTTTAAGGCAAGAATCATCATCTTCTTTCCAGTGTCTCCAATACAGTAAGAACCATGAGCATGCCAAGAAAAAATGAACTGTGTTTCCTTCTCATACAGACCATATGTAGTTCAACTCAGCATATAAAACTGATACAAACCACAGTTCCTCTTACATAAATGCTCTTTAGTAAATAGTAAGAATCGCTTTGGGTTCGTGAACAGAGAAAAATCATTTGAGCCCAAAATTCATTGGGTTAACCAGAAATGAACTCTTGCTTGTAGGAAGACACAGATCCTGGGTTTAACTCCGTTTCTGCACGGAAATTCAGACCAGAGTTCTCATCCCTTAAGCACACTCTGTTTTAACGAAGAAGCAATCTCTTCTTTCCAGAGTCTAAAATATAGCAAGAACCATGAGCATGCACTGAAAAAAAGAACTGGGTTTCCTACTCATACGGACCATATGTAGTTCAACTCTGCTTATGAAACTGATACAAACCAAAGCTCCTCTTACATAAATGCTCTTTAGTTAATAGTGAGAATCCGTTTGGGTTGGTGAACTGTGAAAATCATTGAACTCAAAATTCACTGTGTTTACCTGAAATGAACTCTGGCTTGTAGGAAGACACAGATCCTGGGTATTAGCTCCATTTCTGAAGGCAAATTCAGACCAGATTTCTCAACCCTGAAAAACTCTCTATTTTAAGGCAAGAATCATCCTCTTCTTTCCAGCGTCTCCAATACAGTAAGAACCATGAGCATGCCCAGAAAAAAAGAACTGTGTTTCCTACTCATATGGACCATATGTAGTTCAACTCTGCTTATGAAATGATACAGACCACAGCTCCTCTTACATAAATGCTCTTTAGTTAATAGTGATAATTGCGTTGCGTTCCAGAACTGGGCAAAATAATTTGAGACCAAAATTCACTTGGTTTACCAGAAATGAACTCTTGCTTTTAGGAAGACACAGATCATGGAGTTTAAATCCGTTTCTCAAGGGAAATTCAGACCAGAGTTCTCATCCCTGAAAAACACTGTGTTTTAAGGCATGAATCATCCTCTTTTTCCAGCGACTCCAAAATAGTAAGAAACAAGAGCATGCCCAGAAAAAAGAACTGTTTTTCCTACTCATACGGACCATATGAAGTTCAACTCTGCTTATGAAACTGATAGAAACAACAGCTCTTCTTACATAAATGCTCTTTAGTTAATACTGAGAATCGGCTTGGGTTGGTGAACTGTGAAAAATCATTTGAGCCCAAAATTCACTTGGTTTACCAGAAATGAACACTTGCTTGTAGGAAGACACTGATCCTGGGGTTTAACTCCGTTTCTGAAGGCCAATTCAGACCAGAGTTCTCATCCCTGATAAATCCTCTGTTTTAAGGCAAGAATCATCCTCTTCTTTCCAGCATCTCCAATATCGTAGGAAACATGAGCATGAACAGAAAACAAGAACTGTGTTTCCTACTCATACAGATCATATGTAGTACAACTCTGTTTATGAAACTGATACAAACCACAGCTCCTCTTACATAAATCCTCTTTAGTTAATAATGAGAATAGAGTAGGGTTAGTGAACTGCAAAAAAACATTTGAGTTCACAATTCACTGGGTTTACCAGAAATGAACTCTTGCTTGAAGGAAGACACAGATCCTGGGGTTTAACTCCGTTTCTGAAGGGAAATTCAGACCAGAGTTCTCATCCCTGAAACACACTCTGTTTTAATGAAGAAGCAAGCTCTTCTTTCCAGAGTCTAAAATACAGCAAGAACCATGAGCATGCCCTGAAAAAAAGTACTGTTTTTCCTACTCATACGGACCATATGTAGTTCAACTCTGCTTATGAAACTGATACAAATAACAGCTCCTCTTAAATAAATGCTCTTTATTTAATAGTGAGAATCATGTTGGGTTGGTGAACTGCGAAAAATCATTTGAGCCCAAAATTCACTGGGTTTACCAGAAATGAACTCTTTCTTGGAGGAAGACACTGATCCTGGGGCTTAACTCCGTTTCTGTAGGGAAATTCAGACCAGAGTTCTCATCCCTGAAAAACACTGTGGTTTATGGCAAGAATCATACTCTTCATTCCTGCGACTCCAATATAGTAAGAAACAAGAGCATGCCCAGAAAAAAAGATCTGTGTTTTCTACTCATACAGACCTTATGTAGTTCAACTCTGCTTATGAAAATGATACAAACCACAGCTCCTATTACATAAATCCTCTTTAGTTAATAGTGAGAATTACGTAAGGTTCATGAACTGTGAAAAATCATTTGAGCCCAAAATTCACTGGGTTTACAAGAACTGAACTCTTGCTTGTAGGAAAACACAGATACTGGGGTTTAACTCCGTTTCTGAAGGGAAATTCAGACCAGAGTTCTCATCAATGAAACACACTCTGTTTTAACGAAGAAGCACGCTCATCATTCCAGTGTATCCAATACATCAAGAACCATGAGCATGCCCAGAAAAAAAGAACTGTGTTTCCTACTCAATAGGACCATATGTAGTTCAACTCTTCTTATAAAACTGAAACAAACCACAATTGCACTTACATAAATGCTCTTTATTTAATAGTGAAAATAGCGTTGGGTTCCTGAACTGCGAAAAATCATTTGAGCCCAAAATTCACTGTGTTTATCAGAAATGAACTCTTGCTTGTAGGAAGACACTGATCCTGGGGTTTAACTCCGTTTCTGCACGGAAATTCAGACCAGAGTTCTCATCCCTGAAAAACACTCTGTTTTAAGGCAAGAATCATCCTGTTCTTTCCAGCATCTCTAATATCGTAAGAAACATGAGCATGCACAGAAAAAAAGAAGTGTGTTTCCTACTCATACAGACCATATGTATGTAGTACAACTCTGCTTATGAAACTGATACAAACCACAGCTACTCTTACATAAATCCTCTTTAGTTAATAGTGAGAAGAGAGTAGTTTGGTGAACTGCGAAAAACCATTTGAGACCAAAATTCACTGTGTTTACCAGAAATGAACTCTTTCTTGTGAGAAGACACTGATCCTGGGGCTTAACTCCGTTTCTGCAGGGAAATTCCGACCAGAGTTCTCATCCCTGAAACACACTCTGTTTTAACGCAAGAAGCAAGCACTTCTTTACAGGGTATAAAATACAGTAAGAAACATGAGCATGCTCAGAAAAAAAGAACTGTGTTTCCTACTCATACAGACCATATGTAGTTCAACTCTGCTTATGAAACTGATACAAACCCCAGCTTCTCTTCCATAAATCCACTTTAGTTAATAGTGAGAATAACGTAGGGTTCGTAAACAGTGAAAAATCTTTTGAGCCCAACGTTCACTGTGTTTACCAGAAATGAACTCTTGCTTTTAGGAAGAAACAGATCCTGGGGTTTAACTCCGTTTCTGAAGGGAAATTCAGACCAGAGTTCTCATCCGTGAAAAACACTCTGTTTTAAGGCATGAATCATCCTCTTCTTCCCAGCGTCCCCAATATCGTAAGAAACATGAGCATGCACAGAAAAAAAGAACTTTGTTTTGTACTCATACAGACCATATGTAGTACAACTCTGCTTATGAAACTGATACAAGCCACAGCTCCTCTTACATAAATCTTCTTTAGTTAATAGTGAAAATAGAGTAGGGTTCGTGAACTGTGAAAAATCATTTGAGTTCAAAATTCACTGGGTTTACCAAAAATGAACTCTTGCTGGTAGGAAGACACAGATCATGGGGTTTAACTCCGTTTGTGAAGGGAAATTCAGACCACGAGTTCTCATCCATGAAACACACCCTGTTTTAATGCAAGAAGCAAGGTCTTCTTTCCAGTGTCTCCAATACAGCAAGAACCATGAGCATGCCCTGAAAAAAAGAACTGTGTTTCCTACTCATATGGACCATATGTAGTTCAACTCTGCTTATGAAACTGATACAAACCACAGCTCCTCTTACATAAATCGTCTTTAGTTAATAGTGAGAATCGGCTTGGTTTGGTGAACTGTGAAAAATCATTTGAGCTCAAAATTCACTTGGTTTACCAGAAATGAACTCTTGCTTGTACGAAGACACTGATCCTGGGGTTCAACTCCGTTTCTGAAGGCAAATTCAGACCAGAGTTCTCATCCCTGATAAACACTCTGTTTTAAGGCAAGAATCATCCTCTTCTTTCCAGCATCTCCAATATCATAGGAAACATGAGCATGCACAGAAAACAAGAACTGTGTTTCCTACTCATACAGACCATATGTAGTACAACTCTGTTTATGAAACTGATACAAACCACAGCTCCTCTTACATAAATCCTCTTTAGTTAATAATGAGAAGAGAGTAGTGTTGGTGAACTGCGAAAAATCATTTGAGCCCAAAATTCACTGTGTTTACCAGAAATGAACTCTTTCTTGTAGGAAGACACTGATCCTGGGGCTTAACTCCGTTTCTGCAGGGAAATTCCGACCAGAGTTCTCATCCCTGAAACATACTCTGTTTTAACGCAAGAAGCAAGCACTTCTTTACAGGGAATAAAATACAGTAAGAAACATGAGCATGCCCTGAAAAAAAGAACTGTGTTTCCTACTCATAGGAACCACAAGTAATTCAACTCTGCTTATGAAACTGATACAAAGCACAGCTCCTCTTACATAAATGCTCTTTAGTTAATAGTGAGTAACATGTTGGGTTCGTGAACTGCGAAAAAATCATTTGAGCCGAAAATTCACTGGGTTAACCAGAAATGAACTCTTGCTTGTAGGAAGACACTGATCCTGGGGTTTAACTCCGCATCTGAAGGCAAATTCAGACCACAGTTCTAATCCCTGAAAAACACTCTGTTTTAAGGCAAGAATCATCCTCTTCTTTCCAGCGTCTCCAATATAGTAAAAAACATGAGCATGCTCGGAAAAAAAGAAATGTGTTTCCTACTCATACAGACCATATGTAGTTCAACTCTGCCTATGAAACTGATACAAACCACAGCTACTCTTACATAAATCCACCTTAGTTAATAGTGAGAATAACGTAGGGTTCGTGGACAGTGAAAAATCTTTTGAGCCCAACATTCACTGTGTTTACCAGAAATGAAATCTTGCTTTTAGGAAGAAACAGATCCTGGGGCATACCTCCGTTTCTGAAGGGAAATTCAGACCAGAGTTCTCATCCCTGAAACACAATCTATTTTAAGGCAAGAATCATCATCTTCTTTCCAGTGTCTCCAATACAGTAAGAACCATGAGCATGCCAAGAAAAAATGAACTGTGTTTCCTTCTCATACAGACCATATGTAGTTCAACTCAGCACATAAAACTGATACAAACCACAGTTCCTCTTACATAAATGCTCTTTAGTAAATAGTAAGAATCGCTTTGGGTTCGTGAACAGAGAAAAATCATTTGAGCCCAAAATTCATTGGGTTAACCAGAAATGAACTCTTGCTTGTAGGAAGACACAGATCCTGGGTTTAACTCCGTTTCTGCACGGAAATTCAGACCAGAGTTCTCATCCCTTAAGCACACTCTGTTTTAACGAAGAAGCAATCTCTTCTTTCCAGAGTCTAAAATATAGCAAGAACCATGAGCATGCACTGAAAAAAAGAACTGGGTTTCCTACTCATACGGACCATATGTAGTTCAACTCTGCTTATGAAACTGATACAAACCAAAGCTCCTCTTACATAAATGCTCTTTAGTTAATAGTGAGAATCCGTTTGGGTTGGTGAACTGTGAAAATCATTGAACTCAAAATTCACTGTGTTTACCTGAAATGAACTCTGGCTTGTAGGAAGACACAGATCCTGGGTATTAGCTCCATTTCTGAAGGCAAATTCAGACCAGATTTCTCAACCCTGAAAAACTCTCTATTTTAAGGCAAGAATCATCCTCTTCTTTCCAGCGTCTCCAATACAGTAAGAACCATGAGCATGCCCAGAAAAAAAGAACTGTGTTTCCTACTCATATGGACCATATGTAGTTCAACTCTGCTTATGAAATGATACAGACCACAGCTCCTCTTACATAAATGCTCTTTAGTTAATAGTGATAATTGCGTTGCGTTCCAGAACTGGGCAAAATAATTTGAGACCAAAATTCACTTGGTTTACCAGAAATGAACTCTTGCTTTTAGGAAGACACAGATCATGGAGTTTAAATCCGTTTCTCAAGGGAAATTCAGACCAGAGTTCTCATCCCTGAAAAACACTGTGTTTTAAGGCATGAATCATCCTCTTTTTCCAGCGACTCCAAAATAGTAAGAAACAAGAGCATGCCCAGAAAAAAGAACTGTTTTTCCTACTCATACGGACCATATGAAGTTCAACTCTGCTTATGAAACTGATAGAAACAACAGCTCTTCTTACATAAATGCTCTTTAGTTAATACTGAGAATCGGCTTGGGTTGGTGAACTGTGAAAAATCATTTGAGCCCAAAATTCACTTGGTTTACCAGAAATGAACACTTGCTTGTAGGAAGACACTGATCCTGGGGTTTAACTCCGTTTCTGAAGGCCAATTCAGACCAGAGTTCTCATCCCTGATAAATCCTCTGTTTTAAGGCAAGAATCATCCTCTTCTTTCCAGCATCTCCAATATCGTAGGAAACATGAGCATGAACAGAAAACAAGAACTGTGTTTCCTACTCATACAGATCATATGTAGTACAACTCTGTTTATGAAACTGATACAAACCACAGCTCCTCTTACATAAATCCTCTTTAGTTAATAATGAGAATAGAGTAGGGTTAGTGAACTGCAAAAAAACATTTGAGTTCACAATTCACTGGGTTTACCAGAAATGAACTCTTGCTTGAAGGAAGACACAGATCCTGGGGTTTAACTCCGTTTCTGAAGGGAAATTCAGACCAGAGTTCTCATCCCTGAAACACACTCTGTTTTAATGAAGAAGCAAGCTCTTCTTTCCAGAGTCTAAAATACAGCAAGAACCATGAGCATGCCCTGAAAAAAAGTACTGTTTTTCCTACTCATACGGACCATATGTAGTTCAACTCTGCTTATGAAACTGATACAAATAACAGCTCCTCTTAAATAAATGCTCTTTATTTAATAGTGAGAATCATGTTGGGTTGGTGAACTGCGAAAAATCATTTGAGCCCAAAATTCACTGGGTTTACCAGAAATGAACTCTTTCTTGGAGGAAGACACTGATCCTGGGGCTTAACTCCGTTTCTGTAGGGAAATTCAGACCAGAGTTCTCATCCCTGAAAAACACTGTGGTTTATGGCAAGAATCATACTCTTCATTCCTGCGACTCCAATATAGTAAGAAACAAGAGCATGCCCAGAAAAAAAGATCTGTGTTTTCTACTCATACAGACCTTATGTAGTTCAACTCTGCTTATGAAAATGATACAAACCACAGCTCCTATTACATAAATCCTCTTTAGTTAATAGTGAGAATTACGTAAGGTTCATGAACTGTGAAAAATCATTTGAGCCCAAAATTCACTGGGTTTACAAGAACTGAACTCTTGCTTGTAGGAAAACACAGATACTGGGGTTTAACTCCGTTTCTGAAGGGAAATTCAGACCAGAGTTCTCATCAATGAAACACACTCTGTTTTAACGAAGAAGCACGCTCATCATTCCAGTGTATCCAATACATCAAGAACCATGAGCATGCCCAGAAAAAAAGAACTGTGTTTCCTACTCAATAGGACCATATGTAGTTCAACTCTTCTTATAAAACTGAAACAAACCACAATTGCACTTACATAAATGCTCTTTATTTAATAGTGAAAATAGCGTTGGGTTCCTGAACTGCGAAAAATCATTTGAGCCCAAAATTCACTGTGTTTATCAGAAATGAACTCTTGCTTGTAGGAAGACACTGATCCTGGGGTTTAACTCCGTTTCTGCACGGAAATTCAGACCAGAGTTCTCATCCCTGAAAAACACTCTGTTTTAAGGCAAGAATCATCCTGTTCTTTCCAGCATCTCTAATATCGTAAGAAACATGAGCATGCACAGAAAAAAAGAAGTGTGTTTCCTACTCATACAGACCATATGTATGTAGTACAACTCTGCTTATGAAACTGATACAAACCACAGCTACTCTTACATAAATCCTCTTTAGTTAATAGTGAGAAGAGAGTAGTTTGGTGAACTGTGAAAAACCATTTGAGACCAAAATTCACTGTGTTTACCAGAAATGAACTCTTTCTTGTGAGAAGACACTGATCCTGGGGCTTAACTCCGTTTCTGCAGGGAAATTCCGACCAGAGTTCTCATCCCTGAAACACACTCTGTTTTAACGCAAGAAGCAAGCACTTCTTTACAGGGTATAAAATACAGTAAGAAACATGAGCATGCTCAGAAAAAAAGAACTGTGTTTCCTACTCATACAGACCATATGTAGTTCAACTCTGCTTATGAAACTGATACAAACCCCAGCTTCTCTTCCATAAATCCACTTTAGTTAATAGTGAGAATAACGTAGGGTTCGTAAACAGTGAAAAATCTTTTGAGCCCAACGTTCACTGTGTTTACCAGAAATGAACTCTTGCTTTTAGGAAGAAACAGATCCTGGGGTTTAACTCCGTTTCTGAAGGGAAATTCAGACCAGAGTTCTCATCCGTGAAAAACACTCTGTTTTAAGGCATGAATCATCCTCTTCTTCCCAGCGTCCCCAATATCGTAAGAAACATGAGCATGCACAGAAAAAAAGAACTTTGTTTTGTACTCATACAGACCATATGTAGTACAACTCTGCTTATGAAACTGATACAAGCCACAGCTCCTCTTACATAAATCTTCTTTAGTTAATAGTGAAAATAGAGTAGGGTTCGTGAACTGTGAAAAATCATTTGAGTTCAAAATTCACTGGGTTTACCAAAAATGAACTCTTGCTGGTAGGAAGACACAGATCATGGGGTTTAACTCCGTTTGTGAAGGGAAATTCAGACCACGAGTTCTCATCCATGAAACACACCCTGTTTTAATGCAAGAAGCAAGGTCTTCTTTCCAGTGTCTCCAATACAGCAAGAACCATGAGCATGCCCTGAAAAAAAGAACTGTGTTTCCTACTCATATGGACCATATGTAGTTCAACTCTGCTTATGAAACTGATACAAACCACAGCTCCTCTTACATAAATCGTCTTTAGTTAATAGTGAGAATCGGCTTGGTTTGGTGAACTGTGAAAAATCATTTGAGCTCAAAATTCACTTGGTTTACCAGAAATGAACTCTTGCTTGTACGAAGACACTGATCCTGGGGTTCAACTCCGTTTCTGAAGGCAAATTCAGACCAGAGTTCTCATCCCTGATAAACACTCTGTTTTAAGGCAAGAATCATCCTCTTCTTTCCAGCATCTCCAATATCATAGGAAACATGAGCATGCACAGAAAACAAGAACTGTGTTTCCTACTCATACAGACCATATGTAGTACAACTCTGTTTATGAAACTGATACAAACCACAGCTCCTCTTACATAAATCCTCTTTAGTTAATAATGAGAATAGAGTAGGGTTAGTGAACTGCGAAAAAACATTTGAGTTCAAAATTCACTGTGTTTACCAGAAATGAACTCTTGCTTGTAGGAAGACACAGATCCTGGGGTTTAACTCTGATTCTGAAGGGAAATTCAGACCAGAGTTCTCATCCCTGAAACACAATCTTTTTTAATGAAGAAGCAAGCTCTTCTTTATAGAGTCTAAAATACAGCAAGAACCATGAGCATGCCCTGAAAAAAAGTACTGTGTTTCCTACTCATACGGACCATATGTAGTTCAACTCTGCTTATGAAACTGACACAAATCACAGCTCCTCTTACATAAATGCTCTTTATTTAATAGTGAGAATCATGTTGGGTTTGTGAACTGCGAAAAATCATGTGAGCCCAAAATTCACTGGGTTTACCAGAAATGACCTCTTTCTTGTAGGAAGACACTTATCCTGGGGCTTAACTCCGTTTCTGTAGGGAAATTCAGACCAGAGTTCTCATCCCTGAAAAACACTGTGTTTTAAGTCAAGAATCATACTCTTCATTCCTGCGACTCCAATATAGTAAGAAACAATAGCAGGCCCAGAAAAAAAGAACTGTGTTTCCTACTCATACAGACCTTATGTAGTTCAACTCTGCTTATGAAACTGATACAAATCACAGCTCCTCTTACATAAATCCTCTTTAGTTAATAGTGAGAATAACGTAAGGTTCATGAACTGTGAAAAATCATTTGAGCCCAAAATTCACTGGGTTTACCAGAACTTAACTCTTGCTTGTAGGAAAACACAGATCCTGGTGTTTAACTCCGTTTCTGAAGGGAAATTCAGACCAAAGTTCTCATCAATGAAACACACTCTGTTTTAACGAAGAAGCACGCTCTTCATTCCAGCTTATCCAATACATCAAGAACCATTTGCATGCCCAGAAAAAAAGAACTGTGTTTCCTACTCAATCGGACCATATGTAGTTCAACTCTTCTTATAAAACTGAAGCAAACCACAATTCCACTTACATAAATGCTCTTTAGTTAATAGTGAAAATAGCGTTGGGTTCCTGAACTGCGAAAAATCATTTGATCCCAAAATGAACTGCGTTTAACAGAACTGAACTCTTCCTTGTAGGAAGACACAGATCCTGGGGTTTAACTACGTGTCTGAAGGGAAATTCAGACCAGAGTTCTCATCCCTGAAAAACACTCTGTTTTAAGGCAAGAATCATCCTTTCTTTCCAGCATCTCTAATATTGTAAGAAACATGAGCATGCACAGAAAAAAAGTAGTGTGTTTCCTACTCATACAGACCATGTGTAGTACAACTCTGCTTATGAAACTGATAAAAACCACAGCTCCTCTTACATAAATCCTCTTTACTTAATAGTGAGAAGAGAGTAGTGTTGGTGAACTGCGAAAAATCATTTGAGCCCAAAATTCACTGTGTTTACCAGAAATGAACTCTTTCTTGTAGGAAGACACTGATCCTGGGGCTTAACTCCGTTTCTACAGGGAAATTCCGACCAGAGTTCTCATCCCTGAAACATACTCTGTTTTAACGCAAGAAGCAAGCACTTCTTTACAGGGAATAAAATACAGTAAGAAACATGAGCATGCCCTGAAAAAAAGAACTGTGTTTCCTACTCATAGGAACCACAAGTAATTCAACTCTGCTTATGAAACTGATACAAAGCACAGCTCCTCTTAAATAAATGCTCTTTAGTTAATAGTGAGTAACATGTTGGGTTCGTGAACTGCGAAAAAATCATTTGAGCCGAAAATTCACTGGGTTAACCAGAAATGAACTCTTGCTTGTAGGAAGACACTGATCCTGGGGTTTAACTCCGCATCTGAAGGCAAATTCAGACCACAGTTCTAATCCCTGAAAAACACTCTGTTTTAAGGCAAGAATCATCCTCTTCTTTCCAGCGTCTCCAATATAGTAAAAAACATGAGCATGCTCGGAAAAAAAGAAATGTGTTTCCTACTCATACAGACCATATGTAGTTCAACTCTGCCTATGAAACTGATACAAACCACAGCTACTCTTACATAAATCCACCTTAGTTAATAGTGAGAATAACGTAGGGTTCGTGGACAGTGAAAAATCTTTTGATCCCAACATTCACTGTGTTTAACAGAAATGAACTCTTGCTTTTAGGAAGAAACAGATCCTGGGGCATACCTCCGTTTCTGAAGGGAAATTCAGACCAGAGTTCTCATCCCTGAAACACAATCTATTTTAAGGCAAGAATCATCATCTTCTTTCCAGTGTCTCCAATACAGTAAGAACCATGAGCATGCCAAGAAAAAATGAACTGTGTTTCCTTCTCATACAGACCATATGTAGTTCAACTCAGCACATAAAACTGATACAAACCACAGTTCCTCTTACATAAATGCTCTTTAGTAAATAGTAAGAATCGCTTTGGGTTCGTGAACAGAGAAAAATCATTTGAGCCCAAAATTCATTGGGTTAACCAGAAATGAACTCTTGCTTGTAGGAAGACACAGATCCTGGGGTTTAACTCCGTTTCTGCACGGAAATTCAGATCAGAGTTCTCATCCCTTAAGCACACTCTGTTTTAACGAAGAAGCAATCTCTTCTTTCCAGAGTCTAAAATATAGCAAGAACCATGAGCATGCACTGAAAAAAAGAACTGGGTTTCCTACTCATACGGACCATATGTAGTTCAACTCTGCTTATGAAACTGATACAAACCAAAGCTCCTCTTACATAAATGCTCTTTAGTTAATAGTGAGAATCCGTTTGGGTTGGTGAACTGTGAAAATCATTGAACTCAAAATTCACTGTGTTTACCTGAAATGAACTCTAGCTTGTAGGAAGACACAGATCCTGGGTATTAGCTCCATTTCTGAAGGCAAATTCAGACCAGATTTCTCAACCCTGAAAAACTCTCTATTTTAAGGCAAGAATCATCCTCTTCTTTCCAGCGTCTCCAATACAGTAAGAACCATGAGCATGCCCAGAAAAAAAGAACTGTGTTTCCTACTCATATGGACCATATGTAGTTCAACTCTGCTTATGAAATGATACAGACCACAGCTCCTCTTACATAAATGCTCCTTAGTTAATAGTGATAATTGCGTTGCGTTCCAGAACTGGGCAAAATAATTTGAGACCAAAATTCACTTGGTTTACCAGAAATGAACTCTTGCTTTTAGGAAGACACAGATCATGGAGTTTAAATCCGTTTCTCAAGGGAAATTCAGACCAGAGTTCTCATCCCTGAAACACTCTCTATTTTAAGGCAATAATCATCCTCTTCTTTCCAGCGTCTCCAATACAATAAGAACCATGAGCATGCCAAGAATAAAAGAACTGTGTTTCCTTCTCATACGGACCATATGTAGTTCAACTCAGCATATAAAACTGATACAAACCACAGCTCCTCTTACATAAATGCTCTTTAGTTAATAGTGAGAATCGCTTTGGGTTCGTGAAGAGACAAAAATCATTTGAGCACAAAATTCACTGGGTTAATCAGAAATGAACTCTTGCTTGTAGGAAGACACAGATCCTGGGGATAAACTCCGTTTCTGCACGGAAATTCAGACCAGAGT
This sequence comes from Onychomys leucogaster, assembly GCA_949786385.1. NCBI lineage: Eukaryota > Metazoa > Chordata > Mammalia > Rodentia > Cricetidae > Onychomys > Onychomys leucogaster. Next base: position 425,911 of record CATKUP010000275.1, read on the forward strand.
TCTCATCCCTGAAACACACTCTGTTTTAAGGCAAGAATCACCCTCTTCTTTCCACCGTCTCCAATATTGTAAGAAACATGAGCCTGCACAGAAAAAAAAACCTTGTTTTGTACTCATACAGACCATATGTAGTACAACTCTGCTTATGAAACTGATACAAAACACAGCTCCTCTTACATAAATCCTCTTTAGTTAAATGTGAGAATAGAGTAGGGTTCGTGAACTGCAAAAAATCATTTGAGTTCAAAATTCACTGGGTTTACCAGAAATGAACTCTTGCTTGTAGGAAGACACAGATCCTGGGGTTAAACTCCGTTTCTGGAGGGAAAGTCAGACCAGAGTTCTCATCCCTGAAACACCCTCTGTTTTAACGAAGAAGCAAGCTCTTCTTTCCAGAGTCTAAAATACAGCAAGAAACATGAGCATGCCCTGAAAAAAAGAACTGTGTTTCCTACTCATACAGACCATATGTAGTTCAACTCTGCTTATGAAACTGATACAAACCAAAGCTCCTCTTACATAAATGCTCTTTAATTAATAGAGAGAATCGGTTTGGGTTGGTGAACTGTGAAAATCATTTGAGCCCAAAATTCACTGCGTTTAACAGAACTGAACTCTTGCTTGTAGGAAGACACAGATCCTGGGGTTTAACTCCGTTTCTGAAGGCAAATACAGACCAGAATTCTCATGCCTGAAAAACACTCTGTTTTAAGGGATGAATTATCATCTTCTGTCCAGGGTCTCCAATACATTAAAAACCATGAGCAAGCCAAGAAAAAAAGAACTGTGTTTCCTATTCATATGGACCATATGTAGTCCAACTCTGCTTATGAAACTGATACAGAGCACAGCTCTTCTTACATAAATGCTCTTTAGTTAATAGTGATAATCATGTTGGGTTCTAGAACTGGGCAAAATCATTTGAGACCAAAATTCACTTGGTTTACCAGAAATGAACTCTTGCTTTACGAAGACACAGATCATGGAGTTTAAATCCGTTTCTGAAGGGAAATTCAGACCAGAGTTCTCATCCCTGAAACACCCTCTATTTTAAGGCAAGAATCATCCTCTTCTGCCAGCGTCTCCAATACAGTAAGAACCATGAGTATGCAAGGAAAAAAAGAACTGTGTTTCCTTCTCATACGGACCATATGTTGTTCAACTCAGCATATAAAACTGATACAAACCACAGCTCCTCTTACATAAATGCTCTTTAGTTAATAGTGAGAATCGCTTTGGGTTCGTGAACAGACAAAAATCATTTGAGTTCAAAATTCACTGGGTTTACCAGAAATGAACTCTTGCTTGTAAGAAAACACAGATCCTGGGGTTTAACTCCGTTTCTGAAGGGAAATTCAGACCAGAGTTCTCATCCCTGAAACACACTCTGTTTTAACGAAGAAGCAAGCTCTTCTTTCCAGAGTCTAAAATACAGCAAGAAACATGAGCATGCCCTGAAAAAAAGAACTGTGTTTCCTACTCATACAGACCATATGTAGTTCAACTCTGCTTATGAAACAGAAACAGAGCACAGCTCCTCTTACAAAATGCTCTTTAATTAATAGAGAGAATCGGTTTGGGTTGGTGAACTGTGAAAATCATTTGAGCCCAAAATTCACTGCGTTTAACAGAACTGAACTCTTGCTTGTAGGAAGACACAGATCCTGGGGTTTAACTCCGTTTCTGAATCAAATTCAGACCAGAATTCTCATGCCTGAAAAACACTCTGTTTAAAGGCATGAATTATCATCTTCTGTCCAGGGTCTCCAATACATTAAAAACCATGAGCATGCCAAGAAAAAAAGAACTGTGTTTCCTACTCATATGGACCATATGTAGTCCAACTCTGCTTATGAAACTGATACAGAGCACAGCTCCTCTTACATAAATGCTCTTTAGTTAATAGTGATAATCACGTTTGGTTCTAGAACTGGTCAAAATCATTTGAGACCAAAATTCACTTGGTTTACCAGAAATGAACTCTTGCTTTTAGGAAGACACAGATCATGGAGTTTAAATCCGCTTCTAAAGGGAAATTCAGACCAGAGTTCTCATCCCTGAAACACCCTCTATTTTAAGGCAAGAATCATCCTCTTCTTTCCATCGTCTCCAATACAGTAAGAACCATGAGCATGCCAAGAAAAAAAGAACTGTGTTTCCTTCTCATACGGACCATATGTAGTTCAACTCTGCTTATGAAACTGATACAAACCACAGCTCCTCTTACATAAATCCTCTTTAGTTAATAGTGAGAATAGAGTAGGGTTCGTGAACTGTGAAAAATCATTTGAGTTCAAAATTCACTGGGTTTACCAAAAATGAACTCTTGCTTGTAGGAAGACACAGATCCTGGGGTTTAACTCCGTTTCTGCACGGAAATTCAGACCAGAGTTCTCATCCCTGAAACACACTCTGTTTTAACGAAGAAGCAAGCTCTTCTTTCCAGAGTCTAAAATACAGCAAGAACCATGAGCATGCCCTGAAAAAAAGAACTGTGTTTCCTACTCATACAGACCATATGTAGTTCAACTCTGCTTATGAAACTGATAAAAACCCCAGCTCCTCTTACATAAAGGCTCTTTAGTTAAGAGTGAGAATCATGTTTGGTTGGTGAACTGCGAAAAAACATTTGAGCCCAAAATTCACTGGGTTTACCAGAAATGAACTCTTTCTTGTAGGAAGACACTGATCCTGTGGCTTAACTCCGTTTCTGAAGGGAAACTCAGACCAGAGTTCTCATCCCTGAAAAACACTGTGTTTTAAGGCAAGAATCATACTCTTCATTCCAGCGACTCCAATATAGTAAGAAACAAGAGCATGCCCAGAAAAAAAAGAACTGTGTTTCCTACTCATACAGACCATATGTAGTTCAACTCTGCTTATGAAAATGATACAAACCACAGCTCTTCTTACATGTATCCTCTTTAGTTTATAGTGAGAATAACGTAAAGTTGATGAACTGTGAAAAATCATTTGAGCCCAAAATTCAATGGGTTTACCAGAACTGAACTCTTGCTTGTAGGAATACACAGATCCTGGGGTTTAACTCCATTTCTGAAGGGAAATTCAGACCAGAGTTCTCATCAATGACACACTCTGTTTTAACGAAGAAGGACGCTCTTCATTCCAGCGTATCCAATACATCAAGAACCATGAGCATGCCCAGAAAAAAAGAATTGTGTTTCCCACTCAATCGGACCATATGTAGTTCAACTCTTCTTATAAAACTGAAACAAACCACAATTCCTCTTACATAAATGCTCTTTAGTTAATAGTGAAAATAGCGTTGGGTTCCTGAACTGCGAAAAATCATTTGAGCCCAAAATTCACTGTGTTTATCAGAAATGAACTCTTGCTTGTAGCAAGACACAGATCCTGTGGTTTAACTCCGTGTCTGAAGGGAAATTCAGACCAGAGTTCTTATCCCTGATAAACACTGTGTTTTAAGGCAAGAATCATCCTCTGTTTTCTAGCGACTCCAATATAGTAAGAAACAAGAGCATGCCCAGGAAAAAATTACTGTGTTTCCTTCTCATACGGACCATATGAAGTTCAACTCTGCTTATGAAACTGATAGAAACCACAGCTCCTCTTACATAAATGCTCTTTAGTGAATAGTGAGAATCGGCTTGGGTTGGTGAACTGTGAAAAATGATTTGAGCCCAAAATTCCCTTGGTTTACCAGAAAGGAACTCTTGCTTGTAGGAAGACACTGATCCTGGGGTTTAACTCCATTTCTGAAGGCAAATTCAGACCAGAGTTCTCATCTCTGAAAAACACTCTGTTTTAAGGCAAGAATCATCCTCTTCTTTCCAGCGTCTCCAATATCGTAAGACACATGAGCATGCACAGAAAAAAAGAAGTGTGTTTCCTACTCATACAGACCATACGTAGTACAACTCTGCTTATGAAACTGATACAAACCACAGCTCCTCTTACATAAATCCTCTTTAGTTAATAGTGAGCATAGAGTAGGGTTCGTGAACTGCGAAAAATCATTTGAGTTCAAAATTCACTGGGTTTACCAGAAATGAACTCTTGCTTGTAAGAAAACACAGATCCTGGGGTTTAACTCCGTTTCTGAAGGGAAATTCAGACCAGAGTTCTCATCCCTGAAACACACTCTGTTTTAACGAAGAAGCAAGCTCTTCTTTCCAGAGTCTAAAATACAGCAAGAAACATGAGCATGCCCTGAAAAAAAGAACTGTGTTTCCTACTCATACAGACCATATGTAGTTCAACTCTGCTTATGAAACAGAAACAGAGCACAGCTCCTCTTACAAAATGCTCTTTAATTAATAGAGAGAATCGGTTTGGGTTGGTGAACTGTGAAAATCATTTGAGCCCAAAATTCACTGCGTTTAACAGAACTGAACTCTTGCTTGTAGGAAGACACAGATCCTGGGGTTTAACTCCGTTTCTGAATCAAATTCAGACCAGAATTCTCATGCCTGAAAAACACTCTGTTTAAAGGCATGAATTATCATCTTCTGTCCAGGGTCTCCAATACATTAAAAACCATGAGCATGCCAAGAAAAAAAGAACTGTGTTTCCTACTCATATGGACCATATGTAGTCCAACTCTGCTTATGAAACTGATACAGAGCACAGCTCCTCTTACATAAATGCTCTTTAGTTAATAGTGATAATCACGTTTGGTTCTAGAACTGGGCAAAATCATTTGAGACCAAAATTCACTTGGTTTACCAGAAATGAACTCTTGCTTTTAGGAAGACACAGATCATGGAGTTTAAATCCGTTTCTAAAGGGAAATTCAGACCAGAGTTCTCATCCCTGAAACACCCTCTATTTTAAGGCAAGAATCATCCTCTTCTTTCCAGCGTCTCCAATACAGTAAGAACCATGAGCATGCCAAGAAAAAAAGAACTGTGTTTCCTTCTCATACGGACCATATGTAGTTCAACTCAGCATATAAAACTGATACAAACCACAGCTCCTCTTACATAAATGCTCTTTAGTTAATAGTGAGAATCGCTTTGGGTTCGTGAACAGACAATTATCATTTGAGCCCAAAATTCACTGGGTTAACCAGAAATGAACTCTTGCTGGTAGGAAGACACAGATCCTGGGGTTTAACTCCGTTTCTGCACAGAAATTCAGACCAGAGTTCTCATCCCTGAAACACACTCTGTTTTAACGAAGCAGCAAGATCTTCACTGATGAGTCTAAAATATAGCAAGAATCATGAGCATGCACTGAAAAAAAGAACTGTGTTTCCTACTCATACGGACCATATGTAGTTCAACTGTGCTTAAGAAACTGATACAAACCCCAGCTCCTCTTACATAAATGCTCTTTAGTTAATAGTTAGAATCATGTTTGGTTGGTGAACTGCGAAAAAACATTTGAGCACAAAATTCACTGGGTTTACCAGAAATGAACTATTGCTTGTAGGAAGACACAGATCCTGGGGTTTAACTCCGTTTCTGAAGGCAAATTCAGACCAGAATTCTCATACCTGAAAAACACTCTGTTTTAAGGCATGAATCATCCTCTTCTTTCCAGTGTCTCCAATACAGTAAGAACCATGAGCATGCACAGAAAAAAAGAACTGTGTTCCCTACTCATACAGACCATATGTAGTTCATCTCTGCTTATGAAACTGATACAAAGCACAGCTCCTCTTACATAAATGCTCTTTAGTTAATAGTGAGAATAGCGTAGGGTTCGTGAGATGTGAAAAATCATTTGAGCCCAAAATTCACTGGGTTTACCAGAAATGAACTCTTGCTTGTAGGAAGACACAGATTCTGGGGTTTAACTCCGTATCTGAAACGAAATTCAGACCAGAGTTCTCATCCCTGAAACACACTCTGTTTTAACGAAGAAGCAAGCTCTTCTTTCCAGAGTCTAAATTACAGCAAGAACCATGAGCATGGCCTGAAAAAAGAACTGTGTTTCCTATTCATACGGACCACATGTAGTTCAACTCTGCTTATGAAACTGATACAAACCACACCTCCTCTTACATAAATGCTCTTTAGTTAATAGTGAGAATAGCTTTGGGTTCCTGAACTGCATAAAATCATTTGAGCACAAAATTTAATGGTTTTACCAGAAATGATCTCTTGCTTGTAGGAAGACACAGATCCTGGGTTTTAACTCCGTTTCTGCAGGGATATTCAGACCAGAATTCTCATCCCTGAAAAACACTCTGTTTTAAGGCATGAATCAGCCTCTTCTGTCCAGGGTCTCCAATACACTAAGAACCATGAGATTGCCAAGATAAAAAGAACAGTGTTTCCTACTCATACGGACCATATGTAGTTCAACTCTGCTTATGAATCTGATAAAACCAAGCTCCTCTTACATAAATGCTCTTTAGTTAATAGTGAGAATTGGTTTGGGTTGGTGAACTGCGAAAAACTTTTGAGCCCAAAATTTACTTGGTTTAACACAAATGAATTCATGCTTGTAGGAAGACACAGATCTTGGGGTTTAACACAGTCTGAAGCGAAATTCAGATAAGAATTCTCATCCATGAAACACACTCTGCTTTAACGCAAGAAGCAAGCTCTTCTTTCCAGCGTCTCCAATACAGCAAGAACAATGAGCATACCCTGAAAAAAAGAAATGTGTTTCCAACTCATACGGACCATATGTAGTTCAACTCTGCTTATGAAACTGATACAAACCACAGCTCCTCTTACATAAATGCTCTTTAGTTAATAGTGAGAATAATGTAGGGTTCGTGAACTGTGAAAAATCATTTGAGCACAAAATTCACTGGGATTACCAGAAATGAACTCTTGCTTTTAGGAAGACACAGATCCTGGGGTTTAACTCCGTTTCTGAAGGGAAATTCAGACCAGAGTTCTCATCCTGAAATACACTCTGTTTTAACAAAGAAGCAAGCTCTTCTACCAGTGTCTCCAATACAGCAAGAACCATGAGCAAACCCTGAAAAAAAGAACTGTGTTTCCTACTTGTACAGACCATATGTAATTCAACTCTGCTTATGAAACAGATACAAACCACAGCTCCTTTTACATAAATGCTCTTTAGTTAATTGTGAGAATCAAGTTGTGTTGGTGAACTGCAAAAAATCATTTGAGTCCAAAATTCACTGGGTTTACCAGAAATGAACACTTTCTTGTAGGAAGACACTGATGCTGGGGTTTAACTCCATGTCTGAAGGGAAATTCAGACCAGAGATCTCATCCCTGAAAAACACTGTGTTTTAAGGCAAGAATCATCCTCTTCTTTCCAGCGACTCCAATATAGTAAGAAAAAAGAGCATACCCAGAAAAGAAGTACTGTGTTTCCTACTCATACGGACCATATGTAGTTCAACTCTGCTTATGAAACTGATAGAAACCACAGCTCCTCTTACATAAATGCTCTTTAGTTAATAGTGAGTATCGGCTTGGGTTGGTGAACTGCGAAAAATCATTTGAGCCCAAAATTCACTTGGTTTACGAGAATTGAACTCTTGCTTGTAGGAAGACACTGATCCTGGGGTTTAACTCCGTTTCTGAAGGAAAATTCAGACCATAGTTCTCATCCCTGAAAAACACTCTGTTTTAAAGCAGGAATCATCCTCTTCTTTCCAGCGTCTCCAATATCGTAAGAAACATGAGCATGCACAGAAAAAATGAACTGTGTTTCCTACTCATACAGACCATATGTAGTTCAACTCTGCTTATGAAAATGATACAAACCACAGCTCTTCTTACATGTATCCTCTTTAGTTTATAGTGAGAATAACGTAAAGTTGATGAACTGTGAAAAATCATTTGAGCCCAAAATTCAATGGGTTTACCAGAACTGAACTCTTGCTTGTAGGAATACACAGATCCTGGGGTTTAACTCCATTTCTGAAGGGAAATTCAGACCAGAGTTCTCATCAATGACACACTCTGTTTTAACGAAGAAGGACGCTCTTCATTCCAGCGTATCCAATACATCAAGAACCATGAGCATGCCCAGAAAAAAAGAACTGTGTTTCCCACTCAATCGGACCATATGTAGTTCAACTCTTCTTATAAAACTGAAACAAACCACAATTCCTCTTACATAAATGCTCTTTAGTTAATAGTGAAAATAGCGTTGGGTTCCTGAACTGCGAAAAATCATTTGAGCCCAAAATTCACTGTGTTTATCAGAAATGAACTCTTGCTTGTAGCAAGACACAGATCCTGTGGTTTAACTCCGTGTCTGAAGGGAAATTCAGACCAGAGTTCTTATCCCTGATAAACACTGTGTTTTAAGGCAAGAATCATCCTCTGTTTTCTAGAGACTCCAATATAGTAAGAAACAAGAGCATGCCCAGGAAAAAATTACTGTGTTTCCTTCTCATACGGACCATATGAAGTTCAACTCTGCTTATGAAACTGATAGAAACCACAGCTCCTCTTACATAAATGCTCTTTAGTGAATAGTGAGAATCGGCTTGGGTTGGTGAACTGTGAAAAATGATTTGAGCCCAAAATTCCCTTGGTTTACCAGAAAGGAACTCTTGCTTGTAGGAAGACACTGATCCTGGGGTTTAACTCCATTTCTGAAGGCAAATTCAGACCAGAGTTCTCATCTCTGAAAAACACTCTGTTTTAAGGCAAGAATCATCCTCTTCTTTCCAGCGTCTCCAATATCGTAAGACACATGAGCATGCACAGAAAAAAAGAAGTGTGTTTCCTACTCATACAGACCATACGTAGTACAACTCTGCTTATGAAACTGATACAAACCACAGCTCCTCTTACATAAATCCTCTTTAGTTAATAGTGAGCATAGAGTAGGGTTCGTGAACTGCGAAAAATCATTTGAGTTCAAAATTCACTGGGTTTACCAGAAATGAACTCTTGCTTGTAAGAAAACACAGATCCTGGGGTTTAACTCCGTTTCTGAAGGGAAATTCAGACCAGAGTTCTCATCCCTGAAACACACTCTGTTTTAACGAAGAAGCAAGCTCTTCTTTCCAGAGTCTAAAATACAGCAAGAAACATGAGCATGCCCTGAAAAAAAGAACTGTGTTTCCTACTCATACAGACCATATGTAGTTCAACTCTGCTTATGAAACAGAAACAGAGCACAGCTCCTCTTACAAAATGCTCTTTAATTAATAGAGAGAATCGGTTTGGGTTGGTGAACTGTGAAAATCATTTGAGCCCAAAATTCACTGCGTTTAACAGAACTGAACTCTTGCTTGTAGGAAGACACAGATACTGGGGTTTAACTCCGTTTCTGAATCAAATTCAGACCAGAATTCTCATGCCTGAAAAACACTCTGTTTAAAGGCATGAATTATCATCTTCTGTCCAGGGTCTCCAATACATTAAAAACCATGAGCATGCCAAGAAAAAAAGAACTGTGTTTCCTACTCATATGGACCATATGTAGTCCAACTCTGCTTATGAAACTGATACAGAGCACAGCTCCTCTTACATAAATGCTCTTTAGTTAATAGTGATAATCACGTTTGGTTCTAGAACTGGGCAAAATCATTTGAGACCAAAATTCACTTGGTTTACCAGAAATGAACTCTTGCTTTTAGGAAGACACAGATCATGGAGTTTAAATCCGTTTCTAAAGGGAAATTCAGACCAGAGTTCTCATCCCTGAAACACCCTCTATTTTAAGGCAAGAATCATCCTCTTCTTTCCAGCGTCTCCAATACAGTAAGAACCATGAGCATGCCAAGAAAAAAAGAACTGTGTTTCCTTCTCATACGGACCATATGTAGTTCAACTCAGCATATAAAACTGATACAAACCACAGCTCCTCTTACATAAATGCTCTTTAGTTAATAGTGAGAATCGCTTTGGGTTCGTGAACAGACAATTATCATTTGAGCCCAAAATTCACTGGGTTAACCAGAAATGAACTCTTGCTGGTAGGAAGACACAGATCCTGGGGTTTAACTCCGTTTCTGCACAGAAATTCAGACCAGAGTTCTCATCCCTGAAACACACTCTGTTTTAACGAAGCAGCAAGATCTTCACTGATGAGTCTAAAATATAGCAAGAATCATGAGCATGCACTGAAAAAAAGAACTGTGTTTCCTACTCATACGGACCATATGTAGTTCAACTGTGCTTAAGAAACTGATACAAACCCCAGCTCCTCTTACATAAATGCTCTTTAGTTAATAGTTAGAATCATGTTTGGTTGGTGAACTGCGAAAAAACATTTGAGCACAAAATTCACTGGGTTTACCAGAAATGAACTATTGCTTGTAGGAAGACACAGATCCTGGGGTTTAACTCCGTTTCTGAAGGCAAATTCAGACCAGAATTCTCATACCTGAAAAACACTCTGTTTTAAGGCATGAATCATCCTCTTCTTTCCAGTGTCTCCAATACAGTAAGAACCATGAGCATGCACAGAAAAAAAGAACTGTGTTCCCTACTCATACAGACCATATGTAGTTCATCTCTGCTTATGAAACTGATACAAAGCACAGCTCCTCTTACATAAATGCTCTTTAGTTAATAGTGAGAATAGCGTAGGGTTCGTGAGATGTGAAAAATCATTTGAGCCCAAAATTCACTGGGTTTACCAGAAATGAACTCTTGCTTGTAGGAAGACACAGATTCTGGGGTTTAACTCCGTATCTGAAACGAAATTCAGACCAGAGTTCTCATCCCTGAAACACACTCTGTTTTAACGAAGAAGCAAGCTCTTCTTTCCAGAGTCTAAATTACAGCAAGAACCATGAGCATGGCCTGAAAAAAGAACTGTGTTTCCTATTCATACGGACCACATGTAGTTCAACTCTGCTTATGAAACTGATACAAACCACACCTCCTCTTACATAAATGCTCTTTAGTTAATAGTGAGAATAGCTTTGGGTTCCTGAACTGCATAAAATCATTTGAGCACAAAATTTAATGGTTTTACCAGAAATGATCTCTTGCTTGTAGGAAGACACAGATCCTGGGTTTTAACTCCGTTTCTGCAGGGATATTCAGACCAGAATTCTCATCCCTGAAAAACACTCTGTTTTAAGGCATGAATCAGCCTCTTCTGTCCAGGGTCTCCAATACACTAAGAACCATGAGATTGCCAAGATAAAAAGAACAGTGTTTCCTACTCATACGGACCATATGTAGTTCAACTCTGCTTATGAATCTGATAAAACCAAGCTCCTCTTACATAAATGCTCTTTAGTTAATAGTGAGAATTGGTTTGGGTTGGTGAACTGCGAAAAACTTTTGAGCCCAAAATTTACTTGGTTTAACACAAATGAATTCATGCTTGTAGGAAGACACAGATCTTGGGGTTTAACACAGTCTGAAGCGAAATTCAGATAAGAATTCTCATCCATGAAACACACTCTGCTTTAACGCAAGAAGCAAGCTCTTCTTTCCAGCGTCTCCAATACAGCAAGAACAATGAGCATACCCTGAAAAAAAGAAATGTGTTTCCAACTCATACGGACCATATGTAGTTCAACTCTGCTTATGAAACTGATACAAACCACAGCTCCTCTTACATAAATGCTCTTTAGTTAATAGTGAGAATAATGTAGGGTTCGTGAACTGTGAAAAATCATTTGAGCACAAAATTCACTGGGATTACCAGAAATGAACTCTTGCTTTTAGGAAGACACAGATCCTGGGGTTTAACTCCGTTTCTGAAGGGAAATTCAGACCAGAGTTCTCATCCTGAAATACACTCTGTTTTAACAAAGAAGCAAGCTCTTCTACCAGTGTCTCCAATACAGCAAGAACCATGAGCAAACCCTGAAAAAAAGAACTGTGTTTCCTACTTGTACAGACCATATGTAATTCAACTCTGCTTATGAAACAGATACAAACCACAGCTCCTTTTACATAAATGCTCTTTAGTTAATTGTGAGAATCAAGTTGTGTTGGTGAACTGCAAAAAATCATTTGAGTCCAAAATTCACTGGGTTTACCAGAAATGAACACTTTCTTGTAGGAAGACACTGATGCTGGGGTTTAACTCCATGTCTGAAGGGAAATTCAGACCAGAGATCTCATCCCTGAAAAACACTGTGTTTTAAGGCAAGAATCATCCTCTTCTTTCCAGCGACTCCAATATAGTAAGAAAAAAGAGCATACCCAGAAAAGAAGTACTGTGTTTCCTACTCATACGGACCATATGTAGTTCAACTCTGCTTATGAAACTGATAGAAACCACAGCTCCTCTTACATAAATGCTCTTTAGTTAATAGTGAGTATCGGCTTGGGTTGGTGAACTGCGAAAAATCATTTGAGCCCAAAATTCACTTGGTTTACGAGAATTGAACTCTTGCTTGTAGGAAGACACTGATCCTGGGGTTTAACTCCGTTTCTGAAGGAAAATTCAGACCATAGTTCTCATCCCTGAAAAACACTCTGTTTTAAAGCAGGAATCATCCTCTTCTTTCCAGCGTCTCCAATATCGTAAGAAACATGAGCATGCACAGAAAAAATGAACTGTGTTTCCTACTCATACAGACCATATGTAGTTCAACTCTGCTTATGAAAATGATACAAACCACAGCTCTTCTTACATGTATCCTCTTTAGTTTATAGTGAGAATAACGTAAAGTTGATGAACTGTGAAAAATCATTTGAGCCCAAAATTCAATGGGTTTACCAGAACTGAACTCTTGCTTGTAGGAATACACAGATCCTGGGGTTTAACTCCATTTCTGAAGGGAAATTCAGACCAGAGTTCTCATCAATGACACACTCTGTTTTAACGAAGAAGGACGCTCTTCATTCCAGCGTATCCAATACATCAAGAACCATGAGCATGCCCAGAAAAAAAGAACTGTGTTTCCCACTCAATCGGACCATATGTAGTTCAACTCTTCTTATAAAACTGAAACAAACCACAATTCCTCTTACATAAATGCTCTTTAGTTAATAGTGAAAATAGCGTTGGGTTCCTGAACTGCGAAAAATCATTTGAGCCCAAAATTCACTGTGTTTATCAGAAATGAACTCTTGCTTGTAGCAAGACACAGATCCTGTGGTTTAACTCCGTGTCTGAAGGGAAATTCAGACCAGAGTTCTTATCCCTGATAAACACTGTGTTTTAAGGCAAGAATCATCCTCTGTTTTCTAGAGACTCCAATATAGTAAGAAACAAGAGCATGCCCAGGAAAAAATTACTGTGTTTCCTTCTCATACGGACCATATGAAGTTCAACTCTGCTTATGAAACTGATAGAAACCACAGCTCCTCTTACATAAATGCTCTTTAGTGAATAGTGAGAATCGGCTTGGGTTGGTGAACTGTGAAAAATGATTTGAGCCCAAAATTCCCTTGGTTTACCAGAAAGGAACTCTTGCTTGTAGGAAGACACTGATCCTGGGGTTTAACTCCATTTCTGAAGGCAAATTCAGACCAGAGTTCTCATCTCTGAAAAACACTCTGTTTTAAGGCAAGAATCATCCTCTTCTTTCCAGCGTCTCCAATATCGTAAGACACATGAGCATGCACAGAAAAAAAGAAGTGTGTTTCCTACTCATACAGACCATACGTAGTACAACTCTGCTTATGAAACTGATACAAACCACAGCTCCTCTTACATAAATCCTCTTTAGTTAATAGTGAGCATAGAGTAGGGTTCGTGAACTGCGAAAAATCATTTGAGTTCAAAATTCACTGGGTTTACCAGAAATGAACTCTTGCTTGTAAGAAAACACAGATCCTGGGGTTTAACTCCGTTTCTGAAGGGAAATTCAGACCAGAGTTCTCATCCCTGAAACACACTCTGTTTTAACGAAGAAGCAAGCTCTTCTTTCCAGAGTCTAAAATACAGCAAGAAACATGAGCATGCCCTGAAAAAAAGAACTGTGTTTCCTACTCATACAGACCATATGTAGTTCAACTCTGCTTATGAAACAGAAACAGAGCACAGCTCCTCTTACAAAATGCTCTTTAATTAATAGAGAGAATCGGTATGGGTTGGTGAACTGTGAAAATCATTTGAGCCCAAAATTCACTGCGTTTAACAGAACTGAACTCTTGCTTGTAGGAAGACACAGATCCTGGGGTTTAACTCCGTTTCTGAATCAAATTCAGACCAGAATTCTCATGCCTGAAAAACACTCTGTTTAAAGGCATGAATTATCATCTTCTGTCCAGGGTCTCCAATACATTAAAAACCATGAGCATGCCAAGAAAAAAAGAACTGTGTTTCCTACTCATATGGACCATATGTAGTCCAACTCTGCTTATGAAACTGATACAGAGCACAGCTCCTCTTACATAAATGCTCTTTAGTTAATAGTGATAATCACGTTTGGTTCTAGAACTGGGCAAAATCATTTGAGACCAAAATTCACTTGGTTTACCAGAAATGAACTCTTGCTTTTAGGAAGACACAGATCATGGAGTTTAAATCCGTTTCTAAAGGGAAATTCAGACCAGAGTTCTCATCCCTGAAACACCCTCTATTTTAAGGCAAGAATCATCCTCTTCTTTCCAGCGTCTCCAATACAGTAAGAACCATGAGCATGCCAAGAAAAAAAGAACTGTGTTTCCTTCTCATACGGACCATATGTAGTTCAACTCAGCATATAAAACTGATACAAACCACAGCTCCTCTTACATAAATGCTCTTTAGTTAATAGTGAGAATCGCTTTGGGTTCGTGAACAGACAATTATCATTTGAGCCCAAAATTCACTGGGTTAACCAGAAATGAACTCTTGCTGGTAGGAAGACACAGATCCTGGGGTTTAACTCCGTTTCTGCACAGAAATTCAGACCAGAGTTCTCATCCCTGAAACACACTCTGTTTTAACGAAGCAGCAAGATCTTCACTGATGAGTCTAAAATATAGCAAGAATCATGAGCATGCACTGAAAAAAAGAACTGTGTTTCCTACTCATACGGACCATATGTAGTTCAACTGTGCTTAAGAAACTGATACAAACCCCAGCTCCTCTTACATAAATGCTCTTTAGTTAATAGTTAGAATCATGTTTGGTTGGTGAACTGCGAAAAAACATTTGAGCACAAAATTCACTGGGTTTACCAGAAATGAACTATTGCTTGTAGGAAGACACAGATCCTGGGGTTTAACTCCGTTTCTGAAGGCAAATTCAGACCAGAATTCTCATACCTGAAAAACACTCTGTTTTAAGGCATGAATCATCCTCTTCTTTCCAGTGTCTCCAATACAGTAAGAACCATGAGCATGCACAGAAAAAAAGAACTGTGTTCCCTACTCATACAGACCATATGTAGTTCATCTCTGCTTATGAAACTGATACAAAGCACAGCTCCTCTTACATAAATGCTCTTTAGTTAATAGTGAGAATAGCGTAGGGTTCGTGAGATGTGAAAAATCATTTGAGCCCAAAATTCACTGGGTTTACCAGAAATGAACTCTTGCTTGTAGGAAGACACAGATTCTGGGGTTTAACTCCGTATCTGAAACGAAATTCAGACCAGAGTTCTCATCCCTGAAACACACTCTGTTTTAACGAAGAAGCAAGCTCTTCTTTCCAGAGTCTAAATTACAGCAAGAACCATGAGCATGGCCTGAAAAAAGAACTGTGTTTCCTATTCATACGGACCACATGTAGTTCAACTCTGCTTATGAAACTGATACAAACCACACCTCCTCTTACATAAATGCTCTTTAGTTAATAGTGAGAATAGCTTTGGGTTCCTGAACTGCATAAAATCATTTGAGCACAAAATTTAATGGTTTTACCAGAAATGATCTCTTGCTTGTAGGAAGACACAGATCCTGGGTTTTAACTCCGTTTCTGCAGGGATATTCAGACCAGAATTCTCATCCCTGAAAAACACTCTGTTTTAAGGCATGAATCAGCCTCTTCTGTCCAGGGTCTCCAATACACTAAGAACCATGAGATTGCCAAGATAAAAAGAACAGTGTTTCCTACTCATACGGACCATATGTAGTTCAACTCTGCTTATGAATCTGATAAAACCAAGCTCCTCTTACATAAATGCTCTTTAGTTAATAGTGAGAATTGGTTTGGGTTGGTGAACTGCGAAAAACTTTTGAGCCCAAAATTTACTTGGTTTAACACAAATGAATTCATGCTTGTAGGAAGACACAGATCTTGGGGTTTAACACAGTCTGAAGCGAAATTCAGATAAGAATTCTCATCCATGAAACACACTCTGCTTTAACGCAAGAAGCAAGCTCTTCTTTCCAGCGTCTCCAATACAGCAAGAACAATGAGCATACCCTGAAAAAAAGAAATGTGTTTCCAACTCATACGGACCATATGTAGTTCAACTCTGCTTATGAAACTGATACAAACCACAGCTCCTCTTACATAAATGCTCTTTAGTTAATAGTGAGAATAATGTAGGGTTCGTGAACTGTGAAAAATCATTTGAGCACAAAATTCACTGGGATTACCAGAAATGAACTCTTGCTTTTAGGAAGACACAGATCCTGGGGTTTAACTCCGTTTCTGAAGGGAAATTCAGACCAGAGTTCTCATCCTGAAATACACTCTGTTTTAACAAAGAAGCAAGCTCTTCTACCAGTGTCTCCAATACAGCAAGAACCATGAGCAAACCCTGAAAAAAAGAACTGTGTTTCCTACTTGTACAGACCATATGTAATTCAACTCTGCTTATGAAACAGATACAAACCACAGCTCCTTTTACATAAATGCTCTTTAGTTAATTGTGAGAATCAAGTTGTGTTGGTGAACTGCAAAAAATCATTTGAGTCCAAAATTCACTGGGTTTACCAGAAATGAACACTTTCTTGTAGGAAGACACTGATGCTGGGGTTTAACTCCATGTCTGAAGGGAAATTCAGACCAGAGATCTCATCCCTGAAAAACACTGTGTTTTAAGGCAAGAATCATCCTCTTCTTTCCAGCGACTCCAATATAGTAAGAAAAAAGAGCATACCCAGAAAAGAAGTACTGTGTTTCCTACTCATACGGACCATATGTAGTTCAACTCTGCTTATGAAACTGATAGAAACCACAGCTCCTCTTACATAAATGCTCTTTAGTTAATAGTGAGTATCGGCTTGGGTTGGTGAACTGCGAAAAATCATTTGAGCCCAAAATTCACTTGGTTTACGAGAATTGAACTCTTGCTTGTAGGAAGACACTGATCCTGGGGTTTAACTCCATTTCTGAAGGAAAATTCAGACCATAGTTCTCATCCCTGAAAAACACTCTGTTTTAAAGCAGGAATCATCCTCTTCTTTCCAGCGTCTCCAATATCGTAAGAAACATGAGCATGCACAGAAAAAATGAACTGTGTTTCCTACTCATACAGACCATATGTAGTTCAACTCTGCTTATGAAAATGATACAAACCACAGCTCTTCTTACATGTATCCTCTTTAGTTTATAGTGAGAATAACGTAAAGTTGATGAACTGTGAAAAATCATTTGAGCCCAAAATTCAATGGGTTTACCAGAACTGAACTCTTGCTTGTAGGAATACACAGATCCTGGGGTTTAACTCCATTTCTGAAGGGAAATTCAGACCAGAGTTCTCATCAATGACACACTCTGTTTTAACGAAGAAGGACGCTCTTCATTCCAGCGTATCCAATACATCAAGAACCATGAGCATGCCCAGAAAAAAAGAACTGTGTTTCCCACTCAATCGGACCATATGTAGTTCAACTCTTCTTATAAAACTGAAACAAACCACAATTCCTCTTACATAAATGCTCTTTAGTTAATAGTGAAAATAGCGTTGGGTTCCTGAACTGCGAAAAATCATTTGAGCCCAAAATTCACTGTGTTTATCAGAAATGAACTCTTGCTTGTAGCAAGACACAGATCCTGTGGTTTAACTCCGTGTCTGAAGGGAAATTCAGACCAGAGTTCTTATCCCTGATAAACACTGTGTTTTAAGGCAAGAATCATCCTCTGTTTTCTAGAGACTCCAATATAGTAAGAAACAAGAGCATGCCCAGGAAAAAATTACTGTGTTTCCTTCTCATACGGACCATATGAAGTTCAACTCTGCTTATGAAACTGATAGAAACCACAGCTCCTCTTACATAAATGCTCTTTAGTGAATAGTGAGAATCGGCTTGGGTTGGTGAACTGTGAAAAATGATTTGAGCCCAAAATTCCCTTGGTTTACCAGAAAGGAACTCTTGCTTGTAGGAAGACACTGATCCTGGGGTTTAACTCCATTTCTGAAGGCAAATTCAGACCAGAGTTCTCATCTCTGAAAAACACTCTGTTTTAAGGCAAGAATCATCCTCTTCTTTCCAGCGTCTCCAATATCGTAAGACACATGAGCATGCACAGAAAAAAAGAAGTGTGTTTCCTACTCATACAGACCATACGTAGTACAACTCTGCTTATGAAACTGATACAAACCACAGCTCCTCTTACATAAATCCTCTTTAGTTAATAGTGAGCATAGAGTAGGGTTCGTGAACTGCGAAAAATCATTTGAGTTCAAAATTCACTGGGTTTACCAGAAATGAACTCTTGCTTGTAAGAAAACACAGATCCTGGGGTTTAACTCCGTTTCTGAAGGGAAATTCAGACCAGAGTTCTCATCCCTGAAACACACTCTGTTTTAACGAAGAAGCAAGCTCTTCTTTCCAGAGTCTAAAATACAGCAAGAAACATGAGCATGCCCTGAAAAAAAGAACTGTGTTTCCTACTCATACAGACCATATGTAGTTCAACTCTGCTTATGAAACAGAAACAGAGCACAGCTCCTCTTACAAAATGCTCTTTAATTAATAGAGAGAATCGGTTTGGGTTGGTGAACTGTGAAAATCATTTGAGCCCAAAATTCACTGCGTTTAACAGAACTGAACTCTTGCTTGTAGGAAGACACAGATCCTGGGGTTTAACTCCGTTTCTGAATCAAATTCAGACCAGAATTCTCATGCCTGAAAAACACTCTGTTTAAAGGCATGAATTATCATCTTCTGTCCAGGGTCTCCAATACATTAAAAACCATGAGCATGCCAAGAAAAAAAGAACTGTGTTTCCTACTCATATGGACCATATGTAGTCCAACTCTGCTTATGAAACTGATACAGAGCACAGCTCCTCTTACATAAATGCTCTTTAGTTAATAGTGATAATCACGTTTGGTTCTAGAACTGGGCAAAATCATTTGAGACCAAAATTCACTTGGTTTACCAGAAATGAACTCTTGCTTTTAGGAAGACACAGATCATGGAGTTTAAATCCGTTTCTAAAGGGAAATTCAGACCAGAGTTCTCATCCCTGAAACACCCTCTATTTTAAGGCAAGAATCATCCTCTTCTTTCCAGCGTCTCCAATACAGTAAGAACCATGAGCATGCCAAGAAAAAAAGAACTGTGTTTCCTTCTCATACGGACCATATGTAGTTCAACTCAGCATATAAAACTGATACAAACCACAGCTCCTCTTACATAAATGCTCTTTAGTTAATAGTGAGAATCGCTTTGGGTTCGTGAACAGACAATTATCATTTGAGCCCAAAATTCACTGGGTTAACCAGAAATGAACTCTTGCTGGTAGGAAGACACAGATCCTGGGGTTTAACTCCGTTTCTGCACAGAAATTCAGACCAGAGTTCTCATCCCTGAAACACACTCTGTTTTAACGAAGCAGCAAGATCTTCACTGATGAGTCTAAAATATAGCAAGAATCATGAGCATGCACTGAAAAAAAGAACTGTGTTTCCTACTCATACGGACCATATGTAGTTCAACTGTGCTTAAGAAACTGATACAAACCCCAGCTCCTCTTACATAAATGCTCTTTAGTTAATAGTTAGAATCATGTTTGGTTGGTGAACTGCGAAAAAACATTTGAGCACAAAATTCACTGGGTTTACCAGAAATGAACTATTGCTTGTAGGAAGACACAGATCCTGGGGTTTAACTCCGTTTCTGAAGGCAAATTCAGACCAGAATTCTCATACCTGAAAAACACTCTGTTTTAAGGCATGAATCATCCTCTTCTTTCCAGTGTCTCCAATACAGTAAGAACCATGAGCATGCACAGAAAAAAGAACTGTGTTCCCTACTCATACAGACCATATGTAGTTCATCTCTGCTTATGAAACTGATACAAAGCACAGCTCCTCTTACATAAATGCTCTTTAGTTAATAGTGAGAATAGCGTAGGGTTCGTGAGATGTGAAAAATCATTTGAGCCCAAAATTCACTGGGTTTACCAGAAATGAACTCTTGCTTGTAGGAAGACACAGATTCTGGGGTTTAACTCCGTATCTGAAACGAAATTCAGACCAGAGTTCTCATCCCTGAAACACACTCTGTTTTAACGAAGAAGCAAGCTCTTCTTTCCAGAGTCTAAATTACAGCAAGAACCATGAGCATGGCCTGAAAAAAGAACTGTGTTTCCTATTCATACGGACCACATGTAGTTCAACTCTGCTTATGAAACTGATACAAACCACACCTCCTCTTACATAAATGCTCTTTAGTTAATAGTGAGAATAGCTTTGGGTTCCTGAACTGCATAAAATCATTTGAGCACAAAATTTAATGGTTTTACAGAAATGATCTCTTGCTTGTAGGAAGACACAGATCCTGGGTTTTAACTCCGTTTCTGCAGGGATATTCAGACCAGAATTCTCATCCCTGAAAAACACTCTGTTTTAAGGCATGAATCAGCCTCTTCTGTCCAGGGTCTCCAATACACTAAGAACCATGAGATTGCCAAGATAAAAAGAACAGTGTTTCCTACTCATACGGACCATATGTAGTTCAACTCTGCTTATGAATCTGATAAAACCAAGCTCCTCTTACATAAATGCTCTTTAGTTAATAGTGAGAATTGGTTTGGGTTGTGTGAATGCGAAAAACTTTTGAGCCCAAAATTTACTTGGTTTAACACAAATGAATTCATGCTTGTAGGAAGACACAGATCTTGGGGTTTAACACAGTCTGAAGCGAAATTCAGATAAGAATTCTCATCCATGAAACACACTCTGCTTTAACGCAAGAAGCAAGCTCTTCTTTCCAGCGTCTCCAATACAGCAAGAACAATGAGCATACCCTGAAAAAAAGAAATGTGTTTCCAACTCATACGGACCATATGTAGTTCAACTCTGCTTATGAAACTGATACAAACCACAGCTCCTCTTACATAAATGCTCTTTAGTTAATAGTGAGAATAATGTAGGGTTCGTGAACTGTGAAAAATCATTTGAGCACAAAATTCACTGGGATTACCAGAAATGAACTCTTGCTTTTAGGAAGACACAGATCCTGGAGTTTAACTCCGTTTCTGAAGGGAAATTCAGACCAGAGTTCTCATCCTGAAATACACTCTGTTTTAACAAAGAAGCAAGCTCTTCTACCAGTGTCTCCAATACAGCAAGAACCATGAGCAAACCCTGAAAAAAAGAACTGTGTTTCCTACTTGTACAGACCATATGTAATTCAACTCTGCTTATGAAACAGATACAAACCACAGCTCCTTTTACATAAATGCTCTTTAGTTAATTGTGAGAATCAAGTTGTGTTGGTGAACTGCAAAAAATCATTTGAGTCCAAAATTCACTGGGTTTACCAGAAATGAACACTTTCTTGTAGGAAGACACTGATGCTGGGGTTTAACTCCATGTCTGAAGGGAAATTCAGACCAGAGATCTCATCCCTGAAAAACACTGTGTTTTAAGGCAAGAATCATCCTCTTCTTTCCAGCGACTCCAATATAGTAAGAAAAAAGAGCATACCCAGAAAAGAAGTACTGTGTTTCCTACTCATACGGACCATATGTAGTTCAACTCTGCTTATGAAACTGATAGAAACCACAGCTCCTCTTACATAAATGCTCTTTAGTTAATAGTGAGTATCGGCTTGGGTTGGTGAACTGCGAAAAATCATTTGAGCCCAAAATTCACTTGGTTTACGAGAATTGAACTCTTGCTTGTAGGAAGACACTGATCCTGGGGTTTAACTCCGTTTCTGAAGGAAAATTCAGACCATAGTTCTCATCCCTGAAAAACACTCTGTTTTAAAGCAGGAATCATCCTCTTCTTTCCAGCGTCTCCAATATCGTAAGAAACATGAGCATGCACAGAAAAAATGAACTGTGTTTCCTACTCATACAGACCATATGTAGTTCAACTCTGCTTATGAAAATGATACAAACCACAGCTCTTCTTACATGTATCCTCTTTAGTTTATAGTGAGAATAACGTAAAGTTGATGAACTGTGAAAAATCATTTGAGCCCAAAATTCAATGGGTTTACCAGAACTGAACTCTTGCTTGTAGGAATACACAGATCCTGGGGTTTAACTCCATTTCTGAAGGGAAATTCAGACCAGAGTTCTCATCAATGACACACTCTGTTTTAACGAAGAAGGACGCTCTTCATTCCAGCGTATCCAATACATCAAGAACCATGAGCATGCCCAGAAAAAAAGAACTGTGTTTCCCACTCAATCGGACCATATGTAGTTCAACTCTTCTTATAAAACTGAAACAAACCACAATTCCTCTTACATAAATGCTCTTTAGTTAATAGTGAAAATAGCGTTGGGTTCCTGAACTGCGAAAAATCATTTGAGCCCAAAATTCACTGTGTTTATCAGAAATGAACTCTTGCTTGTAGCAAGACACAGATCCTGTGGTTTAACTCCGTGTCTGAAGGGAAATTCAGACCAGAGTTCTTATCCCTGATAAACACTGTGTTTTAAGGCAAGAATCATCCTCTGTTTTCTAGCGACTCCAATATAGTAAGAAACAAGAGCATGCCCAGGAAAAAATTACTGTGTTTCCTTCTCATACGGACCATATGAAGTTCAACTCTGCTTATGAAACTGATAGAAACCACAGCTCCTCTTACATAAATGCTCTTTAGTGAATAGTGAGAATCGGCTTGGGTTGGTGAACTGTGAAAAATGATTTGAGCCCAAAATTCCCTTGGTTTACCAGAAAGGAACTCTTGCTTGTAGGAAGACACTGATCCTGGGGTTTAACTCCATTTCTGAAGGCAAATTCAGACCAGAGTTCTCATCTCTGAAAAACACTCTGTTTTAAGGCAAGAATCATCCTCTTCTTTCCAGCGTCTCCAATATCGTAAGACACATGAGCATGCACAGAAAAAAAGAAGTGTGTTTCCTACTCATACAGACCATACGTAGTACAACTCTGCTTATGAAACTGATACAAACCACAGCTCCTCTTACATAAATCCTCTTTAGTTAATAGTGAGCATAGAGTAGGGTTCGTGAACTGCGAAAAATCATTTGAGTTCAAAATTCACTGGGTTTACCAGAAATGAACTCTTGCTTGTAAGAAAACACAGATCCTGGGGTTTAACTCCGTTTCTGAAGGGAAATTCAGACCAGAGTTCTCATCCCTGAAACACACTCTGTTTTAACGAAGAAGCAAGCTCTTCTTTCCAGAGTCTAAAATACAGCAAGAAACATGAGCATGCCCTGAAAAAAAGAACTGTGTTTCCTACTCATACAGACCATATGTAGTTCAACTCTGCTTATGAAACAGAAACAGAGCACAGCTCCTCTTTCAAAATGCTCTTTAATTAATAGAGAGAATCGGTTTGGGTTGGTGAACTGTGAAAATCATTTGAGCCCAAAATTCACTGCGTTTAACAGAACTGAACTCTTGCTTGTAGGAAGACACAGATCCTGGGGTTTAACTCCGTTTCTGAATCAAATTCAGACCAGAATTCTCATGCCTGAAAAACACTCTGTTTAAAGGCATGAATTATCATCTTCTGTCCAGGGTCTCCAATACATTAAAAACCATGAGCATGCCAAGAAAAAAAGAACTGTGTTTCCTACTCATATGGACCATATGTAGTCCAACTCTGCTTATGAAACTGATACAGAGCACAGCTCCTCTTACATAAATGCTCTTTAGTTAATAGTGATAATCACGTTTGGTTCTAGAACT